>JADRCH010000230.1:2824685-2851302 GCA_019843965.1 Rhynchomys soricoides | reverse complement strand
AGAAGAAGAAGAAGAAGAAGAAGAAGAAGAAGAAGAAGAAGAAGAAGTTGTTGTTCAAAGTCATCCTCAGCTATATAGTGAGTTAGAGGCCATCATCCTGTGCATGGGTGGGGTTGAAAGAATGCTAAGCCTTCCCCTCTATCCCTTGACCCCAAAACTTTCCAAATTCACTGGAGTTACACTGTGTCCCCTTTTATTGCCCAGTCCCAACAACCTAGTACATTGCTGGAAGCAGCTTGTTAAGTATCTGGTGACTAAACAAACACTGAGCAAAAGAAGATTTGAGTTCATTATTCTTATGCTCTCTCGTTCTGGCTGCAAGGTCTGCACTAGCTTCAGAACAGTTATACACATGACCTTGAACAAATCCTGATTCGAGGAAACAGAAATTCTTAAATAATGTTCTATGTTCTTTCTACACATGAGCACCTGGCTCGCCATTATGATGAGACTTTTCCTAAGCCCCTGTATTCATTGTTGGTGGAGGTTAGACCCAATAAGGATGCTGGACTCCAGGGACCCCTAGAGAAAACACATCCTCTGTGTAACAAGCAGCAGGACCACCTTTGAGCCACAGACTCTTCATCACGGTGACCAAAACATTAAAGGGAACCCTTTAAACGAAGAATTATCTGGGACTCTTGGTTTTAGAAGGAAAGCATATCAGTCCACACCATTGTGGCCAGAAGCAGGTTACAGGGCATGACAAGAGGGAGACTGAGCCAGATAAAATGTCAGAAGACATACCACAGTGACCTGCTTGTGCCAACAAGATCTCGCCTTCCACTTTTTACCACCTCCTAATGACGCCATTGCGTGATGAATCCATTGAGGGATTAATGCATTCACCAGGACAGAGCCTTCAAGTACTTCATCCTGAGCATACACAATCTCAAGGGCATCCTGCAAGCTTGACTTCTTAAATACACGCCATGGCCCTTCCCTTCTCCCATCTTCTTGCCGGTACCTAGTGTAAGCCCAGTGCAATCTCACCGTATTCCCACAATAGCTTTTCAAATGGCTGCACCTTCCGCCCTCATCTTCCCCAGTGCCGTTGTTTACACACAGACAGAACTTGGGCGATGCGGAAGATATAAAACATGAGCTTTCCTAAAGGTTAATTTTTAAAGGTGCTTGTGTGGGAAAGGGTAGTTGAGAATGCCCTTCGAAAGTCTAGCACAGCCCCTTAAGAGAAGCACCTTCAACCCTGCTCTGACTGCCAAGAGTCCTCTAAGGAGGTTCAACAGTGGTGGCTTGCTTTTCCCTTCATCTTATTAAAGATGGCCCTCGGATGCTTTTATCCTTAGCGATGCCGTCCTATTGTGGCCTCGTTTCATGCTCCGTTCACCTTCTGAATCTCTTCACCCGACCTCTCTCAGCTGAAGAAAGAAACACTATAGGTTTAAATCTCTCTGCTATCAACAGCAGCCCGGTAATTCTTACCCTAGGGCCCCAAACCCTCATTTCAGATGGGCTAATCCGAGACTCTTTTGGAGGCGATGCTATTTCCTTCGCTACCTGTTTTGGAGATGTGCTGAGCCCCAGTTATATTTAGGCAGTGGAGGGGAAAAATAGGGATATTAACCTCTAACACAGCTGCAAATAATAGCCACAATAAAACCGGGATGAAAAATGCAGGAGTAGTAATTATCCGGCTCTATCTCACCCCCGAGGAAACAGTTTTCTGATAGGGTCTTAGAAATTTGTAAAAAAGCGTCCCTCCATTTGGGGTTTTATAAGGCAGGTGCGAGGGTTTTCTGGGGAAAAGGAGGATTGGCCAGAGCTCAGACTATGTGTCTTCAAGGGATGAAGCCCCCGATAGAATCCCAGCTCCTCTCCCTCAGTTCCTCAGAGACTGAAAAATGGGAGGATACAGGCTCTTTGAGCCACTTACCTCCTCTGATCTATCTGGCAGCTGCCTAAGTGTGGAAAATATACTAGACTATATTTCAAATAACCTAAACCAACTGGCTATATATATATACACACACACACACACACACACACACACACACACATACACACTAGATTCTTGCTTTTGTGTCTGACTCTTAAATTTCTGCAGCCCTAACTTAACAGACAAGAGAGGGCTGTAAAACTGAATCTGTGAAACAAAAATAGACCTTTCGGGACTTCTCATATACACACACGGCAGGGGCTCCAGAATCTCTTTTATTTTTTCATGTTTCAAACTCGCTGTGCTTCCTTCACAGGTCTGTGGGTCTGGGCAGGCTGCAGATTGCTGGCTTTATTTATCTAGTCGATATTGCTGTGGTGTGTCCACTCTGGATGTGTGCAGGCTGTGGGTCCTCAAGGGTCAAGGCTCCATCAGCATGTAAAAACCCACTTCTCCCTTTACGCAATTTCCCCATTTCCATAATTAATTTCCAACACCTACTACGTGTGCATCTTGATTCTGTGTGCTTCTCCAACCACTGTGGTTTAAAGGGCTTTCTGCTTTGAGTTTTCCCCTTTCAGAAAATCAAATAATTTAGATCTTTAAAAAAAAAAAAATCCACACAAGTGCCTTCTGGCTATTGCTGACAGAGAGTTGCAATAATAGAAAATAATAATAGTAAAAATATGCAACAGTGTTAATGCAGGGGACCTGGGGATGCAATAGACAGAAATGGGATTAGCGAGGTGCGGGGGTGGGGCGTGACGCTGCTGCATTGCTGGAGTGTAGCTCTTGCGGTAAGGCCAGGGGGATTGGGATAAGGTAAAGTTAATTGCGTTTCCAGATGACAAACCTCTCACCTCTGAACTGAATGGCTCTTTATAAAAGCTATCAGTAATAAACTGTAAATCTCAGCCATGCTTGCAAATAAAGGTCATTCCTTTCACGTTGCCACTTTCCTGAGCCCTTACTACAGTTGTCTTAACTCTTCTCACTTCCTAAGGTGTGCCAGCTGTCCAGAGAAGCAATCGGTGGGCCAGGTTGCCTTTATTATTCGTTTTCTTTTTGGAAGGCATGCATCATGGGACTTTTTTTTCATCCTTGCCCACTGTGAGACCCAACGAGGCTCATCCCTCACACTGGAAGGGAAATGAGCTCCAAAGGGAAGAGGAACCTTCTTCCTTCCTGGCTGTCTTAAGGGGTCTTGCGTGCCTATATTTCAGGAGCTAGCTTTGCCAGGCTCCGTAAGCAGCAGCGTACATCCTCAGTCACGTTGATCTTGGTGGCTGCAACTCTGTTGCAATGGGCTGCTTTTTAAGACTTTATTTTGGTCTTAATTATATGTAAGTGTTTTTGTCTAGGAGGGTTTGTATACATGAGCACATTTGCTACCAGAGGCCAAAAGCCGGCATCAGGTCTTCTGGAGCTGGAGTTACAGGAGATGGTGAGCAGATGTGGAAGCCAGGAACTGAACAAAGATTCTCTGCAAGAGCACTGTGCAAGTCTTAACTGCTGAGCCATCTCTCCAGAACCTCTGTCACAACTGTCCTTCCTGCTATGTGCAGGGCCCCTGTTCCTTGCTACTCTCGGCACCAAAGGCTTCCTAGACAAAGCTGAGTTACATCTACTTAGCACAGTTAATGACATCTATATTTGTTTCTGCTCATAGACAGCATCCCTGTGCGTGATAATGAAGACTGATACTTGGTATGCAGCTATACCACTGAGCCCTTAGCATACTGTAGTTTGTCTCTTAACAACATCTCTTAATGTCACATCATCACCAGTTTCTACATAAGAAAACAGAGGCCTAAAGAACTCAATGAGTCATTTTCCACAAGGGCAATAGCAGAATGGGGCTATCCCTTTGCTGTAGGAGCCTCGGACCACCCTAAATGGAACTGAGTAGGATGGGAGGGTATAAGACAGCAAAGCCAATTAAAAGTTCTGAAGAGACTTGGGGAGATTTCGGAAGTTCACACCCAAGAGAAATGCAGATGCTAAAGAAATGCCCTAGGCACTGAGACCCTCCCATGTGATAAATCTTGTCTACGAAACACTATGCTAAACCAGACACTTGGCAGGCCAATTCACATGGATCCCAGAGGGGGATTGCGTAGCCAGGCTCCTTCTCAAAACCAAAAGGAGCCGGGTGTGGTTCGCGCCTCTAATCCAGTATTTATGAGGCCCAGGAGGGAATAGTGTTCCAAGTTTGGTGTCACCTTGTGCTACAGAGTAACAGGTTAGCTGCAACTACATAGCAAAACTGTCTCGAAAGAAGGAAAGAAAGAAAACAAACCCAACAAAAAGAATCATTCTATTTCAAGCTTAGTTAGCCATCCATTTTCACATTTGTTTATTTAATCCCCAAGGGATAAGTAAAACAACTAACTGCTTTGTGAGATTTCACTGTCTTTGTTAATTACCTTTTCTTGCTTACCGGAAGCCTTTGTAAGTATTAAGTGACTGTTGAAAACACTTTAAAAATATGTTAGTCAGAAGCAGGCTTTGGCTCAGCACAGTCCCTAACTGGCAGCAGTACTGCATACTCTTCAGCTTTGAGTTGGGGTCAACTGTTTTGAAATGTGAAACATAGGGAAAGTCTTAGTGAATGAGAGCAGAGGTGGGTTCATTTCTGTCTACATTGTGACAAGTGTTGCCAGGAAAGAAGTTAAAGAGACTGCCAAACTCTCAGGCAGCTCACTCCTATCCCGGTCCAATTACATCTAGTTCATGGTGAAAACTAAGGTACCATTCCCAGCACCCGCGTGGCAGCTCACAACCATCCGAAACTCAAGTTCCAGGAAACCTAATATCCTCTTCTGGCCTCTGAACACACTGGGCACATATGTGATACGCAGACACACAAACAGGCAAATACACATATAAAAAAGAACTAAATAAGCCTGTAAAAATAATAATGGAAGATGTGTTCATACAAAAAAAACCTGAGAAATAGTTTGTATCTGAACTTGAAAGGACTTAAAATCCCGTTATATGAGAAGCCCATGGGAAGGAGCAAGTGAGGATTCACCTATGAGATATGAACTGTAAAGTCTCTAAATACAAGGCTTACTAGTGAATAAAAAGGGAGAATGCTACCATACTAGCAAGTTCTGGGGATAAAAGCCAGAACCCAGTGGATTCATTTTTATCATGTCCTCAGTCTTGTCCCAGTGTGAGGTCCAGCAGGAGTCCCTACCAGGTGGCTCCTGTTCTGAACACAAAGCTGCTATAGCCTTCCTGGGTCTCCCAACATCTGCAGCTTTACATCTAGGGCATTCTGATGGCTCTTCCTTTACTGGCAATGCTTGTTCATACATTCAGAGACTACCAGAGTGCCATCAGCAAGCACGGTAAGGCTGTGTTAGCAGGAAATACGATCCGATCATGATGGCTGCCCAAAAGTTAGTGATTCATGCACCTCATCCGTACAGAAGATAACAACAAAGACAAGGAAGAAGAGGATGAGGTAGAGGAAGGGGAAGAGGAAGAAGAGGAGAACGCAGAGAAGGTAGGGAGGAAGTAGAGCAGGAGAGGGAGGAAGAAAAGTCAGTGTCAATAAGGAGAATGAGGTAGCAATGTTTCACGCCAGTGTGCAGCCAAAATAGGAAAGAATGAGGTTGCCTATCCTGGGTCCTTTTACCCTGGAAAATTCATTCATTCTCCTTCACATTTACTCTGTCATATGTGCCATGTGCAAGATGAAATGCTTAAGGTGTGGAGATCGGTAATGAATCATAAATACAAAAGTATTCCCTTGGCACTGGGATAGAGCTAAACCAGGTTTTTGTTGCCTCCTGACATTCCAGCCAGCATTGCATCCCAATGCAACATGTCACTCTGGTTTCATGGTGATAGTAATTAAACCCATCCTTCTGCCCATTACATAAAAGCCTAGTACATATAATTGTGCATAGCACATAATACTCAATAACTATAGCAATGACATTACTGGAATGTATTATTTACTCTCCCATACTTTTTATTGTTGCTCTAGGGTGTACTTCTACCCATGAAAAAAGAGTTTGCTGTAGAATAGTATGTTGTGCTGCACTGGTCACAGTTCTGACATGTTATGTTTGTTATACCACTTGATTGCATTAAGAGGCTGGGCTGACTCTCATCAGGTATGTACAGTACACTGTGTAGTGTCCATGCAGTGACAAAATATCTCAGGACATTTTCCTAAACATATTCCAGCACAAGACTGTAGCTCCTAAACTGAATATCTAAGGGCTAAAAGCACTCATCAATGGTAAAATCAAAATGAGACTTACAGCTGTATTTGTTCAAAAGACAAAGATCAAGTCTCATGAAGTGGTAGCCTTCAAGTTCTGACTGAGGTAGTTCAGGCCATCATGGACAACTATGGGCCAAGGAGACTTTTCCAACCGAAGTCCAATAGAGACTAATCTGTGGAAGTTTCTCCCAACTGGCAAATAACATCATATTTTTAAAGTGGATGGGACTGGGGAGATACCTTAACCTGTGAAGTGGTTACCACACAAACACAAGGAGCAAAGCATACACATAGAGAAGCCAAGCACAGTGGTGCATACTTGTAATTCCAGTCCTGTGGGGAGAGCCAGGGATCCTGGGGCTTACAATCCATCTAGCCTAGCTGAATCATCAAGCCCCAAGCCAGTGAGAAAACAATGTCAAAAGACAAGGTGAATGGCACTTTAGGAACAACACCGGAGGTGGTCTCAAGCTCCATATGTGTGCACGCCCACAAGCACCCACACCCACACTCACTCACTTGGGCACACACGCACAGCAGGTGGATATATGTATGATGGACTGCCTGTCACAAAACTGTGGAATGTTGCTAGTCATCAGGGGTCACTTTTGCAGACAACTGTTTACTACTTACATGAAAGTCCCTAGGAACTCACCAAAGGTAGTATCAGTTATTCCATAAACAGAAATAATAACAAAAGCTCACCCATCAACACGGAACTTTTGTTTATTCCACATTATGGGTGTTAGCAGTGACTTTGAAGAACAAAAGACAAAGGCATCATTTTTTCTTGGAAAGCTGAGGCTAGGATAATTCAGGGACTTTCCTGAGGGGAGGGTTTTGAAGCCCCATAGTACATTTAATGTTCCCTGCCTCATAGGTGCTGGAGCGAGTTTTCTGTATAAGTCCAGGGTCTGGAGGTGGGGGGTGGGGTTCTCTTTGCTTTGCTTTGCTTTTGGATTTTTCTTGTGTAAATTATGTGTATGTGAACCCTGGAGCTGGAGTTACAGGCAGGTGTGAGCTGCCCAAAGGTAGTGGGGACTGAATTCAGGTCTTATGGAAGAGCAGGGAGTGCTCTTAACTGCTGAACCACCTCTTTGTCTCCTATCCCTTTTTTCTTTTCTTTTCCTTTTCTTCTTCTTTTTTTTAATGAGATGATTGGTGCTCTTTCCATGTGGACTTGATGGTAAGACCACACTGTATAAGCCAGAATGGTCTCAGACTGTGTAACCAGGCTAGCCTATAAGAGTAACCCTCCTGATTCAGCTTATGTCACCATAGCCAGTAATCAAGCCATCTTCAACAATTTTAGAAATCTAACTGAAGGTCTTCATGGGGACATAGCCCTGCTGACTGACTGATGGCCTTGAGGAGAGTCTAAAAATGTACATTTCCAACACATTGCCAGGTAGTGTTGCTATGGTCTTGCATTCACATTTTTGATTCCCTAGCTGAATGTGTCTGTCAATAAAGTTTCATTTAAAGAAGTCACACCCCATGTTGTTTATGGGTGTGTCCCACACAGTGTCAGAGTTCAGCTGCAATACACTATGACAATTAAAGTATTTACTGTTTGACCCCTCACAGAAAAGGCAGTTGGCATCTGGTATAGATTAGAACCAGACACCTGGAAACTTGGGTCCGGAAGGACTTCTCTAACCTGATTCCCCATTTTCTACATGAAGAATCATGTCCGTGCATTGAGAATACCAACCTAGAGTCTAGTCAGTATCGCCATTGGCCAGTTCTAGGTTCTGATCTCTAGAGAAAGACTCCTCTCTAATCAATTCTCTCACTAAGGACTTCTTACGTGCCAGTCTTGCCTCAAGCTGACAGACCAGAATCTTGAGACATAAGCAGAGATCAAGCTTAAAGCCATGATTTCATTGGGATAGGGTCAGGGGTGGGGGAGAGAATATGGGGAGCACCTGGGGAAAGAAAGCCAATGTGGGTGCACCCTGCATCCAAAGACCAGTGTGGACTTATAAAGACCCAACTCCCCTATCCTAGATTTCAATTGCTCTAAATGAACCACTCAACTCCAGAGTTCCCAAAGGATAGGGTGGAGCTTCTGCTGCAGGCTCAGTTCCACTCGGCATCTTCCCCTGCCCAATCCCACATCTCTCATCTTCTCAGTGGTCCTGACACCAAGTATACGTCTCCAAATCTTCTGCACATAAATCTGCACAGCACACTCTTTCCAAAACGCACAGTCCACAACAGACACTCCAGAATGGGAACTGAGAGTGGACAGCAATTGCTGTCCTACCTGGACCACTTAGTGGGAAACACATCTGCAGCCTACAACTTCCGTGTGTATCGCGGTTAACTGACGAGTTCCCCGTTCAGACTCACTCACTTTGAGTTGTTCGTCACCTGGAGGCCGAAGAACAGGGTTTATTGGAGATGGTGGTCATATGATACTTATAAACCATAGCTGTATGGACTTGATGCATACGAACTCATATGATCTTTCCAACGGAATAAGATGGTTACTGTTAGTAGCTCATTTTCCAGACAAAGAAGCTCCATAAAATCAGGTGACCTGTTTAGAACTAGAAGGCTACTAAGAAGCAGGGTAATAAACAGGTCTGCTTGAGGTGCCAAGTCCTACTTTATTGAGGATAATACCTGGTAAGCTGGCAGCATCTCTACCAAGCTACTGCTGCTGGTAGGTAGAGTCACCTGACAAAGCCAGTGTGGGTGTAGGAGGTAAGGAAAGGAGGAAGATATGAATGCTGGGAAAGGGTATCCTCTAGCTGGGAAGATCAACAGGAGCAAAGCCACATGGGAAATCCGGGGATGGGTGGCTGTGGAGATGAGTCAGTCAGAAAGTGTTTTCTGCACAAGCTTGAGGACCTGAAGCCTTGAAGACCTGAACTCATCCCTCACCACTCACATCAAGTCTAGAGTGGTGGGACATACGTGGAATCCCAGCACTGGAGGAGCTGGCCAGTCAGCCTAGTATAATCGGTGAGACCCAGAGTTTCAGTGAGAGACCCTGTCTAAAAACACGTTGCCGGGCAGTGGTGGCGCACACCTTTAATCCCAGCACTTGGGAGGCAGAGATGGGCGGATTTCTGAGTTCCAGGCCAGCCTGGTCTACAGAGTGAGTTCCAGGACAGCCAGGGCTACACAGAGAAACCCTGTCTAGAAAAGCCAAAAATTAATTAATTAATTTTAATTAATTAATTAAAAAATGTCAACAGCTTCTGAGGAATGACACCCAAGTAGAGTAATAAACCCCTAAATGCATCAGATGCCTGTGTTCCCATATGTAAGTGCACACACACACACACACACACACACACACATGAGCGTGTGCACACACATACACATACTCATGCACACACTCAAAGTAGTAGTGAGAGAAAGCCCCAAGAAGATGGAAAGGGTAAACAGAGGAAAGGAAAGAGACAGGCCGGCATTTGGGCTCTAATCATATAGAACTCTGAGCCTGGAACAAATTATTGAACTCCTCCTCTGTTCCTGCACCTAAAGGGGGAAATGAAAACAAGCAACACTGCGGGAACGAAAGGGCTAGATGAGATTATACATACCAAGCGCTTCCAAGTCAGCATCTGGCATCAGAAAGCAAAGCTCTACTTGATAGCCAGGACACTTCCTCAACCGTGACCAAAAGGAAAAAGAAAAACAGATCCTCTCTGCTAGAAATGTTTTTAAAACTTAATTTAATAATACATGCACATCATTTTTACAAGCCAAAGTCCTCCAAGGAATCACAGCCTCCTGCCTCAACCGCCTCACGCTCCCACTTCTTGCTTCCAGAGGGACCCGTTTTTAACGTCCGTACTTGCTGCCTTTTCTGCTTGTCTCTGTGCTTCTTTTTTGTAATGCTGTTATTTTGTAATACATCATCATTTTGTGGTGGTTGGGGGGGAGGAGACGGGCAGCAGAGGTCAGCAAGAGGTGTCTTCAATTGTTCTTCATCTAGTTTATGAGGCAGCGTCTCTTACTCAATTTAGAGCTTACCAGTTCAGCTAGGCTGGCTGGCCAGCAATTTCAGGAATGTGCCTGAGTCTATGTCCTCTGTGCTAGAGTTAGACACTTCTGCACCCAGCTTTCACATGGGTGCTGGTGATCAAATGTAAATCCTCATGCTTGCATGGCAAACAACTGAGCTATCTCCCAAGATCTTGTCTCCATGTTCCTGACTAGTCCATTTTACTAATGGATGTGTCGTATTTTACAACATGGCTCTATACCTTACCTGTGCCTCCAGCATTCATTGACTGTCTTCTCTTTGCTCTTTGTGTTTTTATGTCACACTGTGGACTATGAGCTTTCAAACCCTCTGCAAACTCAAGAACACTGCCCGCATGTGCACACCATTCTCCTATATATTGAGGCTACATAACGATTTTTGTTAAATTAGTTCTTGCTGTCTATAGTGTGTTATCCACACACAAGCCTTGTGGTTTATCACAAATGCAGTTCTCATATTCATAACTTTTTGCTTTTCCAGGAGTTAATACTAACTTGCTTTTTTTCTCTTGGTTTTCTACATATCATTAATCTATCGGCGATTCTCTGCCAAAGTCATGGGTTTTCTATGAAAATGTTTAGACACATCACATACTTTGCAGAGTATATAGTAAGAGTTTCCATTTCCTTAAAGACATAGGACATCAGACTTGTCTTCCCAAACTATTCTGGAGTTTTGTCTTAAACCTCCTCCTGGCAAGGATCCTGCCGACCTCCTTCACCATCCTGAAAATACCATTTGCCTCTTTATTTTGGGTTTTCAATTATGCTTCCTATGTCTTTTTTTTCTTTAATCTCCCTGTTGTTACAGTAAAGAGACAGGATACGTAAATTCTAAACCAATGGTTAGGCCATAGTTCGGGCATTGACTTCCACACTGGAAATGCTGTTTGTACTCAATATGTAATGCCTACGTTCCCAAGTCTCTGTTGAGAACACCAATGATGTTCCCATTGGCATTGCTTTTCTCCCAGACGTTTGATCCATGTTTGTACGAAATGTCAGTCATATTCCAGGGTATGTGGAGATTACTTCTCATCTTGAAAGTATTTCTAAACAGTATCCTATGTCTTATTTCATGTGTGTGCCATCTTCCTTGTTTGAATGCCTTAATTTCATTTTAGGTTACCTTCTGCTTTTTGCACCGTTTCCATTTCGTCTGAGTTCATCTCTCTTCCCCTTTGATTCTGTCTCTATCATAACGGTAAATGGTTCCTGTTATGTCTGGAGAAATTCTGTTAATTCGTACTTTTTGCTGGAATTCTTATGTGGTGTTATTGGTCTCTGTGCTTAGAATAAGACCCAGTGTTTGAGACCACAGCTAACATATCTACAGATTTTTTTTTCTCTTGGGATAGGAAGCTTTAAGATGAGCCATAGAAATATGGTAGAACAAGAAGGTCTCATCACTCAGTCTGTAGACAGTATTTAACCCACAGAACAGGGAACAGCATCCTTCACTTGGATGTTTTGATATTCCTGTTTGCCCTCTCCAGAGCTTTGAGCATCTGATTAATTTGGAGAAAGAGGTCTTCGCTTAGAAGAGTGGTTCTCAACCTATGGGTCATAAGCCCTTTGGAGGGTCACATATCAGATATCCTGCATATCAAATGTCCTCATTACAATTTATAACAGTAGCAATATTATAGTTAAGAAGTAGTAACAAGCTGGGCAGTGGTGGTACATGCCTTTAATCCCAGCACTTGGGAGGCAGAGGCAGGAGGATTTCTGAGTTCGAGGCCAGCCTGGTCTACAGAGTGAGTTCCAGGACAGCCAGAGCTACACAGAGAAACCCTGTCTCGAAAAACCAAAAAAAAAAAAGTAGTAAAATAATTTTATGGTTGGGGATCACTACCATGTGAGGAACCATACTGAAGGGTGGAGCCTTAGGAAGGTTGAGAACCACTGGCTTAAAAGAACCAGATGGTAGAATCTAAATGATCAACTGGCTTTTATGAAAGTTCCAACCAATTGTGGTATTCCAAACCTACCCTCACCTGGATCCACACCCGAGGAGGCAGTCTCTGCCTCCAATACCCTAATTCTTTGTGTTTCAGACCCTGGAATTACTTTACTGCTTGGTATTCTACACTCAGGTGGACACCTCCATCTTCTGACACCCACTAAATGAGTTCCCATCAATTCAGTTGTTGTTTGGCCTCCACATTCCTGTTGCTATACTCTCCTATAGTTTTTATTATTTGGGATTTTGTGCTTTCTTTTCAACCTTAACTCTCATGCCAGTAAATCTGAGAGTTTGCAGAGACAAGGCCGTGTGCTCAGGGTGCCATGTTTCCGTGTTGCATCTTCTCAGAGACACTTCCTGGTGAACCAGTTTCATCCTATCCTTTGGAGCATTTTCTCTCTGGAATGCTAGCAAATCATCATTGTTGATTTATCCAGTGCAATATCAAAGGAAAAAGCAAGAGAGCAGTGTCAACCCTTCAATAAAGCCCAGGCTGTGTAGCAATGAAGATATGTACTCAGGAGTTTGGATGGATGGTGGGTGCAAGTGCAGACCAGCCTCAGCAAGTAGCCTCCTGTGCCCCATTTTGGGTGACTGATGGAAATTGATGACAACAATTATCAGTTCTGGTGCTCAGGATGGCCCAGGGACTGGCACATTCTGTGGCTCTGTGGCTCTTGGTCTCAGCCTTCCTAACTCCTTCACACCAGAACAGCCAATTTAGCAAGCTCTGGCCTCATTCGGTATTCAGGCAGCATTTGTTTAGTCCTGGGAATGAAGGGGAATAAGTTTCACGTAGCTTCATCTTAATGAAAGTTTATTATGTTGTAAATCTGATGTAATTTCTAGGGCTTGCCGCTTTGCATGATGGATGCCTTATCTGGCCCAAGAATCATAAGAGGTGACTTCGTAATATACTCACCACAAATCCCAACGTTGGATAGACCTACTCTATAAATTTTCTGCTTAAATGCTGACACTATTTCCTTTAAAAGTGTGTGTGTGTGTGTGTGTGAGTGTGTGCGTGTGAGAAAGACTGTGTGAGTGTGTGTGAGTGTGTGCGTGTGAGAAAGAGTGTGTGAGTGTGTGTGAGTGTGTGCGTGTGAGAAAGAGTGTGTGAGTGTGTGTGTGTGAGTGTGTGTGTGTGTATACACTCTATATAATTTTTGTACCAGCCATGTCCCCCCAGGATACAAATTGCACAATTCAAATGCTCCAACTGGAAAAGAGTTCATGGAGGAACTGTTGGAAGAGATGTGGACTGGTCTGAAAGACAACTTGAGGCACACTAGGAGGAGATTACGTATATGAGCTAGGGTCTTCTGAAGACAGATACAAGCAGGCGTGACTCTCAGAGAGAAGGACTGAAGCCTCACTCTCCTGCCCACCCTTCTTTTACTGAGCATCCTATTCAACAAACTCAACACTTCCTGGCAATGGAAGGAAGTGGGAAAAGGAACTCATCAAGTTCTCCCTCAGGGTCACCAAGAGCATAGCAGACAGTGGGGCATGTGCAGCATGGGTGCATGCAGGGACTCGGTGGTCAAAGACCTTTAAAGTAGACACAGAGGTGGGGGCAGGTTAAGGCCGATGATGCTAAGTGACTGCTCAAGCCTTCTGTCATCAATTTCATTACTTTTGTTTGTTTTATGGTCATTTTGTACGTTTGGCTGTAAGCCACTCAAGAGGAGAATCTTCGAGTGAATCTTAGTCAGGATTGAACTCAGTTTATAAAAATCACACCAGTAGCCAACAACCCCAATTTCTCAATCCACAAAACAGGAAAATGAGAAAAAGAAAACTTAACTTTGTGGCATACATGACTTCACTGTCTGCTCACAAACACCTTGACATCGGAAATAAATAAAAAGTGCTGGAAGATACTTCAAACATTAGTATTGGGGTTTGGGGGGGGTTGTTTTGTTTTGATTTGATTTTTGTGGGGTTTTTTGTTTGTTTTTTATTACGGCAATGGGGGAGCTATGTCAAAATAGGACCTGAGGACCCAAGGTGGAGACATCTTTGGATCATAGAAGAACGGTAGATATGCCCCCATTTAAAAAGACAAAAAGAAACAGACAACAACAACAAACCAACCATTGCCAGGTAAAAAGTACACAGTCAAAACCACATTCTATCATCTACGTTTCTTTAGCTTCTAATTTTCTCCGTTTCCCTGTCTCTGTCTCTAACCCTTTCTAAAATGGACACTCAAGCCCCAGGCTACATCACCAGCGAGGTTTTATTATAAAATACATTTCAAAATAATGGTCGCAGGTCTCAGAAGCAGAGGAGAAGTAAACAAGGCCTCTTTCTCCTACTAAATGACGAATTAAAAGCAGAGCTCTGCTGTTCTGCCTCATCTATTACCACATTGCACTCTTCCGGCCGGAGCTAAGGTTGGGTCAGCGCCTCCATTCATACACCCCTCTTTTCCAGGGCTTATAATTCAGTCATAAAAATTTGCTCCAGGCCGAAACTTCCCGTGCAAAAGGCCTCATTGCAGGGCCAAACTTAGGGACATATTAAAAGGAGACAGAAGTGGATTGACTATGCTGAGGCTTTTTTTAAAAAAAAACGGAAACAACAAAATGCCCTCACGGGCGGCCCATCATGCAAATTCAGAATGTGTCCTGAATTTTATGGAGACCTCAAATGGCAGAAGAAGATGAGAAAGGGAATAAGCATTTCATTGTTTGTTGTTTTGTTTCTCCTGTGGAAATCACTGTGGGAACACAGTAGCACTGGACACAGGTAGATACTAGGAACAAATTTACATATGTGCTATGTGTTTAGAGAATCAGATTACAGAGTGTGTCTGTCCTGTGATAACTCTTTACATTATGACTCAACAGTGGTAAACTACTAAAAGATAGGTGCTCATGGTCCCTGCCACATGACACCAAATCTGACCTGAAAAATTATGTCCACCATTCCTCCTCCCATTTGTCCCTCAAAAGATAGCCAGCATAGTACCCATCTTTATTCTAGTGTGCTAACTCCAGAGACCCTGGACACCTTCTGTGATATCATTCTGCCCCTGCACAACCTTAACTTGCAAGTTTAGTTATGGTGGCCCTATTAACGATGGTTGATATTACCCTACATCGGAAGTGTGTTTCCTGGAGTTTTAAACCTCACTCAAGAAAAGAACAGTCAGCCGGCAATCTACAAGTTGAGCTGTCAACAATGTGCAGCAGAAATTGTGACTTTCCTTCGCAAACTGGAAAAGCAATTTTGCATCAACTTCTTCTGAGAACCAGGACTGGAGGTGAGCCATGATCCCTACAGGAATAGAGCAGCTTCCAGAAAATATCTTTTGGAGCTAATCTTCCATGCTTACTCGTATTTTCAAGTGCGCCCGGAGGATTTCTGAACTTGAAGCTAAGTGTATCGGCTGGTAGTTCGCAAGTCCGCCAAGCTTCAGAACTGTTCCATTCACAGACCTTCTGGTCCCTTAAGTCTTATGTAGGCAGAGGATTTATGTCCTTTTTAAAATATTTTTTTCCTAAATTAAAACCTCTTTGTGTGTGCATATGTGGAGATCTTCCTCTATGACCTTCCACCTTATTACCCTCCTTAGCTGGTGTCCGTCACTGAACCTGGAGATTGCCAATTTCAACTGTGCTGGCTTACTGACTGCCAAGCCCCAGAAATGAACCTTCTGCTTGTACACATATGCACACGTGCACACACGCACGCGCACACACACATACACACATGCATACATGCATACACACACATGTATACACACACAAACACATATACCCCCACACATATACAAACATACACACGCACACACACACACATACACCAACGCTAAGGTTACAGGCATGTGCAGCCACATCTACCTTCTTACACAACTGCTAGAGATCTAAACTCAGGTCCTCATGCTCACACACCCAGGATTCTTACTCACTTAGCCAGCTTCCCATCCTGGGTATTCATACTTTTAGCAAAGCCCACTCTGGTGGTGTGGAGATCATGCTCGGGAACACCTTGCTTGCATCTTGCAAATACCTGTCAGTGAGAACAAAAGAGTAGGGAGACTCTCTGAATGGTGTGGGATTCTAAATCATTGTCTTCGGGCGGTTGGGGGAAAGGCTTCCAAAGCATCCGGCAGTTACCGGTGCTCCCAGAACCCTGGTAATGTGATCAGCCTGCATTTAGCTTGCAAACCATCTCGTTTACAGATGGACAAACGCCAGGCGATAAATCAATGGCAGGGCCCACATAAAGAACCAAAATTCAAGACTCCCTAATACCACCATCCAGGTGTGTGCTGACCTATGTCAGCCAATGGGCCATTCTTCATAATATTAAATAATAACATGTGCTGCCTGCAGGTGATTTTGAGTGGCATCGTGATATATCCCTCAGGCATCACAAAAGCAGATGGCTTTCATAGCCATGCGTGCTCAAGACCTGTTCTGTCTATATACCCACCTTTATTTCAAGGCCATTAAAGGGGCCTCAAGAAATGTAACATCAACATGGGACAAAAAGGGTTTCTCTTTCCTGGAGGAGAAGGGGGGGGAACCATGTGAGCACAGTGTCATCTCAATAAAGCGCGCCAAGAAAAACCCCACCAAAATATCTGGGCAGCAATAAACATGATCTTATCTCAACACCGAAATGGAAAAAGGAGCCGGCAACCCTAAATCACAGAAGTAATGTGGGGCGGGAAAGGAGAGGACAACTGTGGACAAACTCAGAGAAGAAAGTTTTATTAATTCTAAATATGCCTTTCCCCCACTGGGTTTACACTAGCATTCCTCCTAATGGGATCCAGATGTTCCGCCAGCCTGGAAGTAGCTACCTAGGAGAAAACAGTAGCTTGCCTCCTTTAAGTTAAAAGGGCAAAATCGCGGAGCTATAGGCTGATTTACAGTTTAGTTCAATCAGCGCCCACAGCACGGAGGGATGGAGAACTGTGGGCTAGGGATGAAGTTGAAAGCCCGCATTGGAAAAGGCTGGCGGCTCAAGAGTTAATGCCAACCTTTCCTGTGAATGCAGCCCTCTGTGTAGTAGCTAATGAAGGTAATGAAATATGGCATGTAGTTTGGCCCTTGACCATGGAGTGCACCCCCGCCCCTCTGCGCTGCGAACAAAGCCAAAACAGATGTAGCAACTTCTGTATGGTTTGGGTTTGGCGTCTGTTACACAGACCAGGTGACCCGTACATTCCCAGAACGTTCTCTTCTGACACACGCGGCATTATCTGAGAAGATGCCGCCTTTGTTTGTGAAGTGGGAAGAGAGGCAAGGGACAGAGGGGTGCAGCCGAGGAGGGGGAGAGGGGGGATACAGGGCGGGGGACAGGGTGGGGGTGGAGGCTGGGCTTCCAAGGACATTCAGCCGAACTCCTGTACTCTTCTGTTCTGTGCCCTGGTTCTCCTCCACCCCATGCCTGCCTGATTTCTCCTCATTCACTGTGAAATGGAAAAACAATAATAAAAACAAAACAAAACAACAACGAAAACCATTCTTTCTAGAAGGCAAAGGGGCAGCCTGGTTTCTACAAGAGAGTCTTGGACAAAGGTGGATTTTGCAGAAAGTCTCCTCAGCCCTTTACTACTCCCTCCAAAAAAAAAAAAAGAGGCAATGAGTGAGACCCAGGGATGGGAACTAATTGCTAAAGCTACTTGGGCTGGTCACTGTAGACAACAAAAGGGCAGGCAGCCATTCTTCAGCAAAGGCCGGCAGTGTTTCAGGTTCCTATGCAGTGGACAGGGCCCAAATAAAAACATAGTTCTGGTGACTAAAACCGCCATGCTGGGCTCTGAGGTAATACTAATTATAGTTGTCATGTGTCTGGCTTCTTCGCCCTTGAGGACCACTGGATGAGGTGGCTGTTTGATGTCCTCCTCCCTGGGGATCTTAAGTGATTGTTTTAAAGAACATTATCATCAAGCCTTGGCATAAATATAGCATCTTTGTCTACCCCCCCCCACACACACACACAAAGGGATCAGACCTTCAGCAAAGTTAGGGAGAAAGAGAAAAGGAACAGGAAGAAGAAGAGGAGGAGGAACCTTGGCAAGTGGGAGCCTGTTTCCAATGTTATTTATTATCTTCAGCAGACACTGACATGTGGCTTTTGAAAGCGGATACTGTACCTTTAACCTTGACTCCAAAAGTATTCTTAATCTGCGATGCAAACCGAGGTTCCAAACTGGAGAGCCTTGGGGTAGTGGCTGGGGGGATGGGGTGTGGCTGGATTTATTTATGAAGCGCGTGGAAAATTTTGACATCACAAGCTACAGCCATTATTCACATGTTACATGACACAAGATTGGCCCTTTTAATTCAGCAACATCACATTAAAATATGATTTTTGTCCTGTGACAGCAGGCTGATCATATACTGCTCACCTACCTACCCACTGAAATGTAATCTTTTTAGGTCAAAGGCCCCAAGAAAGTGGGTGGCTACAGTCTTCATCAGACTCTGAGAAAACTGAATTTGGATGAAGCTCAATGAGGAACTCAAATTATAAAAGGATGTGGCTGGACCGCTGGTTGAAAAGGAGAACATTCTGGAACAGCTCACGAGGCTATCACACAGTCCTCTCAGCACAGTTCCCCACAGTTGCTCACTGATATAAGAAAGAAATCGGCGGGGACTCCAAGAGACTCCCAATTTTTACAAAACAGTCACTAAGATACACTTCAGCCCAAATCCCAATCATGCAAAGACACACTGCTAATTAAGGAACCAAGAAAGAATCAGGGAAAGAGAATAAAAGACACCCAACACTGTCAGGTGGCAAAGTCCCTTACTCCAAACATTCTTTTTCCCATAATTGTATTTATGACACGTGACAATACGGGTGGAAGTGTATGAAGCCCATTTTGCAGACGAGACAACTAATGACCTAAAACAATGGCTTATCCAGAGTTGGAGAGATGGCTCCACGGTTAAGAGCGATGGCTGCTCTTACAGAGGAAACAGATTCAGTTGCCAGCACCCACATGGCCACTCACATCTGTAACTACAGCCCCAGGGGATCTGATGCCCTCTTCTGGCCTCTGCAGGCACTGCACATACGTGGTTCACATACATAAATGCAGGCAAACACATACAAACAAAACATAAATCTTTTAATTTTTTAACTAAAAAATGCGTTATCTGAAGCTGCATATATATGAAGCTTCAGATGCAACAGCATCTCTTTAACATTTTCTCTTTAGCCAGTTATTCTGTATTTTCCTTGCATGGAGAAGAAGCTATACAAAGGGCTACAAGTTAGGTGCTTACCTCATTTAAACATAGGTGGTGTGTGACCTAGAAATCTCTGAGGTCATACATCTCATATCTAAGCCTGTGCCTTTCAATTTAGAATAACACCAAGGTGAACCAAGGTTCTCTGAGTCCAGTGTCTAGGTAAGGGAGGAAGTACCTCTTCATAAAATAATAACTTAGGACTAGAGGAATAGCTCACTCATTACAATGTGATGCCTGGAAGATGGAGACCTGAGATACCCAATACCCAGGTGAAAAGCCAGGTATGGCTTCTTTGGCTTGTAATCCAGCATTAGGAAGGAGGAGGAGAGTGGAGTCCTGGAGCTTCTGGCCAGCCAAGCCTAGTAACAAATTCCAGAGCTGTGAGAGGGACCCTGTAGAAAGCAAAAGTAGAACCAAAGTAGAACACTGAGCTTGTTCTTAGGGATGCACACACATGCTCCTCCTGCACCCGTACCTACACGTACTCAAAATACATATATCCAAGCTCTGAAACTCCTGCCTTCTTGTTCTGGTCACACCCAGGATAGATGCTTGCATTTCAAATGGCAACAGAGGAGCAAGATCGGGAAGAGCAACTGAATGAGCGGGATAGGTGCCGGCTCGAGGATGCACACACTCAAGGATGAATGAATAGCTTATGTGTCATGAGTTGCTGCTCAAGAGACAGCAGGAATGGGGAGAGGTCACAGGCTCTGACCCAGTGGGGAGTCTGGAAGGCAGGTCATGCGCCCTGAGCATCTGGCTCTGATACACATGCCAAGAAAACTCAATCCAGAGTCCAAAAAGATTTCCATGACTTTGCTTTCTTTAGGAGCACATGGCTTAAACAGAGCCAATCCATTCCCTTTATTTAAAGGATCAGTTAACTGAGAACTGCAGAGAGGCTGAATAACAGCTTGTGTTGCTATGTTCAGGGCTAAGATCAGAAAAACAATCTCTAACAAGTAGCCAGCTGCAGTCTGTGTTTCTTGGCTGCTGCATGGAAGGAAACATGGCCGTGCTTGGTAAAAAACAGGAATAGTGGAGTGTGGAGGTGCACACCTTTAATCCCAGCACTCGGAGGCAGAGGCAGGTGGAGCTCTGGGAGTTTGAGGCTAGCCTGATCTACATAGGGAGTTCAAACCTGCCAGGGCTGTACAGTAAGATTCTGTCTCAAAAAAAAAAAACAGAATAGAAAATTCAGCTATACTATCAAAATCCTATTTAGATGGCAGATGATAGACCAGTGGGTAAAATCAATGAGTTCAGATCTCTAGAAACCACATAAAGCCAGCCCAGTAGTACATGTGTGTTCGCCCAGTGTACCTACCAAGAGATAGGAGATGGACAGAAGAGATTCTTCCTAGTGCATAAGCCAGCTAACCTGGCATATATAGTTTTGGACAAAAGACCTTGTGTAAAGCAAGATAGATGGCAAGGCCACATATCCAAGGTTGTCCTCTGACCTAAGATTCACTCTGGGACATGTTCACACCACACTCATACACAGGAATGTGTATGCTTGTATGTAAACACATACACACTAAGGTTCTTCTTTTCAAAAAAAAAAATTGTGGTCATGACCATTAAGAATGCCAAGGTGTGCCAAGTGTTCTGTAAGATGTCCCATAGAGCACAGATCACAGCCACTTGTTTCCAGAATATTAAACAGGACCCTCCCTAACTTAGGACTTCACGCAGAACTTCTTTTCCTGAAAGCAGTCACTAAAGCACATGAGCTACAAGGCCTTTCTCTGCACAGCCAAACTGCAGTGCCACGTAGACACGGGGCACCCCTCCTACATCCTGTAGGGTTGTGCAGTGTGATGCCAATATATAGGTTGGACTTTATGTGGCTGCCTCTGTCTTGCTTCAACAAATTCAGCAAATCCATGGGATTCAACCTAATCCATCTGTGAGTCTGGTAAACAGATAACACTCAACCCTCACATGAATTGGCAAAAACAAAGTGGGAGACCTTTGTGGGTTGTTTCTAAGAATGACTTAATTACATAATGCCATCATCCTATTCTGCTCTAATTTTTGACATCTTTATAAATGCAAAGGGAAGCATTATTATTTTTGTTATTCATTTTTTAAAGTAGAGTATAAAATGACCAAAGCCATTCAACCTTTGACCCAGCCATTGTCAATTCAGAGGTGAAGATAAAATCTCAGACAAAGGTACTGAGAGGCTCAAAGTGTCCCATCGCCTAAACTCTAGATGCCCTGACAGTAATGAGAAAGTAACCTGGCTGGTAGCAAAGAAATTAACTAATCTTATCATATTCCTGTTGTTGTCTCTTACTGCCAAGCATCCAAGGAAAATGGCCCAGGCAGTGGGAAATTACAGTTTTCCAATAAGAGAGACCAACCATAGCTCTGCAGTTCTCACTTGTGAATGAGCACATGTCGCCAAAGGAGAGAAATGGCAGCAGGCTCTAAAATTCACCCAGTGCCACCGGAAGGAGGTAAGGGTCTAACACAGCCATAAGCTGTAGAGAGGCTCAAAATAAGGCTGTGGCTGCCTCCACATATCCTAGTAATTGGAGTGCAAGGCAGGGCATCCGCAGGTCGAGGTCAGCTGGAGGTCATGGCACCTCTGCAGACCGGCTCCATAATAGCCCAGATAATGCATGCTTGAGGGAGAGAGCAGGAGCAGCCACATAAAGAGATAGTAAACGGAACCCAAAACTGGCTATGGCTTGTTCACAAAATCCTGTGAGTAATTTTAACCCCTGCGTTACTAGCACAGTCACATGACCTTGAGTGCTGAATAGTTTCCAGGATAAGAAATAAGACATGTTAAAAAACAAACAAACAAACAAATCAAAGCAAAGCTAAATGTGAGCCACAGTAGCTGGCCAGTTACAGGCAAGTCCTAGCAGCCAACAGGGATAGAGAATTGGCCCAGATTTCAGAGAATGAGGTGAACCATTGGCCTCATGATCTGTCCCCTAAGGCCACAGCCTCTGTCAACAGTGTTTCCAGAACATGAGAGAGTAACAAAACACTGGGGCCCACCAAGAGCTACTGGGTGAATGTATAGCATTGTCAAAAAGCAAAATGTGATTTTCTCAGAGTCTAAGGCCCAAGAGACATAGCTCAGTTGATGGAGTTCTTTGCCTAACACGAATGAGGCCCTGGATTCGATCACCAGCACTGAATCAAACCAGATGTGGAGGCACTTGCTTGTTACCCAAGCCCTCAGTTTAGGTAGAGACAGGAGGACCAGGGAACATTCCATGTAGCCTCATCCCTACATGAAGAGGTAAAGATGGCCAATGGCTTCGGAGAGAGGAAGCATTGGTTTCCTCCAGAGATGACCACCCACACTGCAGAATTATCTTCTGAAGACAAAATATTCTTGGTAGGCTGCTCGGGAGTGGGTCAAGATGAGATGGTAGAAGGCACAGCTGAGAGGAAAAGAGAAAAGTTGGCTAGAAGGAAATGTGTCAGAATTGGGTAGAAGGAGCATGTGAGACATGAAGAAATAAAGGAGAGAGAAGAAAGAGTCCCACATGATAAGAAGCAGGAACTCAGGCTATAAAAGGAAACAAATGAAGATTTATGTAGTCTCCTGTCTGTTCAAAACTTCAGTAACTTATATGCACACACAGAAACACATACACACACACACACACACACACACACACGGACACACAGACACTTATACATACACAGAACACACATACACACACAGAATACACACCACACACACAGATATACACACACAGATACACATATACAGATACACCACATACCACACACCACACATACCACACACATATACACACATACCACACACACATACATACACATACCACACACATACACTACACATATACACAGACAGACATACACACCACACTACACACACACCACACTACACACACACCACATACACACATATACACCACACATACACACACACCACATACACACATATACACCACACATACACACACACCCCAATTCCTGCCTGAAATTTGAACCATACTTTGGGCTTCTCAGGTGCTCTGCTAACATGAAGCAACAGAATTGCATTAAGCAGCCTGTCCCTATGTTCCAACCTTCTCCAAGCACTGAATCTTCTTGGAGCTTCTCCTGTGCCTGTCTAGAGCCTTTGATGGCAGCTGATGAGGCAGTCCTGAGTCTGAAAACCCTACAATGCCCCTCTCAGCCTCTTCATTCATGAAAGAACCACAGATAAGTAACGAGAAGGGCTGGTGTGGAGATTAATGAGCTCTGGAGATAGTAAGACATGTGGAAGAGGAAAGGGAAGCCATCTTATTTGCAAGATGGATGCTCTAATGGGTCCAAGTTGTGAGGGCAAACCTCAGGCATTAGGGTGTGTAGCACCTGGGGCACCTGGGTAGCAGAGGAAGACCTGGGCGGGGTTGCTCTGACCTTCCTTTGAAGCAGTTTCATCTCCAAAAGTGAAAAGGTGGGGGTGCTCATTTTTATCCTGAAAAACTGGTCCCCATATTTTGTGTGTGCTTCATTTCTTAAAATATTAAGATAGCAAAGACCCCACCCAGAGCATCCCATGAAAGAACACAAACACACTTCCTTAAAACCTGTGAAGCAGGTGACACAGAAGAGTAAACCTGAGGCCTTCTTGAGTCTTTACTCATTAAGTGGTGGAGAGCATTAAGATGATAGAATGGCAGGCTCCTCACTGAACAAATCCAAGTCTCTGGTGTTGATTCTGTCCATCGGTACCAATCACATACATACTACACACACATACACATAGCATCAACAGCAATTCTTCATACAGCCATCACAGCTGGAAGAGGACTGCAGCCCCACAAGCCACAAGCCCTTACTTACCAGTGGCTATGATCATGGGTGTGGAGTGCTCTTTGTTGGCCGATAAATAATTACTGTAATTTATGATCTATTTTTTTTTCTTTTCCTCTTTCCCCGTTCTGAAGCCCACCCACAAATTCTACTCATGCCAGCTTAAATCAAAATAACGAAACCTCAGTGCTCCTCCAAGGCTGCGGCCCCTGCTGCTTTCTCAGCTGGCTTTCTCAGCCTGCCAGGACCTGGACTGCATTACCCCCTGAGCTGTCTGGCTGAAGTTGCCCCCCCCCAGGTACCCAAGCAGGGCCAAGCAACATCTCTAAGGCTGAAGTTCATGTAACATCCACTACCAAGAAGAAAAATGTTTCAGTCCTTCTTGCAAGAGAACAGACCACAGAGTCAAGACACTGTACTTGCTGACGATTCAGTGACACTATAAAAGGCCCATCAGCTTGAGGGTCTCGGTTCTCCAGCCACTTCCCAGCCCTGGTAGTTACAAACACAGTGCACGTGCACACACGCGCGCGCGCGCACACACACACACACACACACACACACACACAAACCCTTCTCAGTGCAGTTGCTACACCCTCTCAATAATGAGCAATGCCAACAGCAGGGACGCTGCCTGGAAACGAATGTTACCACTTAGATTCTAATAAAAGAGAACTTGGAACAAGCTGTACCCAGGTGCCTTTTATTTCTGCTTATATTCAATTATGGAGCACATGTTCTTAGCGAAATTGTTAAAGAGGGATTTGTTTATTTTCGTGGGGCTGCGTCTTTTATGCTCCCCGGTAAAACAAAATCTTCGTCACAGATGCAGTTCCCCACTCCTGGTACCTTAATGAGTCAAACTAACACAAGGGAAGTCCGTTAGTATTTCCTGGGCCAATTCATATTTTCTGAATGAATAAACAAGGCCAGCCTGCCTAGGAGGGATGAGGGGCATGAGTGGGGGTGGCAACAGATCTTACCCCACAGTAAGTTAGATGCTGGCTCCACCACCCAAAAGTTAGTCTTTAGCTAGTTACAGCAAGCATCAGAGAACAGAAGGCAGAGAGATGGAGGGCTAAAGCTGACAACTGGGAATATGGATTCAAGGTTTACCCTGCTCATGTGACATTCCATGTGGGAACATCACCTCATGGTTCCCACTTCCGTAGCTGTCAAATAAGTAGAAAATCTTGATAATCTTTTAAGCTTTATTCCTCGTGTGTATGTGTGTATGTGTGTGGGGGTGTATGCACATGTGTGTGGGTGTGTGCACATGTGTATGTGTGTGTGCATATGCATGTGAGTACCTGAAGAATTCATTTTTAAAAAGGCGTCAAAAACCTCCTTAAAGCTGGAGATAGAGGTGGCTGTGAGACACCCATAATGCACGCTGAGAACCGAGTTGCCCTCTGACCTTTCTATACACGTTATGGCACACACACACTTATATACGCATGTGCCACACACATATGCAAAATAAATATAAAAGATATAACTAATTTTGGGGAGCGTATGTGGTTATGCAAGAGCTCAATCAAATTATCAGAAACAGGAATCGGAGGACATAGGAAGTTAGAGAAAACTGGGACCTTTCTGCCTTTCTCTTTGCACGTGTTTATATGCCTGGTCATGATGTGACTTCCTATGGTGAAACTGTGTTAAATATAGTAATGGTGTGGAAATGGCAAAGCAAGAAAGGCAGGAAATGAAACAACAAAGAGTTACCCTGGGCTCTAGCCACTTTACCATGAGGATCTACAGTGGTCCATCAGCCCAGCAAGGCTATTCACACGGGGCTGATTCTCAGCAAATGCTTGTTGAGTGAATGAATGAATGAATGAAAGCATGCATGCATACTAAGGCTAAAAAAGTGTGCATTAAATGTGCCTGGAAGAAGTTCTGACTTGGGGCCCAAGGAAAGCCTTACCCTCACAGTTCACTTCCCTGTCCTCTAAAGAACAACAGATTAGTGTTTTATGTAACTTACAACCCTCTGAGGCCCTTTAGAACTTCTGGTGTCTGAGCAAACGTGAGTCAGTTCTTGGAAAATATGAGGGTCTTGTAGAATGCCTGTGCTCACCTGGGAACACTGCAGCTGCTTCCGTATCCTTTGGGGTGGAAGCCTGAACGCTTCGACACTCTGGCCCTTGGAATGTTGCTGTAAAGTCATTTTTATTGTTTTCTAAACTCTCTGAAGCCATACATGCTCACGTCAGAAACCTTATGCACATATGTACCACGATGCAGGGATGCCTATATGCTTACATGATTATCTGAGGCTTCAGTTCTGAAACCAGAAAGTAGATTGACAGACTATCTGACCGGCTACTTGTCTGACACTGTTTGAGCAAATATCTCACCCAGAGATCTGTCTTTGCACCTGTGCAACTGTTCCACGAGAATCTGCTTGTGTGTGTGCTGATATTTGTGCTGGTGTGCTGGTGTGTGTGTGCTGGTGTGTGTGTGTGTGT
>JADRCH010000230.1:2793395-2824585 GCA_019843965.1 Rhynchomys soricoides | reverse complement strand
TGGTGTGTGTGTGTGTGTGCTGGTGTGTGTGTGTGCTGTGTGTGTGTGCTGGTGTTTTTGTGCTGGTGTGTGTGCTGGTATGTGTGTGTGCTGGTGTTTTTGTGCTGGTGTGTGTGCTGGTATGTGTGTGTGCTGTGTGTGTGTGCTGTGTGTGTGTGCTGGTGTTTTTGTGCTGGTGTGTGTGCTGGTATGTGTGTGTGCTGGTATGTGTGTGTGCTGGTGTGTGTAGTGTGTGCTGGTGTGTGTGTGCTGGTGTGTATGTGTTGGTATGTGTGTGCTGGTGTGTGTGTGTGTTGGTATGTGTGTGCTGGTGTGTGTGCTGGTGTGTGCTGGTGTGTGTATGTGCTCATATGCTGGAATGTATATGGGCACATGTGCTATTGTGTATATACTGTTATGTGTGTGCTAGTGTGTGTGCCAACGTGTATGCTAGTGTGTGTGCTGGTATGTGTGCTGTGTGTGCTGGTATGTGTGCTGTGTGTGCTGGTGTGTGTGCTGTGTGTACTTATATGTATGCTGCTGCGTGTGTTGGTATGTTTATTAGTGTGCTGGTGTGTGTGTGTGTGCTGGTGTGTGTGCTGTCATGCATGCTAGTGTACATACTGGTGTGCTGGTGTATATACTGATGTGTATCCCGGTATGTGCTTGTGTGTATGCTACTGTGTGTCCTGGTGTGTATTTGTGTGTGTGATGCTATGTGTGCTTGTGTGTGTGCTGCTGTGCTGGTGCACTGGCATGTGTGCTAGCGTGTGTTCGAGTGTGTATTTACACATTCTGACAACCTCCTTCCATCTCTGCACATTGAAGATGCTCAGTCACAGACTGAATCGATGCTGACAATATGCTCATTATTTAGTGATTAGCAAAGGTGACAAGTGCCAACAAAGTGGGGGACCCTTCTGTGGCACCTGGATTCAGCTATGGATCATCTTCTCAACACCTCTGTCCCACGGAGCTTCTATTGTAGTAGAGAGGCCAGCCACAGACAGATGTGTAGATAAGAAAGTCCCCTTTGTGGTGTAGTAGGAGGGAAGTCCAGCAAAGATCAAAGCATAGGAGTGGGGTGGGGGACTAAGACACTCTCTGGAAGTTGGGTAGTAAGAAGCAGTCCTAATGAGAAGTTGAATCAGAGACTAGAATAAAAGAAAAGAGTGAACCAGCCACAAGAGTATTAGCAATATCTACAGTACTCTAAGATATGTAAGTGATGGGCAAGTTTGACAAATAGCCACAAAGTCCATGTGACATCAACAGAGAGAAAGAGAGAAATCAGAGACTTAACCAGGAGGAGATCCCAGAGAGTCCTGGGGCCATGGCTGGGGGGTCAGCTGGCTTGTGGATGGCTTTGGGGCTATCTGGGAGAAAGAAGAGTTGCTCTCCTGCAGATACACACTCAGGTTTTCACATGAAAGAGCTTCTGGCAGGGTGAATTAGGGAGTTGCCACTAGTTCTCAGCTTATAATATCCCATAACACCAGCTGGGAAGGTGGGGTATACTGGACAAGTTCCACTGAGACATCCTAGGGTAGCACATCTTATCAATGGTATCTTAGCTGCATGCATGCTGCCTTTCTTGAAGCTTCCTCCCCTGCTTCTAAACCACCACCTTAATCTTCATGATGAATGATACATCCCTTAAAAGACCCTACTTTGGAAAAACAACGCCAAAAAGATTCCTGATCCAAGTTCTACTTCCCAAGTCCCTCAGTCCTTGACTCAGCTTCCAACCCTCCACAGTGGCAGGATTGGCTCTGGAGCAGGGAGAACCCATCATCTCCTATGCAAATTTGAGCCTGAAAGCAAATGACAGTGTTCTGGCCTTCCATTCTATTGCCAGCTACTAGGATAAAGAGATGGAAGAAGCATCACAAACTTTTAAAACAGAAACATGAGCAAAATGGCCACAGCTAAAAATAATCGTCACAGAACTGTTTTACCAAGTGTGCCTAAGTACCTTATACCGTGGATTTTGAAACAGGAGAGAGCAGTTCTCAGAACTCTAGGTGAAGCAGTAGAGGTGGCTGGTATCTGAGCACTGTGCAAAGCCAGCTTACATGCCTGCATCATCTTTGGTTATTGCATGACCCTATTCCACATGCTTGCTGGTACCTCTTCACTCGTTTCTCCCTATCTTCTTCTTTCTCTATACCTCCCATCTTCCCCTTCTTTCTCCTTTTAATTGCTGAAAGTGTTCACATCTATGGACTCCAAAATTTAGAAAACTTCTAGGTTCATGTTCTATAAATAAGCATAAGCATGAAGCTAGTGGTACCAATAGACTCTCATAAATTCTCTTTAAAAACTGCCTACATTCTGAAGGAAGACACCCATCTGCCCACTTATTCCCTCAGGACTCTGGTGTCTCCCTTTCCTTCTGACGTATCCACTAAGCAGGCATCATAACAGGTACAGTGCTCAGAAGCCAACACCACTTCATCGTCTCAGAAATCCCTATGCTCTTGCTATCATTGTTGCAGCCATTTATAGCCCATGATAATGTGTTCCAAATCACACACAGACAGACGATTAGAGTTCAAAGGTCAGGCTTAGCTTCCATGCACAGAAGATCACACTTGAAAACCCAGTATCAGTATTTACCCATCTATTGAGAAAATACAAGAAGAGAGAGATGACCACCTGAACAGTCCAGTTTCCTTCTCAAGAACACTTCAGGATAAAAACTTTGGAAAAAGAAGAAAGAAAGAAATGGTTTAAATGCTACCTATGGCTTGTGGGTATCTTTGCACAGTCCACGATCCCATAAACAACTTCTCCTTTGGAAGATTATTCAAGGCATTAATGTTATAAAGAAACACTTCATTTTACCCATCCACAGTAGGCAGAAAAAGTGAGAGTCACTGAGACTTTTGCTTTATGGCTGTAACTGTAATGGTTATTGCTGTTTTCAAATGCACAAATAGGAGTTATGTGTTTTAAGAAAACACTTAGTGAAGGTTAGATCTCTTATATATAATATTTAAGGCTAGTAGAAAATGGATGGTCAGATGGCTGAATGAGTCCATGGTGGGTGGATGGGTGCATACATGAATGGGTAGATGGATGGGTGGGTGGATGGATGGATAATGGGTAGGTGGAAAGGTAGATGTATAAATGGGTGGGTGAATGGTTGGATGGATAGATGGATAGATACACAGCTCAAGACTGCCAGACAGACATGCACGAGAATTCAGCATCTAGTCCAACACCATTAGTTAGCAGGAGTTCATTCAGTCACTCGGGAATCCACGCTAGTTGAATAAAATGGAACTGGATGAATCAGAAGACAGCATAGATTAAGGGAGGAACCTAGACAAGAGAGTTAAAAGCTTGAATCAGACACACTGGGTTCCATGCCATGTAACTGTGTAAGCTTATCGCAGAAGGGATAGAAAAGGGTGCTCTAGCCGGAGTCCCAGAGAGCTAGGAGCAAAAGCTGAGAGGAGAAAGCAGAATTAAGAGGTTTAAAAAAGAGAGAGTTCATAGCATTCAGAGTATGTAACCCACAAGGGCAATGTCTCAGCATTCCAAGCAGCTTTAGAATAGAAACTGTCAGAAAATGGGTTAAGACCTGGGGACATCCACAAGTCAAGAAGATCCCAGCAAACTGCCCCTTGTAGAAGAAGAATGTCTCATGTGGCTAATGGCTTGCTGGATAGATTTGCTCTGTCTTGTCTGCGTCCTGGAGTGGGTCTGCTTTGTGTTCTGCTTTGGTTCTTCGATGCATTTTTAAAGCACAGCTCATGCAGCCTTTCCTAAAGAGTGGGGGTTTAATGAAAAGGCAGAAGGCATCAAGTGGCAGATTCCTGCTCTCCTCAGCTGTCAGATGGAGGTGACCCTGCCACCATCTTAAGGTACAGGCAGATCTCCCGGGGGGAATTAAAAGGCTCTTTAAGGCTATTCAGGAGGCTGAAACCTCTTGTCACTGACAGAATCATCCAAGCTGTGTATAACGTGGGGTCAGCTGCCCAGAGCAGACGCTGTGCTAGATGAACCCACCTCCTAGAGATGGCATGTAAAATGTGCCTGAAAGCCTGAGAATTCCTACAAGGGGAAGGGTAGCCTGACCCACGGACCTATTCAAGGGGCTTCAAGTCCTCTCACCTGAGCTGGGTAGCCCATCACCCACTCAGACACTCTGAAACTGGGCTTTAGGGAATCACGGAGTTGCAGAGTCTGCCCCATGATCTCTGTTTCATGGACCGTTGTTCCTCCGAGCCGATGTCATCATTTAAATTAGTCACAGCAGAACATTTACTGGGCATCAGCAGGACATGGGTCTTAAAGAAAGTGGGAAGGATAGGAAGTGGATGCTTGTGTTTCCCCTTGTGTTTCTCAAGTGAGTAGTCCTCAGAGCCCCTGGAGGCTGGGCTGCTGAATGTGCTCAGGGAACAGTAGAAGAGATTTTAAGAGTTTCTCTTTGAGTCCTGCTTATTAAAAGGAAAAATAACAAAACAGTTCTGCCATCTAGCCTCATCCTGGCCTTTAGTTTTCAGGACTCATTCATCATTAACATCCTTTTTAAGTCTGGTAGAAAGTTCAGCTCAACCAGATTCTCCCCGACTACCCAGCTGGGCTTTAGATACTCTGGTTTGCAGAAATTCAAGGGAATGAACATGTTTCCTTAAAACCTACAGACTGCAATGCTTGACCTCATGTCCCTCACCAAAATAATTAATAATAATAATAATAATGTGCAAGAAAGAAGCCATTGCCACATGGGTGGGGCCCAGGATGTCTCAGCTCAGGGATTCTGCCTCAAAGGCCTTGTCTTTTCCTGACTGCCCTAACTCATGGCCCAGCCTCCCTCCCACGTTTAGCATTGCTGACTCCTAACACAAAAGTGAAATCTTCTGGTCAAGCCCAGGCCTAAAGGCTACAAAGATGGCTCGGCCAGTAAGAGGACTTGGAAGAATGAGGGCCTGAGTTAGCACCTATGACAAGAGCTGTGGAAAGTAGAGACAGGAAGATTGCCATGATTTGCTGACCATCAGCCTAGCTCCAGGGTCCGTGCTTTAGGGGAATAGGGAAAACACTCAGAGCAGCCCTCCAGGCATTCACCTTTGACCTCCAGGTGTGTGTAGTCCCTATGTACCATCCCCATAGATGTGTGTAAACCACACATGAGCCTCCAGGGAGTGCCCTTTCCAGTTACTGAGTTCCCTGTCAGTAAAGAGATCCAAGTACAAGCTGAGTCTCCAACAAGCTCCTAACTCTAAGATCTTATCCCGGCATGGTGGCACATACCTTTTAGTTCCAGAACTTGGCAAGATATGCTGTCCCAAGAAATATTACTAACAAAATGACGTTGTGTTGTAAATCTCAGATGTTCTCCTAGCTCTCCTGGGTGCTCTCCTGTATACTTGCAGATCCATCCCTCTCCTTGGCAAAACAAAATCCTTTTCTGTTTATGCTTCTAATATACTGTTTGAACTTCCCGAGTGGCACTGGCCATATTGCCCTAACAGCCGACCATATTATACCCCCTCTACAGAGCCTTGTAAACTGGCAGCCTTCATGAATCTCAAGTGTAGGCAAGTTGGCTTGGGTAATAATCATGTAACAATATACAGATGGGCAGGTTCCTCTGGCTCACAACAGTCTTCACTACTCCCTACTGCCTCATCCATGGTGTATCACATACTGATACCATTTGCCTGCCTTCTGATGGGATTTAAGATTGAAGGTTTAACAGTACTTAGGATGGTCCCTTTTCTGGTATAGACTATATTTAGTGCCTTATAGTATCCAAAACATATCATCAGGAAAAACAGGATGTTTGATGAATGAGTATCCCAACAGGTAAACACATGTGGACTGCCAGGCAGTCTAGGGACACACTGGACATAAGGACTGTGGCATTCTGAGATCCTGGTGTAATGACAGCTGTGAGTACCCTAAGCCTTAACTCCATTTATACAGCTGTATGATCTGGCCCTACTTCTCACCAGGAAGACCACATGAAACAACAAGCTGACTCCAGTCTTACTGGCAATTCAGGGCTCTGGGCCACCCAAGAATCCCCCTTCCACAGACCCAGACATCTAAATACCAAACATCATCCAGGTTGGCTCTGCCAACCTCCAGCCTCAGAATCAGAAGCAGGGAATATTCCTTCCCAAACCAGTCTGTCTATCTGTCTCTGTCTCTGTCTCTGTCTCTGTCTCTCTCTCTTCTCCTTCCCTCCCTCCCTCTCTGTCTTCCCCCATCCCTCCGATTTCTCTCTGACTGACCCGTTCCCTGGCCCAGATATTTTCTCATCTGTCCAATTTGTAGTTAGTGCTGAGGTTCCCACCTGGGACAATTCCAGCTCCATGAGTGGCAAGGTAGCCAGTCTCAAGGGACAGTAACCAGGAAAGGGCAACAGTGGCTTCCTCCTCTCTAGCAACAGTCTTCCAGGTTGTTTGCTTGTTTCAGTGCTAAGAGTAGAGTCCAAGTTTCAGACATGCTAGGCAAGCATACTATCCCTGGGTTACACACTCTGCACCATCCAATGTTCTGTGTGTGTTTGTGTGTGCTGTATGTCCATGTTCATGTGTGTGCATGTGTGAGTGTGCACTCACCGTGTGCGTGTGTGTGTGTGTGTGTGTGTGTGTGCATGTATATGGGTGTAAGTAAGGTTGACATCAGATGATTTTCTCAATCCGTCTCTTAGACAAAAAGTAACCGATTACACTTCTTACCTGTACTAGAGTAACAACAAAACTAAAAGGTGAAGGTGGTGATTCCTGCAGCCCTGCACTGCACTTCCTTCTTCTGCCATCCCTAGAGCCTTCTTCTACTGCATTTCAGCACCTTTGCCAGACACACGACCACATGCTCTCTGGGCACTTTCGCCTCACAAGCTCCTTGAGTGACAGTCATGACTGTGACGGCAGCTATTCCTGCAAAGATTCAGGAGTCAGCTGTCTCAGCTGTCCCAGCCATGGAGAGGACAACCCCATGCTTTCCCTGTACTCCTGACTCAGTAATTCTTCCCATCTTCAGGGGCTCCTTCCCCAGTGCAGGGCACAGATCCTGGCTACGAGCTGGGTCCCTTGGCAGCTCAGCTCCAGGCAAGATTTGTTCCCTTGTTTGTCTGGAGCTTTGGTTTTAATTTGTAATGTTTGCTTAATCTACCATTAGTTGGGCTGAATTTAATTTAACTCATTGTAGCAATTCATTTCTTTCAATCTTCCGTTATTGGGTATCACTCTGATTTTTGCCTTCTCCAGTCACCGTGCAGGGGTCTGCTGGCCCTGTTACCTCTCTTCACAAGTAGCATTGGCAATTAAAAGCAGGAAGAACAGAGGGCTGGGGAGTCGAGTGGGATCTGCAGCCTCGAGTTTTTCCATTAGTGTCTATTTTTAAATGAAATCAGACAAAGCTCCCCCCTCCCCTGCCCACGCCGCGGCAGATTGCCAGATGCCATTACCAAGCAGCCAGACCTTCTAGCTGCAGACCCAAAACCAAGCACATGGCAATTATTTTTAAAAACAAAACCAAAACAACAAGAAAAACCAAAGCGATGGTATCTTCAACTTAGATGGAGCCATTCTTTATCATAGGGGTGGGCATAGCCATTCTCATGTCAGAGGTTAGTATTTCATGAAAATGTGGCTCACACTTAGAGAAAGGGGAACATGCAGAAGCAGGCCACAGGTGTTAGAGTAAATGAGAGCAAGGCTCACTATATTAGACTCCACCATTATGGCATATATTGTCTAATCCGAGTTACTTCCTCAAATAAGTCCTGACATAAACTATCACACTGTGTCTTTCAAAGCTCCCAGTTCTAAACTGGGCAGGCCTTCCTCCAGACATATGTTAAACAGTATGGTTTTTACCAGGGACGAGGTCATATATAGCCAAATCCACAGCCCTGTAAACCTGAACTCAGCCACATACGTCTACAGCAAGAAACTCCTAGGAAAGGCCTTCAAACACCCAAGCCACACAGCAGCCCGGTCATCTGGGTCTCTCTAGCCATACCCCACATTGTGCCAGTACTGGGATCTACAAGAATACAGAAGGAGCATGTGGTGGTTCGAATAGGCATGGCCTCCATAGATTCAAGTGTTTGACAACTGACCCATAGGAGTGGCACTACTAAGAGGTATGGCCTTGTCGGAGTAGGTGTGGCCTTGTTGGAAAATGTATGTCACATTCAAGCTGAGCCCAGTGTGGCAGTTTCCTTCTGCTGCCTATGGAACAAGATGTAGACATTTCTGGCACCATGCCTACATGGATACTACCATGTCTTCTGCCATGATGATAATGGACCAAACCTCTGAAACTGTAAGCCAACCCCAATTAGGTATTTACCTTTATAAGAGTTGCCATGGTCATGGTGTCTCTTCACAGCAACAGAAACCCTAACTAAGACAGAGCCCAGTCTCAGCTAGTGTATAACTACATTCCAGTCTGCAGAGGAAGCAACAAAATAAAAGACAGCACCATGCCTTTTAACACATGACTGGAAGACCTTGTCATAGCTATTGCTTTTCAACTCACCCAAGTGGATAACTCTTGCCTTTTGTGGGCTTAGTGTCTACATCTTCATCTGTAAAACAGAGAATGAGTTGGGCAAGAAGGACTCAAGTATCTGGATGTAGACAATCATACATACTCATGGGTACCTAAAGCCCACACTCTGTATGTATCTACATAAATAAATACACACACGTGTCTGAAGTGGTAACAAAGCCATCTCTCTCCATTTTGCTTCCCTATGCCAACATACCTGGCTGACTCTCACGCATATGGAGAATATTTAAAATAAAATTGTAGGTGTCATCGGGACATGGAACATTGATAACAATGCTTCTTATATGATCTTATACATCTTATGATCCAAGGCGAGGCACATAGAAAGTCTTACATTAGCCTATGTATTGTCTTAGTTATGCTTTCTGTCACTATGATAAAACACCATGACCAAAAGCAGCTTAGGGGAGGAAAGGGTTTATCTCATTTTACAACTCCAGATAGCAGTCTATCACTGAAGGGGTCGGGACAGGAACTCAAGCAGGGAAGGAACTTGGGGGCAGGAGCTGAAACAGAAGCTATGGGGTGTTGTTTACTGGCTTGCTCGATCTCCTTTCTTATATAAACTCAGAACCAGCCGTCTAGGGCTGGCACCACCCCCTGTAGACGGGGCCTACACATGTCTTATCATTAGTTACAGAAGTGCCCTATAAACTTGTTTATAGGCTATCTGGACAAAAGCATTTTTCTCAATTGCAATTCCCTCTCCCCAGATAACTCTAGCTTATGTCCACTTGACAAAAAACCAATGGGGACGTGAATCCTTCAGAAGGTGAGTTGTCTTGAATCTAAGTCAAGAGGCCGCAAAGTAGACCTATGAGCCAGGTCTACTGCCAATTTTTATAAATAAAGTTTTATTAGAACACAGCCATGTGTTAATTTACGTATGGCTGATAAACTGTGTTCACTCTGCGAAGTTGAAACAGAATAGGGACAGTAAGGGCCACAAGCACTGAACATATTTACTTTGTGGCCGGGTGCATTAAAAGTTGCTTGCTCCTGAGCCAAACAGACTTCACAGGGGAGAAAGAGGAGAATCGTGAGGAGTGGATGACAGAAGGAGGGAGGGGATGAGAAGCAAAGAGAGAGGAAGAAAGTGATAGAAGCAGCAGGGGAAGAGTGGGAAAGGAGAAAGAAAAGGAGGAGAGGGAGGAGAGGGAGTGCTGAGAACAACAGGGGGGGAAGCGATGACTGTGGGCTTAACAGGAAATAGAGCTCTGCAGGCAGGAAGCAGAAATGCCTCTCAGAACACTGACTATCTAGAGCTGGAAGACTGGACTTCATTCTGCAGCCAGTCAGTCATGGTTGGGGCTTTTTTGAGAACACCTGTGACAGAAGCAAAGCCTGAAAGAAAGCCAAGCCCGGTAATGGTGGTTTCACAGATGTCTTTAATTCCTGACACAAGATGCTGAAGGCCTCGATGGCCACAGCTGCAACATTTGATGTAAGGATAATGGCCAATGCTGTAATAGAAAGACTGACATCATGGCTTGTGACCCCTGCTTGAGGATGAGGATGGAGGAGGCTCTTCAGCCAGGAGTCAAAGCCATGGCTGATGACTCTGCATGAAGCTCATGTATGTACAATGACAGGGACAGGCATGCACCAAAGTCTCATGTTCTAAATCCAAGCCAGTGCAATTTTGGGAAGACCAGTGATTTCAGTGATAGCCCCCACTCAAGCAATACACTGACTCAACATGCCATGTACTCCAGAAAGTGGGCAAGGTAGCCACTGGCTGCATCTCAGCAGTGCCCTGTCCTGACAGCCCATCCCTATCAGCATCAATTCTGCAAACCTTGACAGATTCCTTCTGAAAGACTTAGAGCAAATAGGTGGCTATTATCATCTTTCAAATTTCTCTGTCTCTTAGCTTTTCATGTTGCAGACACCTGTTCATAGCCAGTCTTTAAAATAAAATCACACTTCTGACAGGTAAATCTTGAAGTTCAAATCAATTCATCATTTTCTGGTCCTGTCTGCAAAGGTAGTCAGCTATCTTGGGAGCAAACAGGCCCAGTCCCTAAGACTCTCAAATTACAGAGCAAGTCCTGTTCCTCCAAACAAGAGACATGTCTCCTTGCAGAACTCTGAGCATGGCTCTGCAAACCTTTCAGCCAGATACTCATTAGTTGCACATTAGACTGCACACTCAGAGCAAAACGCCAAGTTCACCTCATGCTTACTTGATGTACTTGAAGGGCCCTGTGAATTTATGGCAGGATAATGCAGAGCCCAGCACCTATTTATGAGTTGATCATTTGTACCAAATCCCCCTCAAAGTGCCAAAGGTTACCATTCAACTGGGGCCTGCACTAATGCCACCGAGAGGGCAACAAAGCCAAATGTACGAAAGTTAAAAGCATTAATAAAAGTGTGACTTATAAATTACTTCATCTTTGTCACCCTTTCTGAAATGGGGTGAGAGAGGCCAGGGTAAATTTATTTTTTAAGTGCTTTCTGAGACCCAAATGGGTCAGGCTTCAGATCCTGTAGTCTATAAATCATTCTTTACAGATCTAGGAGATGCGGCTGCATCGTAACATTAACAAATATTGATTTATTTTTATCATTTGCAACTGTTTATGGTACAGCAGAGATCTTACTGCAGGTATGAACATATAATCACTATATATACATATGTATGTGTGTCTGTGTGTGTGTGTGTGTGTGTGTGTGTACAGAGAGAGGGGAGACTTATTAAGAGACAACAAAATTAACACTTTTTGTGGTCAGAGACCAAACAGAAAATAGTTTGTGGATTTGAGCTTCCACAGGAGTTCATCGCTAGGTGATTTTTATCAGGTAAGCTGACGTTAACTCAGCACCCTCCTGCCCTGTACCATGGTGGGTAGATTTCAGGCCATGCAAGTCTATGTACAAATGACCTCTTCAAGAAATCCTCTTGCCAACACCTGACACTAGCTGCAGTCAAGAAGCCTGCAAAGCTGAGCCTAGAGAATTGCCATGGTGTCAGGGGTTGTGAAATGGACAGATGTCCACACCTGCAACAGTTCCAGGAAGCTCCGTCTCAGGTCCCTGCTGGATCAGTGAAGGACAGTTAGCATGCAAGTGCATCAAAGGAAAGGGATAAAGACACACACTGCTGCCAACTGCTATGGTTCCAGTGCCCTTCGTGGCACTCTGGATTTGTTTTGTTTCTCTTTAACTGCTCACAATTTGGGTCTTTATCTAAGATATAAAGAAGAGCTGGAGACTGGTTGTTCAGCAAAGTTCAGGGGATGCTAAGATTTCATTGAGATAAACAAGGACCAATAACGAAATGACTAAGGAAACCTGACTTGGGCTCTGACGGTGATTGACACATTCAAGCCACACGGGGTAGACTCGATGAAATAATCATGAACTGCAAGTTTTGATTGCAAGGAAGCTGTTCTCCATGCCCCAGCAAGTCACCCACATAACTGGGTGCTCCCTATGACTGCCAACAAGACAAATGGCATGCCAAAGAGATGTCATGTCACGCTGTGGATTGCCAATGGCAGAGTGGTGGCTGGGAGTCCCTTTCCATAGCATGGCCTAGGAAAACAGTACCCCAGTAACAACAGGATGTGAGTTGGGGAGCAAATCTTTCAACCTCTGTACTGTGAACACTTTGAGCTGGGTATTTCTGGCTTGCATGGGAAGAGGAGGCTTTGTTCACTGTAAGATATATAGTAACATCCCTATCTCTAGCAACTAGATGCTAACTTAAAAACTCTATGACTGACACACTCTCTCTCTCTCTCTCTCTCTCTCTCTCTCTCTCTCTCTCTCGTGTGTGTGTATGTGTGTATGTGTGTTATGCATACATGTGCACACATCTATGAATGTGCTTGGGAAGTCCAGAAAGAAGACATAGTCTTTCTCTACAACTCTCTTCCTTATTTCTTTGAGACATGATCTGTCACTGAACCTGAAGGTAATTTTTTTCCAGCAAGGCTGCCTGGCCACCAAGCCCCATCCACCTTCCTATCTTCAACCCCTACTTCCATCCTACCCTGTCTCTGGAGGTTTCTTTAGTTGGTTGGTTTTTTGGTGGAATGGTTGTTTGGTTGTTTGGTGGGTTGGTTGATTGGTGGATTGGTTGGTTGGTTGGGTGGGTGGGTGGTGGATTGGTTGGGTGGGTGGGTGGTGGATTGGTTGGTTGGGTGGGTGGGTGGGTGGGTGGGTGGGTGGGTGGTGGATTGGTTGGGTGGGTGGTTAGTGGATTGGTTGGTTGTTTGGTGGACTGTATGGTTGATTGGTTGGTTGGTTTGTGGACTGGTTGGTTGATTGGGTGGGTGGGTGGGTGGGTGGGTGGTGGATTGGTTGGGTGGGTGATTGGTTGGTTGGTTGGTGGACTGTTTGGTTGATTGTTTAATTGGTTGGTTGGTTTGTGGACTGGTTGGTTGATTGGTTGGTTGGGTGGGTGGGTGGGTGGGCGGTGGATTGGTTGGGTGGGTGGGTGGTGGGTTGGTTGGTTGGTTGGTTGGTGGACTGGTTGGTTGGTTGGGTAGGTGGGGGTGGTTGCTTAGTTGGTTGGTTGGTGGACTGGTTGGGTGGGTGGGTGGGTAGTGGGTTGGTTGGTTGGTTTTTGTTTTGTTGGGTCTGGGGAACTCCAACTCAGGTCCTCATGCTTGCACAACCATCCCCTGCCCTGGACCCCCAGAACACTATGTTTTTTCCCTAAGGACTTCATCCTACCCAGGCCACAAACTTTAAGACGTAGGTTCTCTATATAACCATAGACTAATTTGTGCTCTGATCCTGAACCCAAGAGACTGCATAGGCAGATTCACCTGCCAATCCAACTCCCTATAAATGGAAACAACAAGAAGTTACTTCTAAGAACAGGCATTCATGTTGGTTTCTCCTTTTCCTTGTGCCTTGTGCCTTGTGACTGCTCTGACTAGTGAACCAGAGCAAGTAAGGTAGCACTGGAACGAGGAAGAACTCTTAACTAGCATTATAGCTTCTGGGAATGTCCACTCATGGGAGAGTCCCTCTTAGAGCTCAGCTGCCACATTCTTTATGTTTATGGAGGGGGGATGGGGAGGAGGTTTTCAAGTCCTCAGCCAGACCTGTCAAAGCCACAGATTGCTTCAGCCTCAGCCAGCATCTAGTTATATCCACTGAGATTCCAAGCAAGAACTTCCCTGCTTAGCCTGCCGACCCCTGCTCATTACATATAATTTTAAACCCTATAGAATTAAACCATCAAGCTTGAGGGTACTTTGTTAAACTGTGGTTACTAACTAGACCGTTGAACTGCATTGATATTTCTTGGATGCTAAAGAGAGCTGTGTTACGCTGCTGAAGACACTGGCATGGCCAGTGATTGTCTTAGTCAGAGGAACAAAGAGATCTCAGTGCCCTAGTCATTGGGGGCTCAATATGTCCCGTTTATTATCTCATTTCAACCTTACACTCAACTGAGGGGCCAACTACTCTTACCAGCCTCCTTGGCTGGCAAGTGATAGACATGCAGTCTAACGAGCTTACCAGGCCAGAGACACAGTAAGGAGAGAGACTTGTTCAAATACAAACAGTCTGTCCAAATTCATAATTAGACCAGTTAACTCTGAGCAGTTTTGCTGGTGAAATGAAAGGGAAGATGCTAGTTCTACCAAATAAAACACAGCGAATCCAGCCAAAGACCCCATCCTGGGGCCACCAATCCCCAGAGCAATGAACTCACCACTGTCCTTCGCTATGGTTGACATAATGCCACCCTTGCTTCCATAAATGTGGGTAACACCATACTTGACTGCCTCTGGTGCCAATGTAAAGAGACAAAGGAACAGAAAACTCTACAATGTGATGGTCACTGTGTGATGGCCACCCAGTGATGGCCACTGCTTGAAGACCACTGAATGATGGCTACTGTGGGATAGTCATGTGTGAGGGCAAGTGGGCAGAAAATGTGACGGCCCGCTATGTGGTGGAGACCATGTGATGGACTCTGTGTTCTCAACCTTCCTAATGCTGTGACTCTTTAATACAGTTCCTAATATTTTGGTGACCCCCATCCATAAAATTATTTCTGTGGCTACTTCATAACTGTAATTGTGCTACTGTTATGAATCATAATGTACATATCTGATATGCAGGATATCTCATACGCAAGCTCTGTGAAAGGGTCATTCACCACCACCACCACCACCACCACCACCACCCACAAAAAAGGTCACGATCCACTGTTCTACAAACTCTTGGAGGAAATTTACCTCTAGCCATTCCAAGTCTCTGAAACTCAGCTGTTAGGTACTCAACTGAGAGGCCTCAGGCAAGTCACAAACTCCCTTGAGCCACTAAACCTTTTGCTGTAACATGGGAATCCTTCCTAGTTATCACAGCTATCATGATAATCAATTATCTCAACATATTCCCAGTGGTTTTATGTGTGGGAACTTGAGAACTGCACCCTGCGTAAGCCCTGTGTCAGCCCTAAATGGTCAAAGGCTTGAGAAACTAAGCTATAAACCTTATATTTAGCCTCTGTCAAAATAACTGTGGGCAATTTTAGAGCCATGGTGAGCATGAATTCCCATCCCTCCAACTGCACAGGACAGACAGGAGAGAGAAGAAGTGTGATGTCTGATCGAAGCTGGCAACTTGACTATATTGAAATCAGCTAAAGACCAAGAAGCTAGACACTCCTATGAGGAATTTTCTTGATTGGGTGGATCATTTGAGGTGGGAAGATCCACACTAAATCTTGGTCATAACTTCTTGAGGCAGTTCATGTAAAAGGTCAGGGAAGAAAGAAGGTCTTGGGATTTTTGCCTGCTTGCCCTCACTTTCACTGACAAAGCAATTCCCTGTCTTCTTCTACTTATGGGGCATTCCTTCACGATTATTAAAGCCTACTTCTTCAGGATTCCAAAGTAGACTGAAGACCAGCTGATATATCCAACCTCTCAGACTGAACAACTACAGAATTTTTGGCCTTCCCATTAAGTGACAGCTATTGTTGGATTAGCTGGACTACAGCCTGTAAGGCACTTTAATAAACCATATTATATGTATCTATTCTTCCAGAGAACCCTGACTAATATATAATATAAAGGCTGGTTGTAAGGGTGCTGATCTTGATGGGAAATCAAAGATACCCTTGTCTAAAGTAGACACACACAGGGTGACCTTTGCAAAGGTACTGCTTATGTACTTCTGAGATCCCTGCATGTCCTAACATGAAAATGCATCTCAAACCTGGGTAAGGGGAATTCCACAAAACCTCACCACTAGATGAGGATCTGAAAGGCAGTTAATAACTGCTAAGAGAACAAGAATCCATCATCTCCAGGGATGAGCCTCTGATAAGCTATCTCAAGTAATCAGCCCTACAAGCATATACAGAAAACCAACCTTAAATGGACTTGGCAGGGTGTGTGTGTGTGTGTGTGTGTGTGTTTATAAAAATATTTAAAGACAGAGAAGTCATGAACTTGAGAGGGAGTGGGAACACAGGAGCATTTGGAAGGAGGAAATTATGGGGTAGAAATAATGTAAATGTAGTACCCATGTATGAAATTACTAAAATAAATGTTTAATAACAACAATAATAAGGATAATAATAACAACAACAATCCTCCCATGCCTGGGACCCAAATGCTTGGCAACTCTCTCCCTAGAAGTACCCCTGCCTCTCCCCGTCCCCTTCTGAATTTGCCTTCCAGGATGAACTCTGTGCCTGGCCCTTCCTACATCTTCATTGTCACCAAAAGGTGTAGACTGGCACCAGTGTCAGCCCAGGTGAGACTTTTCTATTCTCTCTGTGTCATTCAAGCATCTGTTTCTCACTCCCTTTGAAGCAGTTTTTGTTTTATTTTGTTCTCCTGCCCCAGGGATGGGGAGCCAGAATTAGGGCTCTAATCTCCATCCACCATATCACCCTGGACTAGAGCTTTCGCCCCTAAAAGCTCAGGAAATGCATGATAGTTCAGTTACATTAGGCTTCTGCCAGCCACGATGTTCGACTTTCAAAGGAAAAGCCACCATTCATCTCAAATTCACCATGTTATGACTTTTGTAAAAGGCCCTAAAACACAATTAATAACACAATTGCATCTTAACTGAGAATTTTCCACTTGGTAGCTTTTCTCAGGTTGGCTGTCCTTGAAAAGACACCTTTTGCTAGCTTTTTTTTTTTTTTAATTAAAAAAAGAAACTAAAGGAAGTTTGAATGCTTGACTCTTAGGTGTTCGTGTCTAGTTGAGTTCTGCTATGTACAGATATTGAAGGCCCCCCAAGTAGCAAAGAATCCCTGACTGACATTTATTTGTAAAGTTTGTGTCTAGAATTTATAGAGGAATTCAGTTTTAAAAGAAATCAAATAATTAGATTAGAGTGTCTGGATGTGGCAAGACATATCACCATAGGATGTGACCACTGGGCTTCACATCTCTTGTGGTACCATGTGTGGTGGTTTAAGTAGGAATGGCCTCTATAGATTCACATGCTTGGCCCAGAGGAGGTGCCACTCTTAGGATGAATGGCCTTGTTGGAGTACATGTGGCCTTGACAGGACACGAGAGGAAGGCACCAACTGCTGCCTCCAGAACCAGGGAAAGCATGCCAAGAGTCACAGAAGGGAGGATACATCATACATCGTGCTAGGTAAGTTTGATGGCATCATAGAAATCACATGATATGAAACACATCCAATCATGGGGCACACGTACCTCCCCACAAGTGATGGTACGTTAGCCTCTCCCAAAATCATTTCCTGGGAAAGAACAACCAAAGGAGCTATTGTATAATGAATGAATAGAAAACACTGTGCTCTGGAAACTTAGAAAATATGGGGTAAAACAAAGCTGAGCCTGGGAGATGTATAGGAGGAGCCCCCCACCCCCATTCTCTTATGCCCTGGAAATCTTCAAAAGAAAAGAAAAAATTCCTAACACGGTGTGTCTCAATTTTATCGTATTGTCTCTTCCAGTGTCTCATCGGGCTGGAGATAATGAAAGCGTACTTTAAACAGCACATCTCCTAAGGCTATAAAGCCTGTCCCTTTTTTTCTGATAGCCTCTGGAACAATGTCACAAAGATGCTTCCTCTCAAAATAACTTCACAATTTTCACTAGAGAAAAGGGTCGGCTGGCAAGCTAGAATCCTGTTTGTACCTAGGAGTGAATCCCCACCCCCTCAACCTCGCCAATCCCTCTGATTCAAACCTGTGGGCTTTGTTCACGGTCCTTATATCCTATCTGGGATTCCCTGGCTTGTTATTTAAAGCTTCTGGCATCTGCCTCTGCCTGTATTCGACAAATTGTCAACATCAACAAATTATACTTGGCTCAAAAACTCTAAATTCAAAGTGTCGGTTTATAAGAAATCAATGCATGTTCTTAACTTCTTGAGTCAACTGTCTAACTGTATTCTGAATTTTGTATGGCAAATTTCTCTTAAATATTGCAAAGCATGCCCTTTCCTGAATTGGAGCAATATGCAAATGAGCCTACAAGTTCAAAGTCTGAAAGCAATTGGTCACAGTCACTGCAGCCAACTGATCTTCCTGCTCCCAGGTCTCCTCCAGCTACTAAGCACCAAAGAAGGCACAAGTAGCCAGCTCAATGTTTAACATTACTCTCAATAGAATATAATGTTACAAACCAGGTTGGATAGCATAAGACTGTAATCCCAGCTGCTTCCAAGACTAAGGCAGAACCATGGAAGGCTCAATACTCCCTTAACTACACAGAATGAGTTCAAAGCCAGCCTGGCCAACTTAGAGAGACCCTGTGTCAAAATAAAGTGTTCAAAAGAGCTCAGGATATAGCTCTACAGGGGTGTTCTTACCTGGCATATGCAAGGCCAAGAATTCAACTCTCTGTACCACAGAAAGAAAAGAGGAAAAGAAACTGAATGTTACATATTTCTCCTTCCCTTTGGACACATTCAAGAGACCCAAGAGAAATGCAATAAACATTTCTAGAAGCAACCACCAAATATCTACAAACACTCCAGACCCTCCTTGGCAAGCAACTCCCAGGGTATTCACAGCCCTGGAGAAATAGGTTGTATTTTCCATTCTCAAGGCTAAAGGGAATTGAAAAGGACAACAGAAAAATCACACCATTGATGGTGTGCCTCCCTGAAGGCAAAGCCCTATTTCAGAGCCTGGTACTGACACCCAGAAACAGCAGGCCATGTGTCCACTCCAAAGTCATCACACTTTGGCTGTGGATCCCGACAGAGTTGGAGTGGCCCTGGGGGGTTTCTGATGAAAGGTGCTAAATAGATTAGTGCTGTTGTTTATTAGAGCATAAGGAACAGATGGGAACAAGGGAAGTGGCGGCTGGAACGAGGTGGCTTGGGAAGACAGAGTTCTGGGCAGCCCTGGGAGACTCATCTCCAGGGTGCCCATTAACATTCCCCGGTGCTGCTGTCTCAGCACCCTGCATGGATGGTACTGCCCCTTGCAAATTCATCCCTCGACTTTCTTCCCTTCACGCACTTAATCTAACACCTAATTATAAAATAATTGGCAACCCCACAAGTTTCTACTATAAAACTATCCCACCAAGAATGATGATTTGTTTTCAACTCATTGCTCCCTGCATCCTCGGAGTGAGTTGGATATAGAAGAGGAAAGAAGGACATTTGCTTGGACATGGACCTTCCTTGAGGCTGGGGGACAGACATTTTGACATCTGTTTGAGGCCTACGACTGTAGGGAATAGTTTAGCAATATGGGATGCTACTTGACTTGGGCTATGCACACACTCCTTGCTTAATAATGCACTGGACAACCAAGGACCCTCTCACATGCCCCTCTCCTCACAGTGCACATAGCCACCTGAGGCCCTCCCCCACTACATGTATACCCCACTTCTAACAACCGACTGGGTTAGTCATCCTTGATGAGCCTATGGTGACCCCACCACCACCCTTTCCACTCAATCATCCTACAACACATCCAGGAACAAGAGGCCGTGGGCCAGGCTGGCCTGGATGGATTTCAGGAACATACGCAATGAGGTGTATGCATGATTAAAATCAGACACACCGTGGGAAAGGTTGTGGACAGTAGATTCTTCCATGATTGGAGTCTATCAATCAAAACAGAGACGGGCTTGTTGTGGGCTCCCTTAATAACTAAACTCCTCCTTCTCTAGAACCCCATATCAGGAAGCCCCAAAGAATGACCAGGCCCTTGAGTAAGATATCACTCAGGTGGTCCACTTGCTATGTATCTTCTCATCTTCTCATCTGAATTGTTGTTATCACTTTTCAATAAAGTTTTCTTATGGTTCTTCAACCTGTGTGGTCTTTATTTCAATTCCTGGACTAAGAGGCCAAGAACGAGGAAACACCTGGTCTAAACGCCCCCAGACAGAGAAACATTTGTTTTCCTCTGCCCAAAGCTGGCCTTCAGCTGTCTGTAGTTTGGTCTGCTTCTGTTGGGTTCTTGAAGTAGTTTGTGTTTGTTTACTGTATCTAGTTCTGTTCCCATACTTACCCACCCTAACCCTAAGTCCTTACAAAGTTCTGGTTTATTTAGGACTATTCGGGAGAAATGGAACCAAACAAACAAAAAGGTCTATTTCACACACACACAAAAAAAAAGAAAGAAAGAAAGAAAGAAAGAAAGGAAGGAAGGAAGGAAGGAAGGAAGGAAGAAAAAAAGAAAGATCTTAACCTACGATGAGCTCAAGGCGATTCGGCATCAAGACCCTATGTTTATCCGTTCCTTAAGATTACACAGCAACGAGGAGAGGACTGTTTGTTTTGTATTGCAGTGATCATGTCCAAAAGCAACCCAGGGAAGAGAGGGTTTATTTAACTTACAGTTGCTAGTCCCTGTCCATCTGTGAGGGAAGCTGAGGCAGGAACTCAGGCAGGACAGGAACCTGGAGTCAGGAACTGAAATGAAGACCACGGATAGACGCTGCTTACTGGCTTGTTCCTTATGGCTTGCTCGGCTCTCATTTTTATACACTTCAGGACCACCTGTCCAGTGCTGCATCATCAATAGGGCCCTTCCACATTTGTCATTCATCAAGAAAACGTTCCAGAGACTTGCCTGCAAGCCAATCTAATGGAGAGATTGTCTCAACTGAGGTTCTCTTCCCAGATGACTCTAGGATGTATCAAGGTGCTAAAACAACAACATCAACAACAACAACAAAACTGATCAGCACAGGATTAGCGTGAACAAAACCCAGCTCATTCAGGAAGCAGGATGTATATTGTAGTTATTGTTGTTGTCATTTATGAAATTGAGTGTCACTATGTAGCCCAGGCTATCTCCAAACTCCTCAGGCTCCTGCCTGCACCTTCCCTGATCAACTGCTGGCATTGCAAGCACCCACCACCAAGCCCAGCAGAAAGCATCTCTTGATATTTAATTTCTGACCTATGAGCTCATTTGAAACAAGAGTCTTCTTAAGCTCTTATCTGGTGGGTCATTTTTATTTTGCTATTTGTTTATGGGCCAGTATCATACATGGAGTATATAAATGAACATCTAAACTGCTGGCCATTTCTTTGAGGACTATTACTAAATAGTCCTCATTTTCTTTACAAATTCTCTCCAGACCCGAAGTGTTAGACATTTGGGGTGGAGATTGCAAGAAGAAAGGGTGGTGTTCAACAATGAGGTTTAATACTTCAGGATCTAAGTGAAAGTCTAATACAGATATACCCAGAGGAGACAGTGAACCGGAAGTCTCCCTTCTCTAGTGTGACCATCAGAAGATCTCACAAATAGATCAATTTTAGGTGGACTTGTAGTCATTTGTTCTAGAATTTATTGAAAACCAGTGAGGAATTCTTTACAAGGGACAGAAAAGAAACACGAAGCCTGGTACCTTTTCCAAAGCAACTTGAGGCCTCCAGAAAATGGAATATAAAATTATTCAACGCCCCCTTACAATGTATACCTACAGTCCATCAATTACCATATTGCGTGATGTATATGGGATTTTAAACAGAAGACAGATAGAAGGATAAAAACATATAAACACATAGATATGTGCCCATTATTCCCCTCAACCTTCGGAAGGACTATGAAGATTGTGTTATGCTCTAAAATAAAACAGAGAAATTGCACAAAGACACACAGATGTGCCATGGGATGCAGCCATGCCTTAAACAGAAGGCAGAAGGAAAAGCAAAGGGAGGCTCTAGAGAACTCATCCTGGGGCCCCGGTCAAGGTTGGCCTCTATGGTTGATGGACCTCTGAGTCTGCTATAGAATGTTAGGAGTGGCCTCTCTGGCCCCTTGCTGCTGCACTGCAGTTAACATTCATTATCTGGTGCTTGTCAATCTCATGATTGATTACATGTCTGCTCCTTCCTGAGCTTCTGAACAAACAGAGATACAGTAGCAGCAGGACCAGATGCCTCCTTGGCGAATGAAGAAGGTAAACTCCACTGAATTGTCTGACACGTTACCTCCCGGATTAAGTAGACCTTTCCCTGAAGCATGAGAAGATGCCAAGAGCTTCTGGATGGAAGACCATTCCCAAGAGAAAGAAGCACAAAGCTAAGCCAATGCTTTAGTTATGGTCCCCAAGCTTAACCAAGCTCAGGAATGTGTATGCAGTAGGTGAAGGAAGGCCAGAAGTGACCCCAGCTGACTCCTCGGCTGATGGAAGGACATATCAGCAGTAGAGAAGGTGGGTTCCCCACAGTGAGTTCTGCCACAGTCAGTGATCAGTCAAGTCCACCTGGGCTGGCTCCTGCAGACCACAGGTAGACCAAGTAAAGGCTGTAAGGAGAAGAGCAGTGGAGGGAAGGCACCCTCAGAAATAATTGGAAATGTTTTTGAGAGTAAAGGCACAGGTCAGTGGTGACTGGACACCTACCAAAATCCAAACAAATCCCAAGACACTCACTGTGCTCACTTAGACGGGGCAGGCAAAGCCTTAAGTCAAGGTGTTCCCTACCTGTGTCACATGTGAGGTGCAGAGGTGGGAGTGAGCCCGAGGTCCCTTGATCTTTGTAGAGAAATGTAGAAGAGACAGTGGAGGGTGAAGAGAGAACCATCACTGGATTCAAGACAGCCTCCCTTCAGAGTCTGAGAAGAGATGATTGCCTGCAAGCTATCAGGAACACTGCATGCTCATGCTTCCTGCATTCCCTTGGAAGGCTCAAGGCTGGGTTTGACCTCACTTCCTGTGTTACTGCTTTTTCTACATCCAGCCTAGGAGCAAAGTGGAATTGAAAAAGAACATGAAAGAAGACAAAGTGGACCAGTGGAAATGAAAAGAAACACACTCCCAGTGCATGAAAAAGAAAGCAGAGGAGAGAGGAATAGTATTGATTTCAAGTACATGAAAGCCTTCACTCCAGGACAAGAATGACGGAACAAGCACACAACACAAGGAACTTTCCTTCAGGATAAGGAGTTGTCTGGAGTGTCCCCAAGCAGTTGTCTGGAGTGTCCCTGGAGCATGTGTTCTGCCCCTTCCATTCCACATCTGCACCTATCTGCAGGGCAATCCTCAATGGACTACTGCACATTCGTGTAGTCTGCAACCCCATGAGACAGCAAGTAACTGGAGGTTACTTGAACATAATGTCCACAGCAGAAAACATAAGACTAGTGGGTTATACTTAATCAATTCAAAGTGAGATTCTTACAAACAAAAACAGGTCCATTTGACAGGTTGGATGGGGGAAGGGGGGCATTTAAATGGGATGGGACCTTAAAGCAAAGAGAGAATAAATGGTTTTCAAGTATGCCCATAGCTGTCAGTGGAACTATTGGCAAATGTTCAAGACACATTCCAGGCCGGGAAGAGGATCTCATTGCTCCATCGGCCTCTTCTCTGATGTGGCCATGAGTCCGTTTAGCCAATGAAACATGAGGAGCACTAAGTGTTCACATCAATGCAGAAATCTGAACCTTTTTTGTGGTTCATAAGTCTATTTTTCTGCCTCTGGGATTATTGAAGCCAGTGTCAAGACAGAACTTCTGAAAGATCAGAATGAAGAGTGGACAGATGTTTGTCACCTGTGTGAGATGGGTCACATGAGTAGGTACAACTTAGAACATGTTTGGCATCCTTGAAACAATGGGTGGATCTAGCTTCACCTGGCTGATTCAACACCTCCTGATAAAGATTATCTAGAAAATTCTCCCCCCCAAGGGTCTTGTGTTAAACACTGGGTTTCCAACTAGTGGGACTTTTGAGATAGACTGGCTCAGGAAAGCTTTAATTTCATCAATGGATTCATTGACTGGGTCAACATGTGAAGGCATCAGGAGGTGGTGAAAACCTGAGAACTGAGCTTGGCTGGAAGAAGCATGTCACTAACGGAAGGCCCTTACAGATGATGAATAGATTCCCAGGCCCTTCCTATCTCTCTGACTCCCAGCTCTGAGCTACCACAGCCTCTCATTCTTATGCTTTGCTTCCCCACAGGCCCGTAAGTCATGGATCTGGTCAATTCAGGATTGGCATTTCTGAAACAGCAAGTCAAAATGAATCTTTCTCCTTTAAGTCAATTTTCTCAGGTGTCTGGTGACAGTGATATAAAACTAAAACACCTTCGCGAGCTTGAACTACCACTCACTTTTAATTCTTTGAGTGTAATTAATGAAGGCAACAGTACATTTTGCTGGCAGGTTGTAATCTTCCATGATCCATTCTCCATTAAAGAAAAACCATAGAATTTCGATAGACTGGATGTCTATAGACCAACACACCAATGCTGTCTTCTTTTCAACCCTATTCACCTCTCCCCAAAGAGCTCTTGTACTCAAGCCTACAGTCACCATGGCCATGCACCTTCTCAGAAGCCTAGACTCATCAGCTGAATGATATTTTATTTCCTAGCTCATTTAGTTCCTCTTTTAGCAATAGCAGAGAAATGGACCCCTGACCCAATAAAGTACAGTAGGACATGACATGCTCAGTTCTTTAGCATTGGCCATTTGACAAATGAATTCTTTCTTATTAAGAGTGTTTAAGTGGTGTCTGATTTTACCTGAATTTGATAGATTGTGTGTATATTTATGGTATTCCAAACTATGCCAGAAAAGCATTATCTTGCTTTTCCCATTTGGGATGGAATTAGTCTTAGCCATAGCCACTATTGACCTTCACTTTGTTTTGAAGTTTTTAGTGTCTTATTGAAATAAAATAAATTATTTTTGATGTAAGTACATCTTCTATCATTTTATAGACTATAAGAAAATGACCTACATGGGTGCCTCATAGGGAAAATGTCAGCTCAAAATAATGCACACCACCAATTTAACATATACATGGTAAAAATTGGTTATATGGGGTTTGAATAATGTTCTACACTCCAAGAACCCTAATGGAGCCTCACATGCCTTCCAGAGATCTGAAAGACATAGTGATTTTGAAAGACTTTCACAAAATACCAAGTATGAGCTAGAGGAGAAATTGGCTGATGTTCCCAGTAACAGTTCCTTCCTGTTCCAAATGGAAAAGAGGTTATGTCCAAACATCAGCCACAAGCAAAAGCAATACACGCTTCTCTAAGAGCTTACAAGTCAACTCAAGCCATGGGAGCGGTAGATAAGGAGTAGATGGAACTTCTCTGAAGTCCTGGGAACACCACTAAGAAATGTCCAGTGATATTTCACTGACCTCCAAGATCAGGTCAAGTCCTGGTCCCTAGGGAAAGGCTGAAGCTTAGATAGCCAGAAGCTCTATCAGAAACAAAGCTCAGATAGCTAGAGGACTGGCCTGTTGTGATCTTTCTAGAAAACAGCCCCAAAGTTCATGGGCTGAAGGCTTGGTCCCCAACTGGCAGCGATATCAAGAGATAACAAGATTGTGAGGGTGCTATCAACATCATCAATCAGTCCATCCATTGATTAGCACAACTAAAGAGGGTTTTAGGAGTAAGGCCCAATCAGAAGAGGCAGGTAGCTGGGGCAAGAGAAGGGAATACAGTTTCTTAGGACAACTTTACTGGCCATCACTATGAGTGTCTTAAGCCAACATAATAAATGATGAACTTGCTCTAAGGATACCTGCCTCTACCCAACTCTGCATTTATGACCTTATGACTCTACAGTTCCATTACCCTAAGTCTAATCTTGGGGACTGTGATCCAAGCCAGCATTTGAGACAGATGCTCCATGTCTGTGTTGGGTCCTTCCAGCTAGGCTTATTAGCATTTCCCTGTCCCTTGCCTTCCCCATGCCCAACTTCTACAGACCTCGGAGAGTCATCCTTCTAGCTCTGTGCCCAAAGATAATAGTCTTTCACGTTTAGCTCCTATAAGCCAGCTCTCCTGACCAAGCACCTGGATAGAACAGGACTTACTTAATCTTGGTCTCTCCATGCCCCACGCAGAAGAGGGCACACAGTAGGTAATCACTGTATAAAACTTGATGCTATTATTGAGTTAGAAATGACATTAAATAACAAGATAAGGAGAAGAGAAAAGTCAAGGAAAACAGTCACCTTTTCTCCAGTTCCCAGAGTCCCTATCACCACAGGAGAAAAAGCCAGGGTGCATTTCTTCAGTAGTCTCCAGATACTCCTCAGCAAAGAGCTGTGTGACTAGTTTATGTTTAACAGTGCCCTAGATATCCACCCAACCTGATTTCACTTCGGTACACAATGAGATTTTCCCAGGACCGATCCCCAGGACTTGGCTGGCTTTTTCTTCAATCACAATAATTTCCTTTGATGGAGAACTGTCTTGTTTTTTATCATCTGACAAAGGAGTACTTAATGTGCCCTGCGCTCCAAGTGGTTTTGCCTCTAAAGCATATTCAAGGACAGAAGCATTTTGTGTCCTCAGCTTAAAACAAGACCAGCTATGGTCCTTGCCAATCCAGGTTGATTCCTGCACGCTCTGAGCGAGATTGACAACTACTCACAATGAGTAAAGTCCTCTGTACTGCAGACCCAAGGCTGGCCTCAATCCAAGACCATCTTCTCAAAGGGGTAAACTGGAATGATCTTCATTCCTCCTCCCAGGAAGTATCCCCCTGACTGCCATTTTGTTCTTCCAACTGGAATGCAAGAGACTAGATGAAGGCAAATATTCTAGAAGAAAGAGACAGTCTGCTCTACATACCCCCAGGGAAACAACAGGAGAGAAGATTAAGAGACATGCATGTTCTGACCTCCATTCCCAGGCTAGAGCTCTGAGAGAGGCAGGCAGACCATGGAACTCAGGTTCAGCAGGAAATGAATGTCAACCAAGAACTTCTCTCTCAAAAAACCCTCAAGTGCTACAAGGACTGTGTCAGGGGCCAGCTTTCCTCTCCCACTGCTAAGCTGAAGTGGCCAGAACTCAATCTGGGGACAGGAAAGATGAGGCAGAAGGTCTCAGTTGACCTTTCTAGAATCTTCTTCACTCCTATATGACAAGGGAAGTATTTATTGGCCGCTTGCTTATGCTTGTAGAAGGAACCAGAGTCCTGGCGGACTGAGAGGGGGAGGGGAGGGTCTTGTCAAACTCGAGGGCCAGAGGTCGCAGGGGAGATTTCCTAGATAGAGAATCCAAGAACTAGATCAAAGAGAGATGCTCAGAGTCAGTGCTAGGGAAGAACTAGAGCAGCTGGGAGATTCCTGTCCGGGCTAAGAGGAGACAGAAGGAACCACAGTCTCAGAGTGGTAAACTCAAGTCCCATTGACAGTAGAGCCCCTGGAAATCTTGTAATCCCACAACCACACAAGGCCCCGAGCACATGACTGACGCCTTCTTGGGAAGGAACGTAAACAACAAAGAAACACTGAAAGAATAAGGAACACTTTCCCAAAGAAACCGGTTAAACGGTCCAATCAAACTAGACTTCCTTTTCACGGATAGCCAGCTAAGTAAGTAGGGGCGGCGACGCAGGAATCAGATCTGTTAGGAAGACTTATGGCGGCACATCCCTATAATCCAGCCCTCAGAAAGCTGAGGCGAGAGGACCACGAGTTTCAACCCAGCTTGGGCTACACCATGAAGCTCTACATTTTCCTTTCTCATCATTGTGTGCACAGGTGTGGAAATGTCTCTGGTATCACGCCATAAGGAACATATATAGAAAAGGAGGTTTGCAGAACATCTCCTCCTAGTGGAAATGCTGGCTGCCACACAGGGGGAAGTAGGTGAGGGTGAGCAGGCCTTTGGTGGGTACCAGGCTCTGCAGTGGAAAGGGAACACTCTCCTAGTCTAGGTCCCAAGAATTGCAGGGGTGGAGATGGGAAAGGTGGCTGCTCTCACTACAGGCTGAGGATCCCTCATTCAGTTTGGGACCAAAACAGCTCAAACTTTGGCATATTTTGTATGTATTTGCATATACATAGGGAACTATCTTGGGGTTGATAATCAAATCTAAGCATGACATTTATTTACTTTCTACATGTAATCCTTTTACCTGTCACCTATACATAAATATATTCATTATTTTTAATAACTTCATACATGAAACCAAGTTTCCTGGTATTGAATTTGCATCTGGGGCATTATATAAATGCTCAAAAAGTTTTAGATCTAGGGAATGTTCAATGCAGAGTAGGAAGATAGAAGAATTGAGCCTTTTTCCCTTTAATGCAAAGGTCTGGGTGTGTGGGTGGATGGGTAAATTACTTTCCTAACATGCTGAAAGCCCTGGGCCAGTGTCTAGTACTCAATAAACTGGGCACAGTGGCATAATCTGTGATCTCAGTACTCTGGAGGTGGGGAAGGAGAACTAGGAGTTCAAGGTTATCCTTGGCTACATAGTGACTCTGAGGCTAGTCTGGGTGACATGAGACCCTATTTCAAAACAAACAGACCAAAACCCCTGCCCTGCTTTAATTCCACAGACCTAGCATACCTACATCATTCTTACATGGAAGGTAGGGACCACAGATAGAGTCAGGTTAGAATCTTGGCACAATGTTCCCACAATCTAAAGGGAGCCCCTAAGCTCCAATCCACTGCCCTTTTCCTTCCCTAGCTCTTAGGGCCCAAGAAAGGCATGGCCTGCCGAAGGAGAATTAGGCCTTTTGTGACAGCTATGCTTCTAATTCTGTGCCAGCGGAGCCCCTACCTTACCTCACAGCACTCCACTGTTCTACTCTTGGACAGGATGTGTACAAAAGGAAAGACAGCCTGGCAGAGCGTGTGTTTCTCCCACTGTTATTTGGATTCCCGTCTTTGTTTTTTGCAGAATTTGTCTAGAATAGGTGTCAATTTACTTTGTAAACATTGCGCTTAATTGTTGGTGAGGTTGCAAAATAACTGGCTCAGACTGGAGTCGGTTTAGACAAGAACAAATCATTTGAATATGGCAGTTAGTGGGGCCCTGAGAACAAAGCCTAGAGTTTTATTTAAGGAATAACTCAATCATGCTGAGCGAAAGACAATACCAGGGCTCCTTCTGCGTGCAGAGCTGAAAAGCCCAAAGTTTCTCTGTTTTAAGATGTGTGAACATATCCAGTACAAAGGGCCCAGTTTCAAACATCCCTGAAAGAAGCAAAGAAAAACCACTGTGGTTCACAAAGAAACAAAGCCTTTGCCACCAACAAGGAATCAAATCCTATGAAATCCGGTCCTCTAAGATGACAAGGTCAGGTTGTGCCGCTGTCCACAAAACGGGGCAACCGGCACAGAACTTTTATCTGGCTGTATCTTAGTGTACAGCCCACCAAACACATCGAGTATAGCAAACAAGGACCAGGAAATACTGAAAACATGCAACCACAGCTGAGGGAAGATGTCGTTCCTAGGACTGGAGAGCTGCCCCCACGGCTGGAGAACTGACCCCAAGGCTAAGAGCACGGGCTGCTCTTGCAGAGTACTGGATTCGATTCCAAGCACCCATGTGGTGGCGCACAACTGTCGGTAACTCCAGTTCCAGGGGATCTACTGCCCTCTTCTGACCTCTAGGGGTACTGCACACACATCCCAGGGTACACAGACCACAGATGAAGCACCCACACATATAAAATAACTTAAAAACTGATTTAAAAAAAAAAAAAGATAGCTTGCCTCAGATAAATTATTCTCAAACCTCACTTCCTATCCAGATTCTAAATATTTTTTGAGGTGGGGCAGATTACATAGAGTAAGATTCCAAGCCAGTGATCAGCAAGCATCCTATAAAGAGCCAGACAGGAAATATTTCAAATTTGCAGGCCAGGCAGCCTTGGTCTAAGCTATTCAATTCAGCTGTGTTACACAGAGAAGTGAAAACAAAAATGTAGCTGTGTTCCTATAAACCCTTATAGAGAACATCATAATTGTATGCAATCTTTAGGTGTTATAAAATATTCTTTACTTATATAAAATATTATAAATGTATATAAAATTTATATAAAATATTCTTTTTTTAAAAGCTCTGAATATAAAACTGAAGCCAGTCTTTTGTGGTACATATCTATAACACCAACACGTAGGAAGCTGAGGCAGGAGGATCACGAGTTTGACGCTAACCTAGGCTACACAGAAAAAAAAAGGTTTTCTTAAACGAAATCAGTCAGGGGCTAGAGAGATAGCTCAACCATGAAAGTGCTTGCCTGTAAGCATGAGGGTCAAAGTCTGGTCCCAGCACCCATGGAAAAAGAGGCAGGCTGGGTGTTTGTGATCTCAGTTTCACAGAGATGGGGACAACAAGATCCCTGGGGCTCACTGACCAGACAGCCTAGCCTAATGGATGAGCCTCATGGCCAGTGAGAGACTCTGTCAAAAGATGGGGGGAGGGGGGCCCTAAGAAATAACACTTGCAATTGATTGCGGTCCACCCATATATAAACAGAGAGAGAGAGAAAGACACCATACCACATGCCAGATAAAAATATACTCAAACAGAAAATACACACACACAAACACACACCAAGCTGACAGGCCATATGAAGCCAAGTAGTGGGCTTCTTGTCCTTGTTTTCCAGCCCCTTCAATGACTGATGTGATACCACCCAGCACAAGATGTAGCAGAATTTCTGTCTACAGATATTCGGAACCTGAAGCAGCAAGTCCATGAAGCCATAGCAGGAAGGAAAGGGGAAAATCCAGACATAAGCTATAAACACAAAGAATCTACGTGTTTCAGTCCCAGACATGGGGAAGACACGTGTGGCAGAGAGGGTGGAGCAGGACTGCTTTGTTCCGCCAGGGCATGAATTTGCCTAAAGACGGGCTTTGAGAAGTATTCCAAAGCAGGCAGCATGGCCTTGCTAGGGTGAAGAGAAAATGGAGGAAGGAATGAGAAGAGAGGTCATGAAGAAAATGGAGGTTAATAATGGAGACTTCCCATAGAATACTGTATACATTCATATGTACACATTGGCAATCCTCTGAGCAGCCCCAGGAGGCATCCTTACAAATCCCATTTTATAGATGAGGAAGCTGAGAGCTGGGACAGATGGATAGATAGATAGATAGATAGATAGATAGATAGATAGATAGATAGATGGATGGATGGATAGATAGATAGTCAGACAGATAGAAAGACAGATAAATGGATAGATATGTATATGATAGAGAGAGACAGGTGGCAGAGAATGTGTGTATGTCACAGAGTAAGCAGCAAATATATGAACGGATGTTAACCACATATAGTTAGATTGATATGCCCTAAATTAGACAGATATGATACATATCTGTGTTCTAGAAAACAAAATTATGGCAGAGAGAGATAGATATAGAGAAATAGATAGATACACAGATACGGATACAGACAGATACCAGATAGATGTTATAATGTTTATATACACTATATATACTATATCAATGATATATACTATATCAATGATATATACTAT
>JADRCH010000230.1:2749335-2793385 GCA_019843965.1 Rhynchomys soricoides | reverse complement strand
ATATATACTATATCAATGATATATACTATATCAATGATATATACTATATCAATGATATATACTATATCAATGATATACAGAAACAGTTGATAGACAAAAGATAGATAAGTGATAGGTAGATTGATAGATAGATAGATAGATAGACAGATTGATAGATGATAGATAAGGGATAGATAGGTAGTAGATAAAAGATAGACTATGTGTTATGGATGACACGTAAGTGATAGATGATAGATGACAAATAATATAGGTGACCGGCAAGTGATGGTGTGATCGATGCACATTAGAAAAACTATAACTGTGAACACAGAACCCTGAGCCACAAATCCTGCTGTCTAACGTGCATGATTGCATGGTGGGAAGCTAGGAACAGGCCAGAACACACGTCCTATGGGAGCTGATGACAGCAGGAGCTCCCTGATTTATAAGCAATGGTGTGCTGGTGCCCACCCCTCTTCCAAGAGGTTAGTGTGAGTGCAGGTTTCTGAAGGGGATGAGTTTGAAGTGATTTTGAAATGACTGAAGGAACTAAATATTGAAACACGCAGGCAACCGCAGGAGTTAGACCGAGGACCCAGGAGCACAGAAAACAAAGCTGCAGAGGGGATTGGGAAGTCTGAAGATGATTTGAAGAGTTAGACATGTTTTCCCTCAGATCTAATAGCGGGATAGATTTTCAAAAGCATGTTCTACAAACTGTCTCTCTTTGATATTCTGAAGGAGCTCATTGTTAATGCAAAGAGGCAACTACAGAGCAACCTGCCTCCTCCCAGGCCACCCTGCACGGCCACCACTATGGCTGATTCTCAGCATCAGGAAGCTGGGTCCCAGCTAGTCAGAGGTCATCAGAAGCCAGGAGGATAATAGTTCGCTCCCAACTGGACACAGGGACAGTAGTATTCATTATCTTCCGCTTATATCCTCCAAAATGGGAATTTTGTTCAGCTTGCTAACAAGCTGTACATGGACTTCATGTCAGCAGAACTTCTTGGTCCAACAGAACTCCTGAGACCAACCCCAGAGCCAAGTCTCTTGGCAACTGTCCTTTCTCTCTCAGAATGCAATCTTTTTCTTCTCTGTGAAGACAGGTACATCTCCTGCAAATGCATCATATCCTCCATCATATGCCTGTGGTTTTGAGGAAGTAGTCTAAACTTTGTAATGATGGTACTTAGCCCATTTCCATGTATCTGTCAATATTCATGGGCTTGGGTACCAAAAAGTAAATATGACCATGTCCAAATGTGTCTAGATTTAAATAAGAGGGAAGGGGGAAAGATGAGAGGAGTGTCAACTCGTAAAATCCTTGACAGGCAAGCATGAGGACCCAAGTTCAAGTTCCAAAACCCAGGTAAAAGCAATTTGAAAATGTTTAAAGCCAGATATAATCATAGTCCCATAGCTAGGGAGGTAGAGAGAGATAAATCTCTAGAACTCACTGGCCACTCAGTCTTACCTAATCAGTGAGCAACTCTGTTTCAATAAATAAAAATAATTAAATAAATAAATAAATAAGGCAAATGCAGGCAGAGGAACCATATCAGAGGTTGTCCTCTGGTCTCCATGTACATGCATAAACATGGACCTGAACATGTACAGAGAGAGAGAGAGAGAGAGAGAGAGAGAGAGAAATGTTATTGCTAAGTCTTAAAAAAAAAAGTCTACATGAATGAGCGGATTAAAGCTCTCACTTTGGGTGACTGACAAGGCATATCTGAGTCACTAAACTAGTTCTGGTTTGGAGCCTACAACGGGTGGGTTGCCCTCGTCAAGCTGTGCCACTGTTTAACCCAAGTGTTCCCCTGAGGCCCTCCTTGGCCGACTCTCCTCTCCAAGCAGCAATTGAGGCTTTGCAAGTGGCCCTATAAACACGCTAATGAATGAATGGACAACTAATTACCTTGTAAATATGCATGAATAAGCACAGCCCAGATTACTCAGCAACAAATGCCCTGCAACCTCTTGCTTTCTACTTGGGCATGAGAAAATTTGTCACATGCCCGGAAGGGAAGTCGTATTCCCAACCTTGGAGGCTAATCTTTCAACAAGGAAGGAATACTCACATCATCATTGGGGCAGTCTAAGAGATGAGTTCAGCTAGGAAGAATGAGGCACCCCAAATTTTTACACCAAGGCCATCAGTAAGTTCCTAGTTGAAATTTTTTGGCCAGATATTCTTTATTTTAAAGTCATTCTCTCTCTCTCTCTCTCTCTCTCTCTCTCTCTCTCTCTCTCTCTCTTTCTCTCTCTCCCTCCCTCCCTCCCTCCCTCCCTCCCTCCGTCTCTCCATTTGCAGATCTTGATTATAACAGTCTCTTTGGTTCTTAGAAATTTGGGAGCCTTAAACAATCTTCAAAAGAGGGACCACTATGTCCTGTCCCAAAAATGACAGCATCACATTCCAGAAGTCCATGTCCAGAGTGGACTGAAGAGCTGGCTGACTGCTCATTTAGGAAAGTGCTTACCATGGAAGCCTGAAGATCTAAGTTTGACCTCCAACAACTCATGTCTTTTTTAAAAAATCCTGAGCATGGTTGAGGCTTGTTTATAATTCAAAAACTGGGGAGGCAGAGAGTCTTACCTCTGGAGCGTACTGTCCTGTAAATCTAGTACAGTCAGCAAACCCCAGGTCAGGAAGAGAACCCGTCTCAAAGACAAGGGAAATGACACTTGATGAATAATACCCAAGACTACCTTCTTCACAGAGCGAGGGTGAAAAGTGGCCACTTCTCAGCCCACATGGACTTATCCAGTTGGGGGCAGTTGAAGAGCTGAGTCTATTGAAAGTATAACTAGAATCCAGATACTAAAAGAAAATCTAAAGCCATCCTTAACTGAGCACATTTTAACAGAGTATTTAGCTACCTGAGTCCTCAGTTTAGTTATCTGTCCAATGGGACAAGCAAAAGCTTGCCAGCAGAGTTATGAAAAGGTTCAAATTACAGAATGTGTACGAAGTACCTAGCTCAAGGTCGGGCTATCTTGAATTCTTGATAAACAGTATTTATCATCCATGGTCACATGAGTAAGACCCAGAGGGACAAGAAGCTAATTTTATTTTGCTATACTTTTTAATGTTTCCCTAAATATCAGCTCGAAGTGGTCCTGTGTCAACATTAAGACAGAATACGTGTTGGAGAACCAGAACCGAAGATGACAAGCCAAGGTAGCCTGTGCTAGACTCACTAGTCATGTATTTATAATCTCGCTTTTTCGACTGTCTGTGTTCTGGCACAAATGCAAAGCAAAAGCAATTATGGAACTAGGTCAATGCTACTTGACACCCCAGTGGACAGAAACAAGACTTGGCAACCCCCTGCCTCAGTGACTCCCATGGCATATTCCATCAGACACGCAAGGTATCTCTCTGCAGTAGCTTTCCGTAATCAACTAAATTCAAGAAGCACTCACATCCAGAGTCAAATAGAATTTTTTTAACTGAAAAGTATCTGAACACTAAAATTTATTGTGAAGTTACAGGAATTGAACTCTTCCTAGGAAGGTAGGACAAGACTCTACTTGGCCCATATAGGGCACCAACAGCAAAGCAATGTACTAGTCTACCAAAGTCCAGCTTGGCAAAGCAATGAATTTATTGGACTTAACCCAAGAGCATGTTTGAGGGGTTACTTACAGGAGCATAAGTGACCTCAAAGCAGCTGAGTCAATGAAAACTCTCATGCCTGCCTGGTGACAACTTCCCTATAGCTGTCTAGATGCAGCTACCCCTTCAGCCAGCCTTGCACACTCTATACACACTCTATAGATCTTTCTGAGACCACATGTAGTTGAGGCAGGGAGGGGGGCATAGAAAGGAGGGGCTGGAATCTCAGGTGAGAGTCCAATAATCTTTCCACTTGCTTCTTCTATGAAGGAATGTCAGCAGGGCCAGTTCTGAAGGGCTTCTCTAGAGAGACCACAATTGTGCAGGGATGGTAATGGCTGTTACATTCAGAAGACGTCATCAACACTCCCAGTTATCCCAAGAGGACTTAGAAGCACAGTAGGAATGATCAGTTCAAATCGATGCCTCCTTATGATCAGTTAGCAACTTCAGTACATGCGGTGTACGGTCTCAGAGCTCAATATAGGTGGCTGTCTCTAACCAGGAAACCTGGAGATATTCTAGGGCTGACATTATGCCATGATAAAAATTCTTATCTTGACTCTGTGTGTCATGCACAAAAAAATGTAGTAAAAGTATTGCATACAGTTACAGTCATATGGTGTGGAGTTATGCATTGAGCATAAATGAAGATTATGATTAGCTTCAGGTCTCATCCCCCAAAGCATCCTCCTGCATACAAAGAGATTCCAAAGTATAAAATCCAAACGTTCTAGTCCTAAGCACTTCGGGTAAAGACTCAACCAGCTTCAGGCAAGATTTTAGTTCTCTCCCAGGTTGCATACTGGAAAAGTGTGGCTTCCATACTTTTGTCTAAGTTACTACTTTAAAATTTAAACAATAACAGGGCCTCTAGGTTTGGAGTGAGTATAAAAGAAAGGCAGTTCTCCCGGGTATAGACAGCTTACTGAGAGTGGATAATCTACAAACTACATTACACCACTCACTCCATGTTTCGCTGTCCCATCTTCAAAGGAACACAGATGGCACTGCCAATGTCCTGGATGTGATGTGCCAAGTCCAAGGTGTTCCCTCAATCTCCCAATATAGCACTCTTATTTGAGAAAGAAGAGAAGAAGAAAAAAGAAGGCAGGCAGGCAGTCAGGGAGGGAGGGAGGAAGGGAGGGAAGGAGGGAGGGAAGAAGGGAAGGAGGGAGAAATAGAGCAAGAGAAAAGGAGAGACAGAGACAGAGAGGAAAAAATGCCACAAAAACATGAGGAGTCCTTGGTTTCCTTTGCCACTGGACGGCTATCCTGGGGACAAGGGCTCAGGAAGGAAAACAGCTCAGATCTTGAGTTCAGAGCTCAAACCCCACAAGCTCCTCCATCCCTCACATTTGATGTTGCTGTAAGTTGTTGGGCATATTCATGGACATTTAAGCCAAGCCAAAAGACCTTTAGGATAAAAGAGATGCAAAGGCTCAGGGCTGAGTAAAGTCAGGCAGAGACAATAAAATGGCCCTTGTTTTTAAAGCTAGGCTTTGCTAGATGTGATTAGCACTCAGCATGGCTTCCTTCTGCAACCAAGGCTGGCCTGCAGCCACTTTCCCAGACAGCATTCTGAGGAGGAAATGTTTGCAAGTAGGGGCTACTGAAGAAGAACTCTCTGGACAAGGAAGTGAAGAGAGCAGAAGAGAGGAGACAGAGCACAGAGAACATGGTTCTGGGTAAGGTCTAGCTATCTTCATCCTCACTCCTATAAGGCGTGAATTATAGGCCAGCTTATGTAGTCCCCCACCCTAAACCCCATGAGGACAGAGATCAGGCTCCCTCTCATGCCACTGTACCCAGTTAACTACAGGACACCAGGGCTATGGGCTGAAAAGTAAACTCAATGAAATGGAGAAAGTGAACAGCAGCAACTCGATTGTAGCAACTGAGGAATAGGAATCCAACCCTCAACGGGGATCTCAGAGATCACCACCAACACTGGCCATAGAGATCATCAGCCATTCCCTCAAAAGTAGGGTCCTTGCTGAGTGTAGTGACACACTGGCATCTCAGCACTTAGGAGGCAGAAGCTAGAGGCTAGAGTTTAAAGTCAAGCCTGGGGGGGGAAAATGTCCAGGCCTTTAAGAGCACTTGCTGCTCTTGCAGAGAACTAGGTTTAGAACCCACAGGACAGGTCACAACCATCTGTAACTCCAGATCTAGGGAATCTTCCTTCTGGCCTTCATGTACACACATGACACACACACATACATGTAGGTCAAACACTCGTGTACATAAGATGAAAATAATTGGTTTATAACGGAGGTCCAAGTCATCTTTAGCTGCATAGAGAACTGGAAGCCAGCCTGAGCTACTCAAGAATGAGCTATCTCGATGGGCAGTGGTGGCGCACGCCTTTAATCCCAGCACTCGGGAGGCAGAGACAGGTGGATTTCTAAGCTCGAGGCCAGCCTGGTCTACAGAGTAAGTTCCAGGACAGCCAGGGCTATACAGAGAAACCCTGTCTTGAAAAACCAAACAAACAAAAAAAAAGAATGTATCTCAAAAGAGACCAAACGAGAGAGAGAGAGAGAGAGAGAGAGAGAGAGAGAAACTTCAACCCTACCAACAGCTTTGACCTCGGGGGCAAACACCAAGATTTACGCTGTCTACTTGATCTAGTCATGTCTTCTTCTGTCTCCCTTCAAACCTTTCCCTCTATTGAAATATATTGTGATTAAGCACAGTTACGAAAGACACAACAGCTCCACATGCTTGTTACAGACTGTCTTGTTGCTGTCAAAACATGGTTACAAACTAGGGTTTTTTTTTTCCCCTACCAAGAACTCAAACATGGATTAAAATATAGAGCTCACTACAGGGGGTGGAAATCAACCACTGGAACACAGCACATAGAGTGGAACCTACAGGAAGGCCCAGCAAGGAAGATCGACAAGAACCCGTGTGTTCTCTCCGAGATGGACCACACGTTCAACACCTTGAAGCATATCATAGGACCTCCCTGGCTTCAGATCACAAGAGGAGGGGAAATACAGTAGCCACACCCTCTGGAGGTTAGCTTTTCTATGGCAGCTGTTCCATTTCATCCTTGGAGGGCAGACTCACATGAGGTCACACTTTAACTTTAATTTAATCCCTTAGCACTGAAAACAAAATTACCCTGAAACTTAGCAGCTAAGTTGGATTTGTTTATTTTTTTTAAAGGTTCTGCCTTATTTCACCTTATTAAGTCGCTATTTTCTCATTTACTAAATGGATAGCATAATATCTTTACGTGCTACCAGTAGAGCTAGACATGGCAGCAGGAGCCTGTAGCTGAGACAAGAGGTTTGAGAGTTCAAGGCAGGCCTGGGCTACATAGTGAGTTGGAGGCCAGTTTGGGCTCTAAGAGACCCCATGTTTTTTTGTTTTTTTTTTAAAAATAAGTCTAGGTAGAAACCAAGCTGGTGCTCGTGCCTGTAATCCCAGCACTCAGAAGGCTGAGGAGGAATACCATGAGATTGAGGTTGCCCTGCGCTATACTGTAAAACTCTAGAATTGGTTTATAGGTAGAAATTTAAGTAAAACATTTCAAAAAGGCTTGAGCTGGGGGTTGCAGCAGACATCAATAACCTAGCACTTGGGATGTCCAGGCAGGAAGACTGAGAACTCAAGGCCAGCCTAGGCTACATGGTGAGCACCTATCTCAAAAGAAGAAAAAGAAAAAGATGTTTTAAAAAATACACTTGATTTTTTTGCTTGCTCTGTGTTGAGTTTTAGTTAGTTGGTTGGTCTGTCTGTTGCATGCATGCATGCAGTAAGATTGCTTCAAAAAAGTGTCTTCGGCAAGAACAAGAGCCTGAAAGGTGAAGTTCTAGAAGGTTATGATGAGCAATGCTCACCATTGTGTAAAAACAGGAACACAGACTCTCCAGACACATCTTGCTCTTGGAATCAACAGCTTGTAGTAATTCTACACTTGGTCTGTTTGAGGTAAAATCTTTCTGAAGCCTTGCACCACTCACTACAAACTACAGGTCTGCATCCCTCAATTCCCTTCTCGTGCCACTGTCCTCCATGTTTCCTTTCCTCTCCTAGAGTTGGGTAACTCTGATGCTCATTGTGACAGGATGGTAATTCATACCGCTAATGGCAATGGGTAAGTCCAAGGATATTAAACCACAAACCAACTCCTACTGGGAACACCTGGACCACCACCTCCTGTACAGCTTATTAATAAGATTCTATGCATCCAAAAGTGTTGATAATATTGTAAACCTAGACCTCAAATTCTTCCACCCAAAAACAAACTATCTAGTGCCCAGTGTGAGCACAATGCACCTCCAGCAAAGCTGTTGCAGGCAGGTCTATCAAAAGACAAGTGCACAGAGTCCCGATCTTGGTGAAGAGCTAATTACCCTGTCAGAAAACAGCTTAAAGAAGGCAGGCCCCTACTGCAACACCTACACTGCCTGAGTCCGAAACTGCATTTGTCCAATTCATAGGGAGACTACACATAACCAGAGACACACCAAGTTGGCCATCCTAGCATTTTCAAATTGAAGTAGATATGTCACTGTAAATTACTTACCTTTAATTTCTGTGTGATATTACAGTTGCTCACTGAATTTCTTTTTACCATTTACATGAATGGGTAGATCAAGCTTTGTGTTTTGAGGAGAGGGCGGTAGGTAGGAAGTGTTTATGAAATGGTGGCTTTTAAGCTGAGGGGTGGAGCTTCATTGGTGTAGTTGCTGCACACCCCCTCCCCCCCAAGCCCTGAGTTTGATTCCTAGCACTGTACAAATGATGCAGGATAGCCTGCACCTGTAATCCTAGCACAAAGGAGGTAGAAACAAGATCAAAAGCTCAGGTAAGCCTCCCTTGGCTGCATAGCAAATTAGAGGCAGCTGCCTGGTGAAGGACGAGGTAAAACCACTCAACAAGTAAGGGCGCCTGAATCCAAGTCCAAATCCCTAGTTCGATGCCTAAAATGCACAGCTGAAGGAGAGCCGATTCCTGAAAGTGGTTCTCTTGAACACACACAGGCAATAGCATGTGTGCACATACATGTCAAAACCAAGCAATTTTTGTACTATTAGACGTCAAGAGTCTCCCTTTTCTACAACATTGAAATGCTGCTGTGATGTTTTGGTACCTGGCTTTTTCAATGAGTTGGTTTTTTGGTTTTTTTGTTTTGTTTTTTTTCTAGGAGTTTGACTACAGAGAAGCCATAGACCTGCTGCAGCTAAAGAATGCATCAAGATGCAGACTCACAATGTTACTGGGCAAAATACAACACACAAAGACTGGTAAATAGAAGCACCCCCCCGAATCCCTTAATTACTAGAACCCCCAAAACCAAGTGTGGTTTCCCACCCCCAGGGAAGGCACACATGTTTCAAATCCAATATGGAATAAAAACTAGAAACACAAAGTACCTTAAATGTTTCTGAGAAATTAGCATCAACAGAAAGAAAAACAGCAGTTGCCTCCATGGGAGTAGCAACCCCTCCTCGCCCACAGCCATTTGGATCAGAGATTGTTTGCATTAATAAGGCGTTAGCCCTTTTTCCCCCCTCTGTCTCTCTCTCTTTCCCTCTCTCTTGATTGTCAAATGCCAGCCGTTCAATGTCCCACATTTGCCGTGAAATTCAAGGCAATGAGGCTGACAGAATGTAATTTACTTTCATTGAAATATGCCAGGCCCATGATTTGCTTTTCCAGCCTTCCAGGCTGGGGGGGGGTCACATTCAGTGGCCCTTCTGAACTCTCAGAGAGGAAGCTAACTTCGCTGAGTCACAACAGTAAGGGTGTGGCAGGTGGGTGGCCACAGGAGCAGATGGCAGAGCCACCAAGCTGTGCCGACCTTTGCAGAGGAGGAAGAACACCTTGGACAATTTGAAACATGCAGCTAAGCTCTCCTTGAGTTTTGAATTTCTTCACCTTTATCATCTATACCTTAAAATGAATGCAAATTTATAGGTCAAAATGAAGCACTCGGATTTATTCATCTCTGGGAAATGTAAACGAGCTGAGAATTTACTAGAGCATAGAACTAAACTGAACTTTATAAATGACCTGAGTGGGTAAAACATTTCATCATCACGCTAAAAAATTTTTTGAAATGGAAAATAAAAGCCCTTAGAAGTCAGAGCGCACGGGGGGTGGGGGTGGGGTTGATTTAAAAATGTGGGGGAGGGGAGCTTGGGGGCAAGATTTTCCATACATATAAAACAGTCCTGCATTAAAAAACACTTATGGAATTTATGTTCGGGACCATCTATCACGGAGCTATTGGAGACATTAAGAATTTGGGGAGAAAATAAATGCCTAATAACATGGAAATCCGTTAAATTATCATCCATCTTTACAATAGTGCCAATAAAAATCCTACTGTAAAGGTATTTAATAGCATGGACAAATATTTCCAACATAACCTTAAATTTAAAAAATCAGTTTTCACCCTGATTGCATAGACTGAACTAAGGTGTGTGTCTGTGTCTGTGTCTGTGTGTGTACATGTGCATGAGTGTGTGTGCATAAGGGTGTATACATATCTACATGTTTGGTTGGAAAGAGAGTAATACAGTCTTTAAAGTTAGCTGTGACTAAATATGGGTGGCAAGACTACATTTTATTTTTATTTTGTGTTCTCTAATTTAAGAAAGTATTTTATATGAAATATATATCTTGATAAGAAAAAGGAGATCATGAGAAATTGTAGTCTCACTTCTGGGGAAAATGTAATATCCAGAAGTCCCAAGGTTTTTCAATATATTTTTCTCTAAGTAACATCCTCCATACCATGCTGGCAAGAATAAAAAACGCTTTCTTAGAAAATTTGGAACGAGAACGAGATTGGCAGAGGACTCCACTCTGAGAACAATCCTACACACTTGCTTTGTGGATGTGGTTTGTGTACCTGTATATGTCCGTGTGTTTCTATGCACATGTGTATCGGGCGCACATGGACATCTGTGTACCTTTATGTGGAGGTCGGACGTCAACATCAGGTGTCTTCCTCACTCACTTCCCACATTTTTTGAGAAATTTTGGGAGCCTGCATCTCTCGCTGAACCTGAAGCTCACTGATCCCACTAAAGCCAGAGAGCCCTGGGATCCATTGTGCCTGCCTCCCCAGCACTGGAATTCTAGGCACACTGCACAGCTCCCTGCTTTTATGAGAGTTCTGGGCAAAGGAGCTCAGGTTCTCCTGCTTGTGCCAGCAAATCTTTACTCACTGAGCTGTCTTCTCAGTTTTATTCCTGGTTTTGTTTGTCTTTTTAAATTCACATTTAAAATATACTTCTCAGGCCAGAGGGATTACCCAGAACCATAGAATGCTTACCGCACAGTGTGAGGAACTATATTCAATCCCCAGAACCCATGAGAAGGTAAGCGTGGATGAACTCTCGGTACTCAGCACTGTTGTGTGTAGACAAGAGAATCGTGGGGGCATCTGGCCACCAGCCTAGAAGGAACTGCAAGCTCCAGAGTAAAAGACCCTATCTCAAGAGAAAAGGATTCGAGCCGGGCAGTGGTGGCGCATGCCTTTAATCCCAGCACTCGGGAGACAGAGGCAGGTGGATTTCTGAGTTCGAGGCCAGCCTGGTCTACAAAGTGAGTTCCAAGACAGCCAGGGCTACAGAGAAACCGTGTCTCAAAAAACCAAAAAAAAAAAAAAAAAGAGAGAGAGAGAGAGAAAGAAAAGGATTTAAAGTAATAGAGGATGACATCCTCTGTTCATGTACACACACACACATAGGACAAACACTCATACACACAAACACACACAGAGACACACACATGCAAACATACACATTCACATAGGACAGACAACATACACAGTCACACAGACACACATACGCAAACACACACAAAGACACACTCACACACATTCACACTGACACACACAGAGACATACACACTCACATAGGACAGACACACAGTCATACACACAAACACACACAGACACACATGGTCACTCACACAGACACATACTCACACACAACACTCGTACACACAAGCAACAGAGAGACACAATACTCACACAGACACACACTCACACACTCATATGCACAAACACAAAGACACACACACAAACACACAGATGCACAGAGACATACACACACACACCAAACATTCACACACCAAAAATAAATTTTTATACTAAAATAAACCAGCATCTGATTACTAACTGATATGGATAAGCCCATTTCCAAATGTCAGTAGCATCTGTGAATACTTTATTTACCAATTAACAAGAGTACAGTTTCCAGACAATATTGGGAATGATTGACACTATCAGGCCCCAATCAGATACACACCCACTCTTCAGCAGTTCCTGATAGGTCTTGATCAGCCTGACCTCCTACCTCCTGCCTCAGTAAATGAAAACAGAAATGTCTACAACAGACACTAAAATCACAGTCTTCACAGACAGAAGCCAGAAACACTAGAAGGCATACGTGTGTGTGTGTGTGTGTGTGTGTGTGTGTGTGTGTGTGTGTGACCATGCACCATTATTGTTTGGACAGAACTGAATATACCCTATTTTCAACTAGTATAAGATAAACACCCAACTTCAAGTCCAAAATAGTACCAGCTGTGACCAATCAGAGCACATCGCAGAAGCCGAAACTCATGGGCAAAAGATAGAAAAACACAGCGAGAGTCTTTCCTACCAATTAAAGGTAGTCAATATTGATTATCTGAGGGATTGCCTTGCTCAGAAAGCAAATTAGAAACTCAATACCTGAACTATTCCTAAATGCAGTTATCAACTTTGGAGTTTATCTCATAAAACCAATTCAGCTTGGAGTTTAATTCTATTAAATTAGGGCTTAGAAATAAAATTCGCTCTAGAATGAATGCATCATTAGCTTTAAAATGCCATAGACTGCAACCCAAAATGTGCTGTATTACAGTTTGAAACATAAATGAGTAAAGACGGCATCTAAACACACTTCTCCTTAAATATATTTACAAATACAAGAAGTGACAGTCCCTCAAGACTTTCATAGAAGACAATTTCTCGGGTCCTGCATGTTGCTCACAGATCTCAGACCTCTTAATTAAAAACAAAAAAAAAAAACAAAAAACAAAAAACAAAACAACAACAACAATTCTAACGCTGAAAGACTGGAGTGAGGAAGAACTCTATCTTTCTCAACTGATCTACAGTAATGCCATATAGACTACATGGGTTGGTCCAGGGGCCATTTTGGTTTGATGATGAGGTCTCACTTTTTCCACACAGGCTGGCCTTGAACTCATGACCCACCTGCTTCAGCCTTCCATGCACTGGGATTAAAGTTTCATTCCATCATTGCTAGCTAATCAACGGGTTCTATGGAACAAAATAAAGAAGACAGACCATGAAAGAAAAGAAACTGCCCCTGGAAGCTAGCTCCTTGCACACACCAGGAAAGCACCCCTTTCCAGTAAGGCAGAGAATCCCTGGGGAGTAGTCAGAAGAGAGTCCTTTGTCCCTGCCTCAGCAGCCTTACATCACTGTGAACATCTTGCAGGACTAAATGACATGCCTAGCAAAGGGTTCATCCTGGGTACTTCTCCTCTGACCCCTGGCACAGGAGTGTTGGGACCAACAACACAAGAAAATTTTGGTTGTTATACATTTGTGAGAGATATCAAGAGACCAAGAAAGGTGACTAAAACAGAAAGAGGCTATGAGTCAAGGAACCCTCTGGAAGGCCTGGACATTGAATGCTACAAATCCCGGCAAGGACTGCTGCCTATCTCCATATAGGTCCATATATCAAGATGCTCTGATGACAATGAATGACTCTGGATTACATTCTTTGGCCCCCGCCCCAGGATCCTGTAATAAATTCACTCGGTCTCCTCCATTATTAGAGAAGCCAGCATCATTTGTGTCTGGGAAGAATTTCAATGTGAGAGGCACAAAGCTCTCAGGAAGGATGCGGGGAGCTTCGACAGTGAGAGGAGATCAGGGCCTGAGCTGGTTTGAAAATAGGGATTTCAGGTGAATCCTATCATGTTGATGGAGTTCTTAGCTCCATAATAATGTGCTATTTTCTGTACATTATGAAGCCGGTGGAATGTAGAGCGAAGGCAATCCCATGATGCTCTGGCTTCTGACCGCTCACAAATCTACTCACCCCCTTTCCAATGTCTTCCTATGTCTTTCTTTGTACAAATCTAATTACCTATTGAAAAGTGAAAGAAACACCACACTAAGGGAATGTAAGAGATGGAAATATGGAAATCTCTTGCCTTTCCCTTGGAAGAAGGTAGCTGAGTGGCTAAATATGAGCATTTCCAATTTCCCTCAGGATGGGAAGCTAGATCCAAAGGTTCACTCATGTCCCTCGATGATATCTGAAGTAACCTTGGGGAATATCCTTAACCTCTTATTCTGTAAACATGATCCCTGCAGCCACCAGCAATGTTGAGAAAACCGGCTAAGCAGCATTGTCCTGTCCTCAACCTTATGACCTCTCTCAACCTGTCAGTCACATAGGACAAGGACAAGGTTTTCAAATTCAAAGTCCACAGGCCACTAAGGAGATGTGTGGTCTGGAAGAAGTCTTTAACCTCCTGGAGAATCCAGCTTCCTTCACTTCCCCAAGGAGCAGAATAGGGAACAAGCTTATTCCTGATTTGAGAACCTAGCAGTTCCAGTGGTGAATGGCAAAAGACTGTTGGGTAATCAGAGAATGGCCCATTGTCTGTACAGTCTCATGATTCCAGCTCTCGAGAGGAAGAGGCTAGGGGATCAAGAGTTTGAGGCCGGCTAAGGGCACATAGGAAGATGCTGCCTGGAAGGGGGGAGGGGTGCATCCAGATGTACTCTGGTAGTAGACTACAAGGCCAAACCTGTCCAAAGCATTGGGTTAGAGCCCAAGCATTAAAGAGAAAAGCAACCTCAAGAAAGCCATTCCCACAACTACCACAAGCCAGCAAGAAGAATGCAGCCACATATTTCTGGGAAAGGAGAAAGGGAACCCAGAGAGAAGCTGTCATCGGACGTAAGACTTGAAGACAACACCACTGGAGTCTTCACCAACTCTCAACACAAAACTCTCAGGACCTCAGCAAGGTATGCTTTGGGGCTCAGCATTTCTAGGGTGGCCCAGTTACTGTCTACTAGGGCATGAAGATAACATCACAGACATAAAAGCATCCCAGCACATGTCTGCTTCATGCAGCTGGAACGGCCTGCCCACAAACACCAAAGAGACAGGAACCACTAATTTAAAAAATAAAATGCAAAGTCGCATGGTCGGGTTCAAATTGAGTTTGACAGTGAAGGTCACCGCATCTTTTCCCTGTTGTTTAAATAACAGTCTTGATCATCGCCCGATGCAGATGAAAACACCACAACGAAGTCAGGCCTGAACCAAAATCCCTCAGAGTGCCTCCCCAGTAGCTTTCTTCTCTACTAAAAAAAGAAAAGAAAAAAGAAAAAAAAGAAAAAGGTTAAGGAATTGTCAAATGACCAACATTCTGAAAAATGAAAATCAGAATTTTCCTTCACAGGTATCATCACGTGAGAGCTGTAGCCAAAAATTTCCCAAGTAGCAGAACCAACTTGCCTCTGAAGCCTCTGTATTCCTTCAGCATCCGAAGCTGATACCACATTTTCTATTGAATCACGCCTTTCATATCTGCTTCTTGTTCTCTTGCCTCTCCCACCCCCCACCCCACCCCACCTCTGTTAATTTTTCCAGTCCCGCCAATCATAAGAAGCGGCAAGGCACGTAAGTATTTAAACATTGTTCCAACCAGTCGTAAGTTTCATTGTCTGTAAAGAAAATGACTTTGGCCTCCAACATGTGTTTTCAATACAAATGCATCACGTAAAAAGTGAAAGACCTCTTGTCTACTGCAGCGATCCACAAAGAGCCATTTGGGTCTTTACAGAATGATCTGACTTGTAGCCCAGTAGGGGTGGGAGATGAGATAAAGCAGACTCCTCACCTTCTCTGGGCCTGTTTTCCATTTCTCCCATGCTGTCTCCTAAAGATACTAGCACTTGATAAAACCTTCAGGCCTTTGCAAATGATGAAAACCATTAGTGAAGGACCAGTACAATGGCTCAGAGGGTAAGGGCCCTTGCCACAGAGCCTAAAGACCTGGGTTCTATCCACATTGAGGAAGGAGAGAACAAATTCCCACAAGGTGTCCTCTGATTTCCACACAGCCATGCCCACACCACACGCATGAAAGAGAGAGGGGGCTGGGGCACAACTTCACCATTAAAGTCAGAGCAAGCACAAGGAACCCACTTCCTAGAGTCTACCCAGTCCTTCCTCCTGTTCGTACACCCTCACTTGAACCTTCCCTAAAGGGCAGGATGCAGAATTTTTAAAAATCTCTTCTTCTTATTTTCTTTGATAGAAATAACACTGTTCATAACATTTTTAAAATGTTTCTAAATAAGGGGCTGGGAAATTGCTCAGTGTGCTGTCCTGAAAACCTGAGGTCAGATGCCCAGCACCCATATAAGATTCAGGCAACCCTAACACAGTGTGGGAGAGGCAAAGAAAGGTGGGTCTGGGAGGCCAGTTCACCAGCTAGTCTAGCCCAGAGGGTAAGCTCTGAGTTCAATGAGAGACTCTTTGTCTCAAATATTAAGGCAGAGAGCAATACAGGCAGACATCTGATGTTGACTTCTGGCCTCTGTACACACACATGCAAATAAGTACATACAATACATATAATGCACATCACACACACACACACACACACACACACACACACACAGGAATTTTGGAATCAAAGTCAAGTCGTGTGTTCAAGTCACAGCTCAGTTTCCAGGTGATCACTGTTTTTTTGAGGGAATCTCAGAAGCTGGAGGTTGGGGGAGGGGAGGGACTCTCCTCACACAAAAGGGAAAGATGCCAAAGACACCAGAGGGCTTCTGAGGTAGCACCCTTGAGATCTTGGTTCCAGTTCAATTTCTATGCATAAATTATTTGGTACTCTGCCTCTTTCCCTTCACCTAAAAAGAGGAAGTTGGGAGTGGTGAGATGGCTCAGTGGTTAAGAGCACTGGCTATTCTTGCAGAGGACCCAGATTTACTTCCCAGAAACCACATGGTGGCTCAGAACCATTTTAGAACCCTGGTTCCAGAGGAATGGAACACCCTTTTCTGACCTCCGTAGGCACTAGGTTTGCACATGGCTCACATGCATACAAATAGGTGGAATGCTCATACACATAAAATACATAAATTTTAAAATGTCTAAATACCTAAGAGCTTACCTGAAATCACCTATACTGTAGCAAAGGGCATGATTTGTGTTTGTCTAGGGAGGGATTGGTGGTGGCTGTTTCCCCAAACCTTCAAGATCCCCATGTGCTGGCTTCCCTGGTAACCTCCATTCTTAGGAGGGATGGTACTTCCACAGGTTATGTGGAAACTGAGGCCAGCTATGACCACTTGGATACCCATTCCTGTCTGTCATAACACCTCTCATTTGTAGGGAAGCTTCCCTGGACTTTTTTTTTTTTTTTTTTTTTGCTGTGATGTCAGAGTTGTTGGTTACATGAGAAGTTGTAAGATCTCTTGACCTGGGAAGAGAGCTCACACGTGTCATTTCTGCCAGATGTTTATTGGTCAAGCCAGTGATGGTGTAACATCAGATTCAAGGGATAAACAAAGACTTTGTAAAGGAATTAAAACAAATATATTTCATTTTCTAGTTCACAGTACCCCTCCCTTCCCTTCAGGGTGCCGGACAACTCCCCTACTGGGCTGTCAGGTTCCCATTTTTTATGTGCTCACACTATCTTGTCCTCCTTATTTCTACCCTGAATGTGTCCTTCACTGTGCAGTTATACTGACAACTTGTGCTCCCCTTTGACCTCCATGCATGCCCTTTGGGGTGAAGCCAGCATCTAGTATGGAAGAGTTAAGTAGGATCTCTGGGTGAAAAATGGCTTTAGAAACAAGCACACACCAGAAGACTGACTGGGCAATTTGGGCAGTTCTAGAAAACAGACTCAGGAGGCATAAGAAGGCCCTGTGCATGTTTGATGAAGTCAGTGACAAGTGAACCTATGGGTCAAAGGTTGGAGGTTCCAAAGCAGGATAATGAAGCATGTCATAAGCTACTGGGACTATGGAAGGCATGCCCAATGGAAGGTCTTCCTTGGGAAAACCTAGATAAGGAGAAAGTGTACAGTAAGAGAAACACAAAAATCCCTGGGATGGGGAGATAGCTAAGTGGCTAATGCTGCTTGGTGTGGAAACACAGCATCCTGATGTTGGATCCCCAGCACGAATGTAAACAAAAAGGTACATGTGGCCATGTATGTGTGTAACCTCATTGCTGTGGATCAGAGGGGAGACTAGAGAATAACCAGGACCTGCTAGCCACCTGCCTAGCTGAAAAATGACAAGCTCCAAGTTCAGTGAGAGAGACAGACCATTTCTTAAAGGAATAAATAAGGCCGATATTAATAGAAGAAGATACTCAATATCTTTCTCTGGCCTCCACACGCACTTGTGTAGGAGTGTGCTCCTATCACACATGTACACTCGCACATGAGTATGTCATGCACGTGCTCGCGTGCACACACACACACACACACACACACGCACACACAATTTGGGCTGTCATTATAGTACATACTCAATGATTATTTTTCATGAGAATAATTTGGCTCTCTGTGTGTTGGTTTAGTGATAGAAATCATGAGACAGAGAAAGCTGCTTTAAAAACTTGTTTCAATTCTATGCTCAAAAATAATACTTTTGGCCGGGCAGTGGTGGCGCACGCCTTTAATCCAAGCACTCGGGATTTCTGCCGAGTGCTCGGGATCCAAGCACAGGCAGATTTCTGAGTTCGAGGCCAGCCTGGTCTACAGAGTGAGTTCCAGGACAGCCAGGGCTACACAGAGAAACCCTGTCTCAAAAAACCATAAAATAATAATAATAATAATAATAATAATAATAATAATAATAATAATAATACTTCTGGTGAGTCCCTCCTGGGTTTAGTCCCCTGGGCCATTGGCAAGCTGTAAGGAACATGGGGAGGGCTCGCTTAGGAGAGTGTCACAGAGACCTAAGACAAGTGCAGAAATGACTTCCGTACAATATCAAAAATGATCTATGTTCAAAAGAAGCCTGCAGAATGCAGAGATTGGGGGAGAGGGGGGACTTGAACATTTGGTCCAAATAGAGGGACTAAGCATCTTTCACCTTTCTTTTATTCCTGCATAGAAAAAAAAATGCCTCTGCTGGGCTCTACTCCATGACAGTGTTCTTTGTCAGGGCACAAAGGGTGAGTTTACCTTTTGAAGACTGTCCCACAGTCTTAGACCAGAGAAGGTGCTTCTCCCTCTAGTGAGCAACTAAGCACAGCCTTTGATCCTTGGTCACACCCTCACTACAGCTGATACCTTCCCCAGCCACCACGGTAGATAACAGCCCCCTAAACCATCAGCCAAAATAAAACCTCTTCTCCCTGCAAGTGTGGGGATCAGGGTTCAGATCTCCAACATCCATGTAAATGTGGGGTGGCATGTAAGCTCACCTATAATCTTACCACTTGTGTGGCCCAACCAGGGGGACCCTTAGGGCAAGCGAGCTACCTAGAGTAGCTAAAGAGGCAAACTTTGAGTTAAGTCAAGAGATCCTGCCTTCATATGAAAGGTACAGTGTGGTAGAGGAAGGCCCTTAACCAACATCAACCTTTGGCCTTCACATACATGCTTGAGCACACACGTGCATGAACACCGCTAGGTACACTCGTGCAAACACATCCACACACCCATATATATCACATACATGTGCAAAAACCAAACCAAAACAATAGTGTAGTAGAAGCTTCCTGATAGAGGAGGCATGGTGGTGTCATCTGAAGCAGTAGGACCAGAGTGACAAGAGAGAACAAAACACCCCTGGGAAGCTGGAAGGCTATGTGTTCCTACCTTGGTTTCTTTGCTTTGTCCATGAATGGCCAAGGTCCCTCCCCCTGCAACATGTCTGTTTTCCTTCCCCACCCTCCCCTGCAGATCCAGGCAATTGGCAGAGAGTTCTGGGTACTAATTTGAAGGTAATTTGAACTGCCAGGTCTACCGGGTTTTGAAGATGCATCAAGGCACATGCCATTGCCCCAGGCGTGCACTCCTGGTCTCTGAACACACCTTTCTCTACATGGTAATGTGGCCCATCACTTCCCTGTCCCTCAAACCCCATGTAAGCTCCAGCACTAGAGGGAGTGGCCTTCTATTATTTTCTATCTTCATCTTTTCATTATTACTCAAGACACCCAAAAGCAGGCGGGGGGTTGGAGGAAAGAGACAAACAAAAAATATATAAATTTATCAAGAATTGATTTTTAACCTCAGAGTTGATCCTTTAAATTCTCAGTTGGCCATGACAGCCGTATGAGTTGGCCTCCCTTCAAAATGGAGGCCTGACTCTCAAGAACGTGGGCATAGAGAATTTATTTGGGATGTGAACCTGGAAGGACATGGGACAGGGAGGAAGAGGAAAGAGAACAGAAACCATGCCTCAGTAAGCAGCTAATAGACCCTTTGAATTGTCCCACCAAGGGCCCTGCAGTGCAGGACTTATTCCCCACCTCTCTCCAAGTCCCTCCTTGGTCTGGGACTGGCCTATGCTGAGCCTGGCTAGGCCCCTGAGCCAGTAACTCCTTATCCTCTTCAGGACAATCTCAAAAGAAGGGAAGCTCTAGGTAGCTTGGAGCTGTCAATCCAGACAAGGGAACTCAAAGGTGATCTGTTAGGTAAAGTGCAAGCAACCAACACTGCACTGAAACCCTCTGTGAGCTGTGACAGATTTCCCACAAGTCATCTCGTGTGTTCTCAAGGCAACACTACCAGGTCATTGTGAGCACCAATGTACAGAAGAGGGAACTGATCCCTAGGAATAGCCAGAGCCTTAGCCTGGGTCTAAGCCATGGGAGAGTACTTGACAAAGAAGGAATAGAAAAACCAAAAAAAAAAAAAAAAAAAAGGACAAGATCAGCGGCTCAAAAGATTGTTCTTACTAGGATTATATATTATATGGCGCATCTTATTCAGACTTCCAGCCTTAGCATCCCTGGCCCCTGGTCCCTACCCCTACCTCAACCTTGGTTCACCGGCCTCTAGACGTCTAATTGATGTTTGTTGCTATCTTCCTGTTCCTCCCAGTGACTTCTCTTTTGTTGAATTTCCCAGACTCAGTTTCAGCTTGGGTAACGAAGAGCTTGGGTAATGATTGATGTGGAGTCAAGCTGATGGTGAGTTTGTAGCTGCCCTGTCATCCACCATGGGTGACAGGATTTATACACATGCCACACTGCTGGGTGGCGGCATCCCTGGCAGTGCCTACTGCCCCTTTTGGAAGCCAGATGTGCTATACCATCACAACGAGGGAAAACAAGATGTATTGGCCAGGCACAGGGAACTCCTCAGACAATTTAGCAAACCTGAGCAAACTACTAACAAAATACACTAAAAGCAAGCAGGCTTCTCACCCACATGTAGAGAGCAACCCAATGCTCTCACGATCCTCTAAAGGTTTTCTTTGTGACCTCCATTCACTTCCTCCTCCTCCATCACCTCCTCTGCCTCCTCCACCTCCTCCTCTTCCCTCTCTTCCTCTTCCTCCTTTTCCTCCCACTTCTTCCTTCCCAATTCTTCCTTCACCTCATTTTTTAAAAAATTATTGTGCCAGGTAATAGTTGTACAAACCCTTAATCCCAGCAGTTGGGAGGCAGAGGCAAGTGGATCTCTGTGAGTTCGAGGCCAGCCTGGTCTACAGATTGAGTTCCAAGACAGCCAGGGCTACACAGTGAGATGCTGTCTCAAAAAAAAAGGAAATATATATTATGCGTGTGTATGATACATACTAAGTCCCCATACTGCAGCATGCATGTGGAGACCAGCGGACAACTTTGTATAGTCAAGTCTTCTTTCACCTTAATGTGAGTTGTAGGAATCAAATTCTGGTCATTAGGCAAGGCAAATGCTTTCATCTGCAGAGCCGTGTTGAGCTCCTCCTTCCTCCCCTCTCCTCATCTACCCATCCTCCTCCTCCTCCTCATTATTGTCTTCTGTAGCCTTCCCCCCTCCTCATCCCCCTCTTCCCCTTTCTCTCTCTCCTCCTCCCCATCCTCTTCCTCCTCCCCATCTTCTTCCTTTCCCTCCTCTCTCAAATCTCCTTCATCTTTTCTCCCTCTCCCCTCCATCTTCCAGTGAGCTTCCTCTTCTCTCTTGACCCATCATATGCCTGATACCCATGTTTTTATTTTATATTCTGCATTATCAGTTTATAATCCAAGAGCTTTAAGCCAGCTATTGATCTACCTTTTTAAAAACACGTTCTTTCTTTCTTAGGACTTTGTAATCTTTAAACCATTTTCCTGCCTTGGGAAGTCGATCCTTTGAAAATGGTCAACATTGTCCTGTTGGATGTAAATTAAGACGAAAGGCCCCAGCACGCTGGACAGCCTTATCTAGGTGAGTGTCCTTTAAGGATACATCACTTTAACCTCCCCAGTCACCTGCCATGTTTACAGTGCCCTTCTAAAAAACCTTATCATGGTCAAGGCACACATTCACACATCGATTGTACAACTTTGGAAACCCAGTTGGGAGTGATGCTTCAGATTCCAAGTATAACAACCTACAGGGTGTTAGAGAAAAGACAGCATTTTAAATATGACTCATGAATAAGCAAACAGCCCCTACCACCCAACTTGAAGAGTAAACACGAAGGAAATGTTTAGTTGAATTTTAGACGTCATTTGACTAGGGGAAAGTGCTGAAATTTATCAGTAGAGAATGAATTATGTCAATACCCCCAAACTGAAGCAACTGCAGAGAACTGTCTTCAAGCAAATGCTGCCCAGGCAAAGGGTAACTGTTTATGCACCACAGATAAATACACGACTACAAAGGGCTTTTGCCCATGTGAAAGATAACTGGGAGATGCTTTCAAACAGGGAGAATGGATATACATACAGATCTTACTTGCATATTTGCATGACTGCACTTAAGGCTTGTCATGGAAATAAAACGGTACTTATATATACAGTGAGACAAAAAAAAAAAAAATCAGCTGTTAACTCATTCCCAGCTGTATGTCAGTGTCTAATCTCTTGCTGTGGAATTAAGCATCTGGGGATCCAGAGCAGTATTCCTTATGGATGGGATGTAAAAAAGAAGGCAAAAGGCATCTTGTGGTTTCTAACCCTCCTTCCTACATGCAGAGAGAGAGAGACAGAGAGACAGAGAGAAATAGAGACAGAGGCAGAGACACACAGAGAGAGGAGAGAGAAAAGAGAAGAGAGAGGGGAGAGAGAGACAGAGATGGAGAGAGGAGAGAGAGAGAACTCTGCTCTGTGCCAGTTTCGTGTAGACAGAGATGGTGAGAACTCTACCTCCAACAAAGCCAATATTTAGTAAACACTGATTTCAACCAATCAACCCCTGTGTTTTCTTTCATAGTCCTGCCTCAAATGGGCGTGAATAGTTCATTCAGGTTCCCTTATTGTCTAGAAGGTGCTGTTGAGCTACCTCGTAATACTGAGCGTTTATATGAAGGTCAAATTCTCTTTTCTACCCCCTCCTATAAATTTATTTGTACTTCATATTTAGGGGTAAAAGTAGGATCTCTGACAACCAGTTTGTACACAATTGAGATTCCCTGGTACCATTTCGAAGAACTCAGGGACCCAGAGGGAATCTATACCGCTGGGCATCGGACAAGCCAGGTGAGTTAGACATTCCCTGTCAACTCTGAGGCTGAAGGCAATGCCAGCAACAAAGCATTGCCTCCAGCCAATCCTTGGAGCCAGGAAGCATCACTCCAAGTAGAACATGTCACGTATCTGCTGGGTCACGTGAGGGGAAGACATGTTACATGGAAAAAGAAATCAGAACAAGTGCAGGAAGAAGGAACAGACAAAACTACATTCACACTAATCTTCCCCAAGCCTCAAACAGCTCTTATTCCTAAGTTGCAGGGGAAACCTCGGAGAAGTGCCCATCATTCTCCCTGTATCTCTTAGACAAGGCCTGACCTAGAAAACAGCATTCGAAAAGGCGTTTACATCAAACTCCTTTCTCTTTACTTTGCTTGTAAAATCACTTAGGAGAAAATGCAGTCTGAGACACAGTTCCCAACTCAAAGCAGGTTCAACGTCAACTCAAGCCCCTGGAAGTGTTAAATGATCTCCTAAGTCTTGGTAGTCAGTAGCTCCCCCCCGACCCCCCGTCTTCCATAGACTTGAACATGAACCTGAGATTTCAGGCAGCAGTTCTTGTATGGAAGAAAACACAGACACATAAATATTTGTTCCAGGAACTCTTTGCCTGGGTAGACAAACAACTGTCTTCCCACTACTTGCCTAGCCTAGATACCCCGGTACCTTACCAGATTATCTGCAATTAGGGCAGAACTCTTCACAGCTAGCTAAGAGTCACAGGAGGGAGTAATTGAAATTGGATAAGGATCCAGTGACCCTCTCACACAGGCCCTTCCATGACGGAACTGCCTCATGATAAGGTTCTCTTCTGTTTAAGTCACTGCTGCTCTGATGAAGATGGTGGGCTGTTACCCTCAGCTCTATACAATAACATTTCACCGCTTTCTCCTTAAAATCTATATTTAGTTTCCCATGAGGCCAGCTACAACTCACTGACATTCTTTTTTTCATCTTAGAAAAATATCTCCCATTGGCTCAGTGATGCATAGGCCAACTGAAGGGAGCACACTATCCTTGCCAGTCTTCCGACATTGCTCTGTATTTACCAGTGAGTGAGGATTTCAAGAAGGATACCAACAGAGGGCTAGGAAGGAGTATTCAAAATTGCTAGTGTTTTAAGTCCTGATTGTTTACCTTCTTGGCACAAATGCACAGAAAGCCACTTGTTAGCAGAGTCAGCTCGGCTCGTGTCCCTGTTATGCCAGATTTGAGCCATCATGTCATAGCCTGCCTAAGAAGGAAGAAATGCTAGGATCTCAGGCACCAGGAATGAGCAGCCTATTAAGATCTGAAAAGCTGTCACGCACACTGAAAGGACTTGCATCAGCCACTCAGGATATAGTTTAAACCACTTGTCCACAAGAAAACTTTAATAATGCAGCCTTGCTCTGTCTTGTGAGAGGGAAGGCAATTTTACTTCTTCTATTAACCGAACGTGATTACAATGGCTTATTTCATGGAATATTAAGTTCAAATTCTGCTCCCTAGGAGGACAATAAAAGAGAGAGGGTACGTGTGTGTGCGTGCATGTGTGTATTTATGTATGTGTGTGTGTGTGTGTGTGTGTGCCCTTATGACTTTGCCCTAAATAGCTGCCACAGGACCACAGTTCCTTGGTACTTTAAGGCATCCAAGGCATTGTCTACTATAATTCGGTGATGGTGAAATAAATTAATGGCCAAATAATAACCAGAAAAAGATGACGAGATAGAAAGTAAACGTTTATCTTCTGAGTGGGGCCGCGTAGCAAAGCTCAGGGCCATCTCCCACCAACCCCTCTTGTAAGAAAACCAAGTGCTTATTGGAAACCTTTGACAGCAGTGGTCTCATTGTGAGATGTGCCTAGGCTAGCCTACCAAATCAATAATCAGGTTAAGAGGTAGCTCACAGCTTCAGAGCACCTGAGCCAGAGAGGAACATAAGACAGGGCTTATTCTAAGCGTTCCCAGGGAGAACTACACTTCAGGAATCGATTCAAAGAATGATTGCACTAATGAACAACAGAGGGTCCTTTATAACGGGGATACCTGGGATTCTCCATAACTCCAACTGCAAGGTTTTCCAGCCTACTTTGTTCATTTTACTGCAAATGTATGACTGAGTAGGGTAAGACTCAGTATAGTTGGCTACCCAATAATCCTAAGAGCCAATAGGTACCCTCTGCCTGGTTCCCAGAAACTACGACTAATACTTGTTCTTAATGGCTTCCAGTCTCCATCCAAAATGGCTCCTGTCCGACAACTAAGCACATGAGAGATGGAAGAGGGTCCTTTCAGAGTCAATAGCAGGAGGCAGGAAGTTCACTCTTTTTGGCTCTGTGCACAATTTGAATTCGTGCATGAAATGACAGAAGTTGGACAGTTATCTTCAAGAAATGAAGTTCCCAGCATTCCCTGCATGAAGCCATTTCTCCATCTGGGGTTATCATAGACAACGCTAATTTCACAGGATGGGAGTCACAGAGTCGGTGATGGTGGTAGCAATGATGGTGATGGTGGTAACCAAATTAGCCAGGCCTACACCTCACTTGAAAACATCCAAGTCATGAAAAAGACAAAAAAAAAAAAAACCTGGTTTCAAATACATGGGAAAGAAAACCCTCTCAGTCTCTCTGTGTTTTTTATTTGTCTTTTTTTTTTTCCCATAATGACAATTTTGAGATAAAACCAAGCTGAAGGAGCACACACCAGTGGCTCAGAAATGTCACGTGACTCGAGTCGTGTGATTTGTCAAGATTCTTATTTTTTACACTGTGGGGGTGGGGGAAGAACTACATTTACCTTTAACATTTTTATTCAAGAAATGCAAATGGTAAATGGGGTTATAATCAAAATTCAATGAAGCCAAGGAAGGTTGGAAGTTAAATAGTCATAGAAATAGGGCTACGGCTGTGAAGGGGGTGGGGGAGATGGCTGCGTACAAGTCCGAGAGATAATGCGCATTTTCACTCTCCTTAGAGGAGCTCTCTGATTGTGGCTCACGTGAGGAGACCATCTGATAAGGCTAGCAAGGCTAAATGGCAAACGGCAAACATCCAGTCCCCGTGTATTTCCGCAGCCCTGACCTTCAGATAAAAATCATACAGAAGTCTGCAAAACCTCCACACACCCAGCACCCCACACTACCAACATTTTCAGACACAACAGCCAGAAGGGAGGGAGAGAGAAGGGAAGAAAAGCAAAAAGAAGAAACAAAGGTACAGCTACTGAAAACAGTTCGCCTTTCGCCGTCAGCGCGTCAGCGCGTCAGGGTTAGGGTCAGCCGAACTCCATGGCTGCTCTCACCATTTCTTCTGCATGTGAGCAGGCACGTGTGCAAAGAACACACTCGCATGTCTATCATTTCTATTCGTGTGTGCAATCAGGAGCAAGTGTGTGGGGAGTTCACAGGAGAGATATACATACCGTGTGCATATTTAAGACAGAGGGGGAAAAAAAGACTTCAAACGGTAAAAATTTATTGCACTGTGAAATTAGCTAAAATTATGACAACTGTAAGAAAAAAAATTATGCGGGCAAAATTTGGGTCTGGTGGAAGAATTCTTTGATGTCTGGATTCCAATTTAACCCCCGACTGAGTTCTAAGAATCAAATGAACAAAGTATATCATACACCCCAAGTCTGCCTGTCAACGCTAGTCATCATTTTTTATTTTATTCTTTCCAGCTGCATGTATTTACAAGACTCTTCTGACGTTCCCTCCCCTCACAATGTACACACTGACTGCTACGGGCAGTTGCCAAATGCATCTGTAAAACAGCTCAAACCCGTGTTTGTTTATTCATTATTCGTCTCCGTCGGTCTCAATAAATATGCACCACTCTAATTTTTTACATTTGCTATTATGTCAGACCTCCCTATATTTGACTTATGTGTTTACGTGTGAATATAAACAACCCACATTTTTAAAATATCTGAAGGGTACCCTGCACATAAAAATGGCATATTCACATGCAAAAAATTTACATCGGTGCTAGCTTGACTGTCTAGAATAGATTCAAAGGGGGTTTTTGGTTTGGTTTTGTTTTAATGATGAGGGTTACACTGGTGGAATTTTCAAGACATCCCCGAATGTACAAATAATATAAGATTCCTATTTTGATCCAAAACACTGCTTGCTTTCGTGTAACTGAACATACCCACAAATGCGTGCTTCACACACATAAGGGGAACAGTGGAGGACAACGCTTAGCTATACCGGAGAACTGCTTGGAGATGCCGCATACAAAAACAACCGTACCCTGTTCCCAGGGATATGCCTATCAAGTGAGCTAAGTCCCCAAATATTTTAAGGCAGTTATAAATATTTAAAGTGTTAATAATAAATCTAGGTTGCTTAAAGAATATTTCCAAGTAACATGAAATATTTACTTCCCCCACCCACCCACCCAACCCATAAAAAGATAAGATTTATCACAAAATGTTGAGGAATAATCAGCCATTTTGAACTAATATATTTTAATATTTATACACATGACACATGCTGAATATAAATGATACACTGTGATTTCCCATAGTGTATGGAATTTATACAATTAACCACAAGATCCAATGGCTTCCAGGCACGTAAGGGGCAAACACACTTACAAGGTTTCGCTGATTATTGTTATAAATCTTATAAAGCGTAAAAGCATTAAAGTATATTCTGTTTACACCATTCATTACAAACCCCGGCATATAAAAAATAGTATTATTTTTTATTAAAAGATTTATATTTTTCTGGCCTTTTTCTTTTATGAGGTAAATTTATTTGCCAGTGTTTTTAAAAAAAAAATTCTATTTTTCCACCTCCAAATACATGTTTGAAATATACCCTGGGTTTCAGTATCAATTTTCTGGTTATTTCTCAAGGGTTATATTTGTTCACAATAATTGCAGTGAAGATTTGGAAATTATTCATTTGGTTTCTCCAAAGTGTTTAAATTTAAAAAGAATCAAATAATAAAAGCACAATAGGACAAAGTGCCTATTTTCTACACATCTGATAGCCGTATACATATGTATGTACTTATATGTGTTTATTTCTAGTATACCATTAATCAACAATGACAAAACCATGTTATCAATCTATCTACGCTGGACACTGAATGTTTTAATATTTATACAAACCACATCAAAAATATATGTGTGGTTTTGCTTTTCAGAACAAGAGACTCAAGTCTTTCATAGAGATATTTTTCACTGGATTTGTCTATGCTTTCCTAGCCATGTGTAATGTTTAAATATACTTATGATAAAAAAAATAGAACCTGCAATAAATTAACATGCTTTAAACCTTACACTGTCTGAATATTGTTGTTGTTGGGGAAGGGTTCAGTGAGCTAAAGCCAGGAAGCCTCTGGACTGGGAAACAGACATCAGCATCTGCCTACATGATCCAGGAGTTGTCCATTGTGAAAGGCACCGGGTTCTATAGCAGCTTCTCAAATCGAATCGGCTTTCATTCCTCCAATGATTTCCTGCTGCTGAGCCTGAATTTGTAGGCAGCCATGAAACAAAATATCCGTAAGATTGATCTACCTCTGAGGGGAACCTCTGGAGAAACACAGAAGTTTTATCAAATCCATGTACACTTACATCACCCAAGGACCTATTACCTGCAGGAACGCCACTTGCATACAAGCTCGGGCTAATGTTACTGATGTATTTACCTGCACTGAGGTGCATACATAGTAAATGCCCTCCCTTGGTCTTGGGGATATGACCCACACACAGGCTCTATGTTTATGTCCCACCCAGAACAGGTATTCATTAATCTGCATGTCTACATCATGGAAACAGCCGGGTCACGTACATCCCCCTTCTTCCTGCTTTTTGCTGTCACAAACCTGGCTATCAAAGGAAGAGAATGCAGAGGTAAAGAAACGGTTCCTTCCATTCCTTCTCAGTTCACAAAGGTGGGGTAGAAATCCAGAAGCCTTCTTCCCCATTCATGTGTCAAATCAGAACAGTGGAAAGGATTGAGAAGCATTGCTTTCTCTTGCTCTCCTTTACCATGTAAAGCAAAGGCCTACATTAAGCTTTGTTTCTTTTTTCAAACGGGCCCGGTGTTTTTTCTCAGTCACCTATGCACACACTCACACACACACACACAAACCCACCAAGTGGCTTCATGGTTCACATCTGGCTCCCAAACTGTCATTCATTTGTAGGCATAACAGCTTAAATATTGGAAGCCAATTTGAACTTTAAAAAATATATATGCATATATATATATATATATATATATATATATATGATATGAGGAATCAAGCTAAATATAAGCCTTGGTAACTTTATTTTTAATGATGACTTTCAAAAGCAAAAAAAAAAAAAAAAAAAATAGGTAAGGGAGAGAGATCAGCCAGGCCGGTGTAAAAATTGTTAATCTTAAATTTCTACAAACCCGAGTGTCAGAGTAAGCATGTACGGAGCATCAAGCATAACAAAAAGAAACGAGGTGGGGGAAGGGGTCCCCGCACTTGCTTCCTTGGATCCCTCTGAATACATTTCACAATTCATCAGTTTTTGTCTTTCCTGCTTCGAATGAGGACAATCAGACCAGACACCCATTAGATTTTTCATGCATTTTTTTTTTCTTGTTCATGACATGTTGGCAGGGAGGATGGCAATTCTGAAATCTTACCAAATGAGAAAAATGTCAGAAGCTGAACTGACAGCTAGTGGTTACTATGGTGATCAGTGATGCTCGGAAAAAAATAAAATAAAATAAGACTCGGTTAATTCAAAAGGAATCAAGTTGGGTATTTTTAAGCCAGTTGATAGAGATGCAAACTTAATCCTGATATTGGGACATTATCTTTTCCAGCTAACAGCCAAAGACACCATTTAGCTTAAATAATAACTAAATACATAGCTCATAATCTTGTGATTAAAAATAATGGAAAGAAATGATATTGATAAATAGAAGTCAAATACTATTAGCAAATGACTATCAGAGAAATATAGTGTATATTTAGTGCAAAGGGAATTTGGGATGGGGCTTGTGCGGGGAGAAATGTACAGTTTTAGAAAAATATTTCTATAAGAAAAAGATGGAAGCCTCCTGGGGGGGGGTGCTTTATGGTACTAGAGACTCAATTAAACACACAGACACAGAAGTCTAGTATTTTCCGTGCCAAAGTTCATCAAGGCAAAAAGAAAGAAATGTAACTCTGTAACATTTCCAGTTCACAGAATCCAACTTCTTTCATTTTAGAGGGTATTTACAGAAAGCTTTATTGTGAGATTTTTTTAAGCGTGTTTCTTCTGTGTATCGTTTCTCTCTTTTGTTAAAATCAAGTTTCATGTACTGATTGTTCTTCTGAGATCCTTACCACCGGCATGCAAAACTATAATCTGGCAGGAAGGAGAAAGCACTGGTAGGCACCTTTCCCCAGCGCCAGGCAACAAGGTGTTGTTGCTGGCTCAAACAGCTATTGCTGTTATTTTTAGGTTCGCTGGTCTAAAAGAAGGAAGAATATTGTGAAGATGACTTTCACAATTAGCTAAAAACATTATTCAGTTTTTGGTCTATATGTAATATACACTGAGTCCCAGATGATTTTTTGTTGTTGTTGTTAGAGAGATTTTTAAATTAATCAGTTTATAAAGATGTCATATGTGTCAGGGGCCAGCCTAAAATGAATGCCATGCGGATAAACAATCTTTGCTCTAGAATAAAACTTTATCAAGGTCTCCCTTCACACCCACACTAAACTACTTTGATGATAACAACGTCGCAATGCCAAAAGGTGGGCTTCAGAAGAGCAAAGGAAGCTCTGGGTGTGAAACAGTATCATCTGGAAGCTCTCCTTGCTTGCATATTCTACCATGCCCCACACTCCCAGATCTAACCCATATATTTTTTCATTTGCTATAGCGATATTAAATTATCTATTGCCACCTTTTCCCCCTCCCTAAATCAAAATTTTTGAGAGTTACAAGTAACTAGCAAAAACAAGATTCTTATTTATAACCTCAAGCTAGTATTTAATGCAAAGGAGAGGTGGAGGTGTTAGTGAAGAAGACACTGGGGGGGGGGGATATATATATGCAGTACTATTGGCTAAGGGAAGCTCTTCACTGAACAGACTACAATGCCATCTACTGGGAAAGTGAAGCTCAGCCTCATTGCCAAGAGCAAAGCTAGTTTAAAAAGCTTACAGATAGACTGGAGAGACATGCAGTCCTGCACCTTCGCTGTTGTAAACGGTAGATCTATGCACGTATCATACACATATGTATGTGCGTATCATTTGAAACATCCATCTCCATTATCAACCACTATGTTCTTTCTCCGAGGCAAGCCTCCTCCCGGCGTTTTTTGTTTTTAATTTTCTACCAAGTTCTGCTGTCTTCAGTTCCCTTCGATTACTCTGTCACAAGCAGCACCCAGAAAATAGAGCCACCCGGGAAGCGAGTGACCTTAGCGTCCATTTCTACAGTCTCTAGCTTGTGAAATTCACAAGCTGTTTGTGCCCAAACCTACTCTGCAGAAGTTCAGGGTTCTTTGGATTTTTTTTTTTTTTCTCCTCTGTAAAATCACAACAGGGAAGCCCACCATCGTGGTGGAGCTGGGATGAAGAAGAGCCACGAGACAGAGCCTTGGCCTTGTAGCCATCCTGTCTCTGAGTGGTCTTTAGCTGTGTGGGATGCAGTTTCCATGGTGCCTCATAAAACACAGACATCTGCCCAGGCTCCAGGAGTTGCTCTCCCATTTCTACCTGCACATCCTCTGCTCAGCTACATGCTTCCCTTTCATTCCCTCCTCCTTAAGACATGATTCTCATGAGAATCATGAGACAGGAAGGATGTTTGGGACCACCATCTCTGACTCTGTGTACAAAGCTAAGGGGAAGAATAGCTAAGAGGCTAGACAGGTCAGCTACACCTCTGACAAAAAGAAGCTACATTTTCACATCCGCTTGGGAAAAAAAATTAAAATAAACTCCGCGCATACCCAAAAGTCTCTACAGCATTTTCCAACTGCAGGTACAAACGTAAGAAATGGCAGGAATATACAACTTGCTGTTAGGGCCAGGAATTCTTTATCATAGAGGATCTTCTATGTAGTATAGGCTGACAAACAGAACCCCTGCTCTCCACTCAAAAGATGTCACTAGCCCCACTACTACCCCCAAACACGTGGTATAATGACCAGTTAAATTCTCCGGACATTGGACATTGGCTGGGAGGGGTGGAAATGACAGAATCACCCCCTCCCGGTTGGTAACACTACCACAGAATACCGTTTTGAGGAACTATGTCCTGCATGTTCTAGCTGCGTGGAACATTGCTTTGTTTGTTTGTTTTTAAGACAGAAGACGAGGGTAGAATCAGTGTAAACTCGAGTCCAGAAACCTGCACCATGTAAATTCTTTGAACTGTGGGACTAATTGGAGCTCCCGGCCTTCCCAAAGGCCTCCCTGGCAAGTTCTCATGGTAGAGGGGAAGAAGAAGACTGCCTCATGGGTGGCAGCTCTAAGACATGTTCTCAAAGCAGGGATCAAATGTGCCATCATGACAAGGTCTGTAAGCTCACGGAACAGGGTAGAGAGGAGGTAAGAGACGGAAGAAGGTCAGGACTATTTTGGTTTGGTTTGTTTTTAATTAATTTTTTCTATTCAAAAGCAAAAATAAAGTGAAAAATAAGTAATGTTTAAATATGAACCCTCTTTTCCCCCTAAAATAGAAAAACTCTGTTATATATAATAGGAAATAAAAAAATTTAATTTCCTAAATTGGGGATGCCATTAACAATTTCATTTATAACTTTAAATATGGTATCAGGCTGTAAGATAAAGAAGTAGAACCAGGGGAAGGCCGTGGGCTATATATTCAAGAAGGCTAGTAAGCTGGAGCTGTGGATCTGCAGAAGGGCAATTGCCTACAGCCCTAGCACAAAAAAGTAAAATAAAATAAAACAAGCCATATGAGAAGAGCTACAGAAATTTAGAGATGTCACAATCCGGCGCAGAAGAGTGTGAATCTGTATTAATCTGAAATGTTTCTAACCGGGTCCTTGCAGGCACAGTTTCCGAGCAAGCTGTATCTGCTTTCGGTTTCTCCCACCGAAAGCTACGCACATCTAGTGTAGCCCATCAGATGCGCATGGCTACTTCCACTGCCTTGCCATAGCTACCAGGAAACCTCCAAGTTTCCATGGGATGTTTTCCATGGGGTTGTAATCCTTCTGTGGGATTCACACTGGACAGTTGATCTGCTGTGTCTGGTGCCCTGTTTAGCAACATTTCTGTGTGACACGTCAATGAGGCTGAGATATATATCATACATCTGACATTATTTTCAATATTCTAAAATCTTGCTTTTCCTTGTTGCAGGAGAAGGATGTGTGGGAATTAGAACAAATTGAATAGATGCAAAATATATTCACTCTTTTAAAAAAAAAAAAAGCAGTCCCTGTGCCACCTTCTATAAGGCTGGTCGGTGGCTTTGTGGAGTGTTTCTTTCTTTGAAAGAACTGGACCACACATACGCCCTCATTCACAGTGACTCTATAGATGAACTGTCTCTGTATTTTTAAAGAAAACTCAGCTTGTGCGGTCGCTGCCAGCTCAGAGAAACTCCCCAACTATTTTCCCATTTCATTCACACAGTGGATGGGGCCACAGTGCAGAGAAGACAAGCCCCTGGAAAAAGAGGACTGTTGGTGGGGACAGACAGAAGAGTCTCTAAGGTGCTGTATTGAGTATCTTAAATGAGGCTCGATCTCTAAGCAGTGTACATGGGCTCAAGAAGCTTTCTGAAAAAGATCATTCTTACATGCATACTTGCACACAGAACATGCGCTGGTGCGCACGCGCGCACGCACTCGCACGCACGCACGCACGCACGCACGTCTAGAGCCTACCTTGTTACAACCCTATGGCAAGTGTTTCGAATCTAAAGAAATAAAACACCCATTGCTTCCTTGTCCCACTTTTTGAACATTGTTAACCACACTTTTAAATTGCAGTACCTTCACACGCTCTAGACATTTGCTAAGGTTGATTCTCTTAAGTTGGCTTTTAAATTTGTATTTATTCGCTTTTTTTCATTATCATTTGTTAAAAAAACAAAAACCACCCTCTGGCCATTACCTTTTAAGACTGTCCGAGACTGTGTCCCTTCAAGTTTTTCCTTCTGTTCTTTACAGGGATCACCTGGGCAGCACCCTGTAAATTGCCCACACCTGACAACTTTCAATGTACCCCACCCCCTCTCCAGACAGAGTAATCTGTCTTTGGCTCCATGGAAGGGGTGTGTGTGCGCTCACAAAATGCTGGTAGAATCCAGCTTCCTTCGGTGTCTCAACTTTCATTGTCAGTTGCTAAATTAGCTAATGATTAATTAGTTAATGTTTTCAAAGCATTTTGAGGATGAAAGGTGTAGCTAAGTGCTAAGTGTAACACAGCATTAGTTACCCGACTCCACAAAGACTAATTAGCTTGGCCCCCCCCACACACACACTGATCAATAACATCCCTGGTATTGGATAGTAGGAGGGTAAGACCCACCTCACATTTTAAGGCTTTTACTCCCTGAGACACACAGAAATCCCTTCTGCAGTTCATTGCTGGGTAACCCTTGGTTTTCAGTGTGGCTGGAGGGGGACAGCAATGTCATCTATACAGAATGCCACATTTTTGCTGTCTAAAAAAAAAATAAAGCTTGAAAGTTAACAAAGCTAAAAGTAAAGACCTAACTCTTGGAAAGTGCAACAGAGACACAATCAGCAAACTCGTGTTTAAGAAGAATTAAGCTTTTAAAGCCCCCCCCCCCAAAAAAAGCTCTTTAATGGCAGTTTTCCAGGTGGCCTCTGGATTTATTGTGAAATTTCACTTTGATGGCTATGAGTCCTCATGGGGACCATTATGTCAATAAGTTCACCAGCAACATTTTATTCCAGGTACAGACATGACTTAGAAGATAGAGACAGAGTCTGGAAATTCCAGGATCCAGTTGTGAGTGGCCCACTCCAACCTCAATAGAAGAGGGTGGGGGGAGATGGCTTTCTCCATTTCCCTTACTCCCTTTGCCGCCCAAGCTGAATGCACAGGCCTTTCTGTAAAGTTTCTCAGATACCAAGAGATGCAACAAACTCCTTAGAATAGTTCAAGACTATCTCTCCTCCGTTCATATTCAGAGATTTAAATATATAAGGCCAGTGGAGATTATGAAGTTGAGACTGATAAGCAGAGACAGTTCTCCTCCGGTCTACCAGGGGGTCTTATTCATAAACACTGAAGATCTGGCGCTCTCTCTCTCTCTCTCTCTCTCTCTCTCTCTCTCTTTCTCTTGCCCAAGATTATTATTTTTAGTCAAGGTTAAGCAAGCCACATAGCCTTCCAGATTAAAGAATATTGCATGGATTTTTGTTTGCTTAAAGGCTGAGGTTTTGCAGCTTGGGGATTTGTTTGGGTTTGGGTTGGTGGCTCTTTTTTTATTTTTCCTCTGACAAGGACAATTTCAAAATGATACTGCAGTCCTGATCTTCTGAGACCCATCTTACAAACATTATTAAGGTGTCAGTCTCGGAAGAGGCGGCATTAACAAGAGCCCTACCTGCTTAGCAAAGCATACAGACTATTTAGCATGGAAAGTAAAAAGTTAACCTAAAGCAAAAGGAATTTTACACATGGGAGCAAATGTTCCTTATATAGCCAAAGTCTTCAAGAAAGAATGCATGTGTCAAACAAAACAAGGGCACAGAAGCCACATACATGTATATGTATACCTATCTGTACTTCAAACAAGCATATAAGAAGTGCATGCAATCACACACACACACACACACACACACACACACACACACACACTGAATGCATGTGTATAGAGCATTCATACAAGGAAAACAAACAACAGTGGTCTGGGTAAAGACCCCCAGAACTAAACACTGGGTACCAATATCAGTGAGAGCCTTTTGTGTGTTCATAAAAATCTATCTGCCAGAAAAGTGTGAGGATCATCTGGGAGCAAACCGAGAAGGAAGTGTAGAGGAGAGGGGTAGCCCACTACAAGAGGACTTCCCCGTTTCCCACGAGGGTATAAAAGAGCAAACGCTTGAAATAATTTGCAAATAACTGTAACCCAGCTCCTTCGGGTTTTTGTTTGTTTGTTTGTTTGTTGTTTTTTAATGAGTAGGATTTAGGAGAAAAGTTGCTCAGATGATAGGACCCTTACTCCCAAGGTCCCCCGGAGTGGGTTGGACAAGGATAAGGAGAGAGAAGGGGACAGAGTCCAAGGGAAGGCTCCAGTTTGTGACTGGAAACCGGAAGTGAGGTTTCCTCGGAGATTTCAAGGATCCTTTCAAATTCTTATCTAAATCAAGTCCCCTTCTGACTTTCTTTTTCTCATAATTGAACAAGTGTTTAACTGTATCGCGCTGTCAAGGCCGTTCCAGTACATGAGCCGCGCTCAGAATAACAGCTTTCGTTACACGTTTTTGTGCCGAGGACTTTCCGTACACCGTGATAAGAGCCCTCGTAGCTTGGTACTGCCTGCACACAGAAAACAAACCTGGCATTTGCAGATTAGCTTTTTTTTTTTTTTTTCATCTGATGTGCATGATTTTGGCAAGACAAAGGGGTGCTTGTGATTCCATATATACTGATCTGAATACAACCCTTTTAGTTCATTATTTAAAAAAAAAAAAAAAAATACCATCTCACTCTTTGGGACCAGATAAAAATAAAATTTTAAGTTGGTTCAGCAAAGAAGGCCTGAACAACTGCAGGCATAACTTAAACAAATCATTATCCATGAGCCAAATGCTAATACTATTACTTCCACGGTATTTTTATGACAATATATCAATATCCTAATATTATATCAGGGCAGAGGCCACACTGTATCACTTGGTCAGAGCTGTTAACGAAAGAAACATGGGGTAAGCTTGCAGCCCAGACTTTTAATCCACGGGCCTTGTTTCAGACTCAGGAACATTCGGACATTCAGCCCTGAGTGACCGTGGGAGGGATGGTTCTCACCACAGGTGACTGTGTATCCCTCAAACAGCCACCACAGTTTCTGTCTTCAGTTGTCATCCCTTGCAGAAATGTTTCATATTGGGGGGCGGGGGGAATACAGAAATTCCAAAGTGCTTTTTTATCTGAAGGAGAGTAAACAGACTTCAGTTCCAAAACAAAGAATAAACGTGTCTCCCCTAAATGAACCTGAATGCTAGTCAACAGTTTTAAATGAAATACCCACATGCCATTGTTTCAGACTCTATAAAGGGAACGACTGTGCCCGTTCACTTACTGTCCTCTGTCACAGTTAAATCTTTCCCCGTGGCCCTCACCTTCATCAGCTCCAAGTTGCCACCTTGAGCAGGTTGCCTGAGATCCTCCCCTTAAGTGAGTGGACTCAAAATTAGCCACTTGCAGTACTGCCTTGGGCTTTAAATTTTAACAACAAACAGAGACATCTCCTGTCTCTTTTTAGATTGCGCAGACCCTCCCTCTTTTCTGCGAACTGAAGGCTGCTGCTGGAAGGATTGAAAACCGGAAAGAGTTTGGGGTGGACTGGCCACGCCCCTTTCATTTCCTTCAGATGTTTACAATCTAGCACCTTTCTGAAGACAAAGATGGGGGGCTTATTTTTCCCTTTGACTGAAGGGTGAGACAGGGGGGTATTAAAAACTGATCAATGTAATTTTTTTCTCAGAAGTATTTGCACATCTGTGAAATAATGTAATTTCCTTTAAAAAAAAAAAAACTTTTTATATGACATTCATGATTACAGCCTGATCTGGAGAATTATTCAAATATAAAATTAAATGTTCAGAAACTAGCTGTGCTGTGGATGGCTGTGCTTGCCCCAGCTGTGCATCAAACTTAGGCGAGTCTATTAAAAGTCTAAAACTGAGCCTCTCTGGGTCACAGTGAATCCCTCCCAAAAGAGGAAATCGCTTTTTAAACGGAAAGATGAGGGCCTACTCGTTTGGGTTTCGTTTTCTTTGGGTGAGCCTCCGGGGGCCTCCAGCAAATTGTTCAGAACCCATAACAACAACAACAAAGGGGAAGGGGGCTCTGCAGCAGAAGAATGACGGCAGCCTATAGAGCAGATACTCTATGTTATCACAGGGTTCAGAGCAATCTGTGACTTAGAGAAAGTTCCGAACCTTCAAAGTTAATTCTTTTGTTCCAGTTGAAATTGCCTCAGTTTTAACGTGAGCCATCTGTCATTTCTCCTTGGCTGCTGTGTTCCACGCAGCTTTTATGCTGCTTTGACTCCAGACCCCCTTTCCCCCCCAACTGCTCCCAGGTCTGAGAGGAATCTACCCTCCTAAGGCACAGTCTTTAAAAAGCCAACTTTCCCTGACCCCACAATACTGAGGTTTTTCTTTTCATTTCCAAGATCTTGCATGGTCCCTCTAAATCCATCTGCTTTTCAGAGATGATTCCAGTGCAGTTTTCAGCACCTCCAACCTCATCCCTGTCTTGCACCGTCGACTCCAGGTAATGTATCAACGATACAGAAAATAATGGAGCCCCCAGAAAATAAAAGACTATTACATCCCTTTGAAGTTAAAGACCTAGTCCCACACTCCAAAGTCGGCTACTCTCCACATCTGGTTCTTTTAATAAAATGAATTTCTAAAATATTTACTGGTTTAAAAATAAAGCCAGGACCTTTTATGGGTTAATACTATCCAATTTTAAGTGGAAAGAAAAACATAATTCTCAATAATTTTATGGCAGGAATTAATAGTCAGATAATCTCAGGAAGGCAAAAGGGGGGTAAAAAGGGGAGGGGGATATGTGGTTACTATTCTGAAAACCAGAGAACAAGAGAAGGCAGACAGCGTTGTTTACGCTGCCTAAGACAGACAGACTTTAATAACACTTAACAGAACGATACACATAATGATCTCAGAAAGCACTTCTCCAGCCTCATCCATCATGCCGAGGAGAAAATGAAGCCTTCGCCAGCATTAGGAATTATTCTGGATCTTGTCAGTAATTCTCAGCATCTATCCACTCTCACAACACAAATGTGCGTGTGTGTGAGACACTGACCATTAATCTAGACAAGGTTTCAGGTAGTGTGTATGTGTGTGTGTGTGTATGTGTGTGTGTGAGAGAGAGAGAGAGAGAGAGAGAGGGAGGGAGAGAGGAGACTTATGACAGCATGCTGAGAATTATTACCTCTTCCATGGAGAAGCGGTACCTACCCATGAAGCCACACTAAATAAACCAAAGGAAACTAGAGAACTATATGGATAGAGACACGGGACCTTAAGAAATCAAATGTTTTCTGTCCCAGCGAAAGAGAGTAAAGCTATGTCTCCATAGCTAGGTCAATCACCAACTATAAATGTCCTAGGTAGGGAGCCAGCACCTCCAGGAAGAAAAGTTTCTATGAAGTTGCAACACACTATCAGCAATAATACTTATCAGTAGTAAGTCCTTGTGTGGTGAGAAAATCCTGGGTTTCCCTTTGCTGCTACAAAGACATGCAAAAAAGTCTACTTTGTATCTTTCCGTAGAGTGAGCGTCAGAGTGGGCACCTGGCTGTTGGGTTTGTTCACTGTAAACTTCTCTTTGATTCAGACAGGGTAGGGGGAGGGGAGAAGGAGCTCGGAATTATTAAATGACCAGTTTATTCGCAGATTCATCTGGCTTTGACAGCAAAGCACTGGCAAAACCAATTTGAATTCCCAGTTCTCCTGAGAAAACTAGCAGCGGCTCGAGCAGCAGCTTCCTTCAACTTGACTCTCTTTCTCCATGGCATGGCGGCCGTCCTAAAAGAGACTCAATTCCAAAAGGAACTGCTTATAAATATTTGCAAGATAATTTCTCACAACATTCATCTGAGTCCACTCCAAACTGATCTCTATACATGCTCTGCAAAGATGAAAGTGGGCTGCATGTCTGGTTTGTGATAAATTAGGATGATTTCTCTTCCAAAGTCATCAACACCACACAGATGTGCTTACTTCTGTGAAGGTCTGGGAGCCACTCAAGGATAACAACAGAGAGTGAGCAGGGTCTCTTTAGATGAGTGTGTGTCTTAAGGAGGGGTGATTGGAGGGGGCGCATTGGAGGGGGGCCAGGAGGATTTAAAACCAGGAGGAGGGACAGGGAGAAGAGAAAAACAATAACAAAATTAAACAAGTGAGGAAATGCCAGTACTAGCTAATACTAAGCTCAAGGTCTTCTGAAGTATCAGACAAGACATCCCTGTTTTTAATAGAGTGAGCTGAAATATACTGAATACCTAAAAGCCAGGCCCAGGGCTCTTGGAAATTGGCCTTTATTGATAAACAGTTCTGTCTCATTTGCAACAATCAAAATTTGAAGCATTGTTTTTTTAAAAGAAAATACAGAACTTTATTGCTTCTTGAGCAATAAGCCAATTCTGGAGCAGATACACATTTTTTTTTTAAGTGTTTAATTTAGGCTGGGATGTGTGACCCATCACCCCTGAGCCCCAGGTGGAAAACCAGATTATTATTCACAAGGAACAAACACCACTGCGGGATTAAAAACAGCTCCCAGGAAGTGGATGCAGCCTGATCCCTCCCCTCCATCTCTGCACAGCCCACCTTCCCTGCCTCCTTCCACCCCCACCCCCCCAACCCCCAGTTGCAAGCTATAGAGCAGAAAATGTCACTTGGAGCTTCATCGAGGCCTGGCAATGGACAGATATTTATACTGAATAATGCTCACGTCAGGAATGAGTAAAACCAGGTTTTAAATTGAGGTTTTCACAAAATAATGAAGAGGAAATGTCACGCTGGCAGCAGTAACGGCATAAATTGTGCTTATTTATTCATTATCTTTTTTTCCTCCCCTTCCTCCGTGGAAACGTAATTTTTATTTTTCACGATCTTCTTGCATGAAACAGAATGGGGCTTCTGCTCTAGTTGTTGCTCTTTTCAGAGCCTAAGACCAGACACAAAGATGATCTTTAAAGATTTAAAAACACAGCAGCAATAAAGAATGCAGTCAGTACGCGTTGCCTTCTAGATTTTAGTTCAAAGAGACAAGGTAAATATGATTCGACCAAACAAAATTACCCGTAGCTTTAACTTTTACCTTATCTAATTGAACTACAGAGAAAATATCAGGGAAAAATGTCACCTGCCCAACAGTAAATACAGTGCGGGTAGCAAAGGAGGTGGAGAGAGAAGGGGGGAGTGGGGACCATGAACGGGGTAGCAAAGCAACAAATCAGAGGGAAGACCCTTCTGTGGGCAGCTTTCTTGGGAAGATATTGGGGGCCACTTCCCACGAGTGACGGCTGGCCGAAAACAGGGTGGGGTCTACCTTGCTAGTCTAATCAAAGTGCATGCAGCTTTCAGGCTGAGAAAGAAAATCCACAAAGACACCCCCACACACACACACTCGTCTCTCACATACCCTCCACCACCTCCACTCCCCAAAATAAAACTGGAGTGAACTCTGGCGTCTGGCAGCAAGCCCGTAAACCCAGCGCTGAGATAAAGACCGACCTGCTCATCACGCACCTCCAGGCTCGGCCATCTAATAGGAACAAATTGGCAATGACTGCCCAAGCTAGTAACACAGGCCTACTGATTTGTAGATTGATACGGACGCCTAATGATCCCCTTGGGCAGATCAATAGTAACAATCCTCATGGCTGCCTTTCTTCTTTATTGGCATAGAAAACTAAGGCAGGGAGAAAGCAGGATGCTGTGGAGGCCACGGGCTACCTGGGGAATGAGAGGATACGGGTGTGGAAGCAGAAGGACCAGGACTCCAGAACCTTGCCCTCACACTGCATGTAGTTAGCAGGTGACGGGTACAAGAATGGGACTCGCTATGCTTTGCTATAATAGTGTCTGTGTGTGGCATCCACTGGGATCTGGTTTATAGTAAACATAACCAGGGAAGAGAAGAGAGATGTCAGAAGCCCAGCTCACCAACAAAAAGATGGATTTGGGGAGACAGGAAACACAGATCTGATCACAGCACCCAAGAGAAGGGAAATCCCGGGGATACCTGCATCTTAAGAAACCTGAGGTTGGGGTGAACTTCAAGTAGCTATGATCAACAAGGACCATAATGGCGGACTTTACTTTAAACACGACAGAAAGGAGGGAAACACATCCTCCGCTGTGTTATCTGAACATGTTTAAGACCCCCATCTGCCTCCCGCGGGCCCGGGGGTCAACTGGCTCTCACATCCATGTCGTTGCAGGCACCCTCTGCCCTCCTTAGCATAACTTCTGAGAAGGTCTCCATGAACTTGACCCTGCTGCTTCACGCTGACGATTCTCTTCTTCCTTCTGCCTGCCAACTCCGCCCCCATCCCAGAGTCCGGGCTTGTTTTCCATCAGTGTATTATTCTTTGTGAATAAAATTATCCAATTAGGAAATCCATTTAAAGCCCTTAACAATAACAAGGGAGGGGGAAAAAACTAATGGAGTTGCTTTGGATTTTCTTTTTCAATAAATTAATGTTAGTGACGTCTGTGAGTTCCCAAGTGCTCCTTCATACCGTCGGGGCTATTGCAACAAGGACAATTAGTTCCAAGTTGCTATACCGATTTTCTATACCTTAGGAAATCCAAGGAGCAGGACACCAGAAGGCGTCAAAGAAAACTTGCTGGCTCACTGGATGAATTTGACCAAAAATAAAGCTCCAACTCTGAAAATCTTTGGAATTTGTTATTTCTACTCTTTTTTTATTTTCTTTTTAATTATATACACATTTTTAAAGAGAGAGGAGAAACCTCTCCCCTTTCGCCCCTTTGCAAATGCTGTATGCACATTTTCAGGTGTTGCATAGAAAACAGGCTAAAGGAGGAGGGGAAATGTCCCGATTTTTGCTGCTTCTCACACTGAGCTGCCCGGTGATTCGCTTTGTTCGCAATCAGCCTCGTTTGGTTTTGTTATTAAAGGGGAGATAACACTGAATGCCAGAGATGAAATTGCATTTTCATTATTGTCAGTGGGGAAAACCTTAGCCACCCTACCGATATAGTGAAAGATTCTGTCTCTCCTCTCTCTCTCTCTCTCTCTCTCTCATAATAAAAATATTTTAAATCTCCTTTCCCCTCTTTTTTTCTGTTTTTCTTTTCTTTTTCTTTCTATTTCTTTTTCTTTTTTTCTTTTATTTTTCGTACTCAAAACCAGAACTGAAGCCACATGAAAAGGCCTTGTACTGCAGTCCTATGTGTAATATTACAAATTAGTCATCTTCTCTTTCCCGGAGGTTGTATGGTCCTTTTTAAATAAAAGCGGATGCCAGAGCGGTGTTAGATTTTGACAGTGAAGGGTTTGCACTGATGGACCAAATAATCGCGTGCACTGGGGGGTGGTGGGGGGTGGGGGAGACGTTCTGGCACTGACCACTTAAAATTCAAATTTCACACTAACGATAAGTGTAATCATCTCAATCAGCACCATCACCATCATCATCATCACAATAAAAAGATGCATTCCGCGAGCTGGTGACATCAATCAACCGCGGTGCAGATCAGAAGCAGTTCTCCCCTCTCTCTTGCTGGCTCACCCTGGCTGTCTGACACTAGCTTCCCCCTTCCCACCTCGCTGTTCCCCCCCCCTTCACCCCCAGCTTGGGAGAAGTGATCACATTTAATTCATTACATCATTATGTCATCTCCATACTAATCTGTGCCCTCACACCTCCGCCACTTTGACATGCAAATGAGCTCGGGAAAAAAAGCCACACATTAATATAAAAAAGTCACAGCAATCTTGTCATGATTTCCTCCCTTCCGGCCCCACAACACACTCTCTCCAATCTCCACCCCCACCCCCCACCCCCATCTCTCTTTCCCAGCACGCTGTGCTCGC
>JADRCH010000230.1:2680127-2741393 GCA_019843965.1 Rhynchomys soricoides | reverse complement strand
TGACTGACTCTTACAGAGCAGCCTAATACTCTGCCACCATGGTCATACCACCCCCTCAGCAGCTAAATACTGTACCATCTCACAGCACCATAAGAAGGAGCAGCTCACTCAGGTATTTTAAGAGACCTGCCGTCCACGTAACTTCGATCATGGTGCACAGTTACGACTGTCCTGTTTTACTAACTCACGATACTTTATTATTCCACCTGTTTACAAAGTAAGCTTTATCAAAGATCTTATAAGGAAATGTGTCTAGCCACAGTTTCAGGCATCACTAAGAGAATCTAAAATGTATCTTCTGTGGATAAAGAGGACTACTGTACCGTGCTCTCTCAGGGTACAGATCAGGCCATGTTAAGCCTGTTTTGTGGATAAGGAAATCAAAGCTTCCTGTCCCTGGCTTTTCCGTGGTTTCTGAGTAGGCTTCAGCCTTCAGAGTTTCTGACATTTCTGATTGCCAGGTCAAATTACAGTATCCCTTAAACGGCATTCATGGCCAGACATGATGGCTCATATCTGTAATCCCAGACATTGGGAGAAAGAGACAAGAGAATTGTAGCAAGTTCAAGACCATCCTGCCTCCACTGCAAATTCTAAGTCAGCCATAGCTACATAGCAAGATACTAAAGACATGCTTCAACACACACGCACACACACACCATTGTAAACACAGATCATGTCTTGAAAACATGTCATAGGATCGTTAGTGAGAAGCTTAAGAAACAGCTAAGTTCTGGAGTACTGATCAACAAATAGGGTTTATCAGCCAAAGCTCTGTGGGCTGAACTAAATAATTTGCAACCATGTCTCCATTTAAAATGGGGTGGGGTGGCATGGGGCCAGAAAGAAAGCTCAGCAGATAAAAAGTATTTTCAACTCAAACATGAGGACCAGAGTTTGGATCACCGGTGCCGATTTAAATGATGGCTGGCTGAGTTGCTGCTTATAATCCCTGCACATGGGAAGTTAACCAGGAATCTGGATTACAAGATGGCTACACTAAATCAATCCGTGAACATTGTGTTCAAAGGAGAGATCCTGCCTCATCAATATGATGGTAGGAATGATCAAGAAAGACCCTTAGCATTGACCTCTGAGCACCATATGCACATACATGTAGACACTCATACACACGCTCAAACATACCACCTACATATCCATAGGAGATCACTTTTTGTTTTGCAACAAAGATGTTTGTCTGCTCTTCTGAACATCAGTGCTGGGCATGGTCAGGATCACAGACAAGCCCATGCTACCGTGGAAGCTCCTTGGGCCTGAGGGTGTTAGATGCCCCAGTGTAGGGGAATGCTAAGGAGGGAAGAGGGGAGTGGTTGGGTGGGTGGGTGAGCACCCTCATAGAGGCAGGGGTAATGGAATAGGGAGTTTCCAAAGGGGAAAACATTTGAAACGTATGTAAAGTAAATATAAAAAAATAAAATAAAAAGACCTTTTCGTTATGTTTATTTATTGTGTCTATGTGCATGCACATATGTACACGCATGCTTTGTTTACATGTGTAGAGGTTAGAGGGCAACTTGCAGGAATCGGTTCATTCCATTCACCATGTAGGTCCGGACACCGAATGCAGGTCATCAGGCTTGACTGTAAGTATCTTAACCTTATGAGCAATCTCAAGGTGAGCTACCCGTTTCTACACACTTCACCCCTGCCTCACAGTGTATCCAAATAAAATACCCGTGTGTGACTCTAAAGCTTTACACAAACCAAAACTCCACTCATAACATGATCATATCACACATATTCATGCTAGTCACATGGAATCCTTTATACCATAATGACAAACTGTCTCTTTGGCGGTGACAGTTACCATTCACAGGCTGTTCTCATAGAGTAAGATTCAGATTGTTAAGTTATTTAATAATTGATTTAGCATCATGAAAAGACAGTGGGGTCAGTTGATGTTATCTTAGTTTGCTTTCTGTGGGTGAGATAAAGAGCATGACCAAAAGGAACTCCAGAAGGAAGGGATTCATTTGGCTTACAGCTTACAGGGTTAAAGGAAGCCAAGGCAGGCAGTCTAAACCATTATAAACATGGAGGCAGGAACTGCAGTAGAGGCTGCAGAGAAGCCCTGCTTACTGGTTTCACTCCTCATGTCTTTCTCAGATTGCTTTTATATAGCACCCAGGACCACCAGCCCAGGGGATGTTACTGCCCACAGCGGGATGGGCCCTACAATGTCAGTCATTAAGCAAGAATACACCACACAGACTTGCTTATAGGCTCACCTGAGGGAGCCATTTTCTCAGTCGAGGGTCCCTCTTCTCAAATAACCCCAAGTTGTGTCAAGTTGACAAAAATAGAACTAGCCAGCACCGATGCATTCCTCAATAGCAGTGGCTCTCAACCTGTGGATCACAACCCCTCTGGAGGTTGCATATCAGATATTTACATTACGATTCATAACAGTACCAAAATTACAGTTATTATGTAGCCACAAAATAGCTTTATGGTTGGGGGTCACCACAACACGAGGCACTAAATTAAATGGTCCCAGCATTAGGGCAGTTGAGAACCACTGTTTGATAGTCTCACCTCTAATGAGGGGGAGAAAAGCAAAAGCTGACTTACTTTGTGATCTGTATTTGCCAAATGACTTCATAGGCCATTGAAAAAACAGGTTTGTGGGAAGAGGAATAGAGAGAAATGGTGGAAAAACCATGAACTTGCACACACATGGCAATCATCAATAACATAGACAAGGCAGACTCCTGAGAACCTTTGTATTAGTGGGCCCATTGTAATCTTCTGTGTGTGGGTGTATATGTGCAGTGGGGTGGGAGGTTGCACACACTGATAAACACACACAAAGGCCAGGGAAAGACATGTCTATCTGCTTTTTCTTTGACCCAGGGAAGCACATGGACCGCTCCCACAGACGGTAAATAACAGAACTTGTTATTAGATCAGCAGCCAACAAGTTGCAGAGATCCCCCTGCCTCTGCCCAGCCCAGCTTTGCCTTTACAGGAATGTGTACCAGGCCCAGCTGCTTCACTACATGGTGGGGATTTGAACTTCAGTCCTCACACACCCACAGCAAGCCTTCCTATACCATCTCTCCAGCTCTAGGACTCCTATTGTAATAGTGGGACTCTGATCTTTAAGGACATGACCATTTATTTTCAATGCACAAGGAGAATAAGAGAGAGGAACTTTTCAATCAAGCCATCTTCTTCATTTCACAGAGCTGTATTCTGAGCCACACTCTTAAACTGACAGGCCCATCAAAATGATGGACCCACGATCCAGAATGAACCCAGGTACAAAAGGAAAAAATTAACCACTGTAATGAAAATTATTAAAACGGTAATCACATCAGGCTCAAAAATCCAAAGAGTCAACTTAATAGGTAAAACAGCAAACAGGAAAATACCATTTCTTCTACAATTAAGTCCACCAGCAACACCTTGGTTCGCACAAGACATTAAGTTAATGTTGCTAATTTGAACTTTAATGTGTTTTATAGTAAACTTATATAGAAATCTGTAAATCTATCTCAGTTTTACAGCTGGATAAAAGCTAAATGCATAGGAAATTAATACCTAATTCAGTGTTTGCCCAAACTTAAATAATATGCTATGTAAAAATCACTAAAAATAATTTCCATCAATTCCAGGAACCTAAGGACATTTCTGTTTTAAGAAACATTACCTTTATAAGAACCAGATGTGTTCCCACAAAGAATAGGGGGTGCATAGCTCCATCCTACCAGGATGCCTTATGTTGCCTGGAATGGAAGGAGACTTCATGGAGCCATGGAGGCTGGCTCATTAAAGGTTGTACTTGGCATGATTCTTCAGCTGCTCTGTAATAGTCTTGACAACAGGTAAAATCTTTTTGGCATACCCATAAACCCCAAAGCATCCCCTCCCCCTACCCAGCTCATATGTCCCTTATATCTTACAAAAACTCCGAATTTCCTGATATTCGTACACGGAGACCACGGAACAAGATGAAATTAGTATTACTTTGTAACTTAAGATAAACTCGGATCAATGCAATTCACTTCTATGTATACAAGCACTTATGAGGTAAAAGACATTTATGAGGCATTAAGGACTGGCAGCTAAATTAAGTTACAGTCTATGCTAAAGTGCATAAGCAACGCTACTCAGGCTATCCACTGAGTCCTGTGACATTTGAAGTGCTGAGCCGGAGCTGGGGCTTGGAGGTAGGGTGTTCATCTAACTCTGGCAAGGACCTGGGTTCCATAACCAACTGAAGAAAAAGAAAATCCGGTAAGCTCTGCTCTGCCCTACTCCAACCTCGAGGAGATGGCACCACGTGGCATCTTCAGAAGAAGTTGACCTCAGATTGTCAAAGCTGGGAAATGGTATGTGGAGATCATTCACTCGAATAAGCCCCCAGAGGCCCAGGACGACAGGGCAAACAGAGGCTGATATGAAAGTTTGTTCTCTACCACACTCCCGCCTGCCTGCTCATCTTCCTCGGTGCTCCTTACATCCTGCGGATTCCTATTGATTTAAATTGCTTATTTCTGAGCTGTATCTAGAGATGGCTACTTCCTTGGCTGCTGTTTTCATTTGGTTTCAACAGATTCCACTCAAAAAATGGGGCACGGCATTAAATAGCTTAAAAGACAGCCGTGGGTTAATCAGACTTTCGCTCCAGGAAAAAAAAAAAAAAAGTAGATCCTATTTTTAAAAATTAATAAGAAGAAAAGAAAGAAAGAAAGAAATCCATTGTAAATGGAGTCAGAACTTAATTTCCCTGGATTATCCTTTGTAGCACATTGACTTATTAAATATTAAACATTTCTGATAAAACATCAATATTCTTTGTTTTACATCAAAATTCCCATGCCTGTAAAATGTCACCACTACCTCTTCCCTGTCTCTCTCTTTACATTGTGATACTGACAAAATTGAAACTGGACTCATTATGGTTTGGCCCTCTGCTGAGTGCCCGGCAGCAAAACTATGCAGCCCCTTTCTAAAACAAGCTTCCCCTGAGCAGGGCCATCCCATTTGTCGGATCCCCTCCAGGAAGGGAGAGCATGGGAAATAGGTGGCCCGCAGAGCAGAGCAGAGATGGCAAAGATGTTTCAGTGGTAAGTAGGAGGAGAAGATAGAGTTAGAAACCAGAGTTAAACTCCAGATGGACTTCCCATAAGAATGTAGCTGCAGGATGGAGGGAGGGGGTGAAGGAGGGACAATGGTCAGGGGACGAATGGAAAGCAGGGAGCAGAGTGAGGACAGAAATAAAATGCCAGAGTCACAGAGGGGCTGTGGTCATTAGCAGAGGGCTCTCAAGTTGACAACTTTCAAAAACAGATTTTTATCTTAATATGCAGACTGCTCAGTGTATGAGCTTTTTAAAGATGTGTTTTTATTACCTTTAAATATGTATGTGTATTTATTTTATGTATGTGTGTGTGTGCCTGAGTGTATGTATGTGCATCTTGTTTATTCATGATCCCATGAAAGCCAGGAGAAAGTGTCAGATTCCCTCCCAAAACTGGAGTCACAGGCAGCTCTGAGCTGCCATGTGGGTGCTGAGAATGATCCTGGGCTCTCTGAAAAAGCAGAAAGTGCTCTTAACCAATGAACTATCTCGCTAGGCCTGAATATTTTTAAAACTACATATAGATGTGTGTAGGTGTGTGTCTCTGCATGTGGGTATACACACAAGACGGCAGATGTCCTGGGAGGCCAGAGATGTCAGATCCCTTGGAACTGGGATTACAGATGGTTGTGAGCCACCGGATGTGAACTGAATATGGATCCCATGGAGAAGAAAGCGTTCTTAAGATTGAGCCATCTTTCTAGCTTGTGTGTGGGCTCTTTAGAAGAGGAGGTACAGACATGGGAAGCTGCACTCTAACAGGAAGACCACTGAATATCAGAGAGTTCAAAAGTCTTCTGAACTAACGTGTGTGTGTGTGTGTGTGTGTGTATGTGTGTGTGTTGTGTGTGTGTGTGTGTAGGGTGCAGAGCTTCTAATTATCAAGGAATTCATGATCTCAAGTAAATTATGAATCCCCATTCGAGGCAAATTTACTATCTGCTCACCTCCCTCAGACAAGATAAGGAAGAACACAGTGAATTTCAGGAACGATTTTCCCTTCAGCTGTCCTGATCAATAACCTGTGAAATCATAGGTCCATGACTGTATAGGAAACAGTCATGGTTACATTCAGTAGAATGAAAACTTGGCCTCAACCATACACAGTGAATACAAAATGCAAAGAAATGTATTCAGGGGCATTTTAATTAAAACAAATATACTCAAAAAGGTTGGGTCAGAGTGTCTTAGAGTCCTGGAAAAGCTACATGAAACTTCTTTCTCTGGTAGTTACCCAAAGACATTAGGGTAAACTATGAGTGTACAACTCTCCTAAGTTTGGAATCACTTGTGATTGACTGCCCTTTCAACAGCTCTCTCTCTCTCTCTCTCTCTCTCTGGAAGCCCAGCTACATATCCATACAGTACAATACAATACAAACAGTATTTCCGTCAATGATGGATCATCTGTTCCAAATGATACCATAACATTACACTGCTCAGAGACAAAGAAGACACCTTAGTTCATGTAAGCAACTCCAGGATGCGGGTAAAACTCCCCAATGATGCTTTTCTCGTGATAGATCCCCATTGTTAAGTGATGTGTGCTGATTTTTACATTGGTCCGAGAGACAGAAGACATGGTATCAGTTAACTTATATTCTATATACTGCTTTGGGGTCTCTTCTGGCCATACACCAAACTATCCACAGCAGCTCTGGCCCCAAACAATCGTTTATTGTCAGTACTCACAAACACACATGTTTACACACCAAGAGAAGGCATGCCTCTCCAAGGTTTTGAAAACCAGACGTGGATAATAAAAATGGTACATTTCTAATTTTCTGTTCCATTGTAAGCTCTGAGGCATTGTGGACAACCTCACTCTTTTGTTTTGTGCTAGCAGATGCCCTGAAGCTCTCTGGGAGAACCCATTTAGTATTATTTGACCTCATCCTTCCAAAAGAACCACCGCCCTCCCATGCCATCCCCCGCACCTCCCAGAACAGTAGGGTAGGTACACTCAGCCATACAGACCCATCAGCTCTTTTGCATGCCAAACTAAACTAGCTTTCAACGCTGCTGGAGCCCTCTCCAAAGTGTGAGCACATATTAAATGCCTAGACCTTTCAAACTGTTTGAACAGGAGATTAAGGCTTGTATTTCACACTCTTGCCAATTTGAAATATTCATGCGAAAAGAGACCGGGGATATGATGGCCTTGAGTTCTCATCAGGAAATATTTGATGACATCAGAAAAATTCTGCTAACCTACAAGTAATTCCTACCAAGGTATACCAGCCAAAACCGAAGCTCCTCCCATGCAGAAAAGCAGGTGGGAACCAGCAGACGTCTGGCTAAAGAAACAAAATCTATTGCACTGATATTGTATATCAGTGAAAACACTGTTGTTTGGGCTCCTGAAATGATTCAGCTCTGGTATTTTTTAATTCAAATTTGCCCTAACCAGAAACCCCACTCAACTAAACCATAGGAGAAATGGGCTGGAATCAAATCCAAAGAACAGGGATCAATCTACTAATGCTTTATCAAGTCACCTGATCCTCCTTCCTGTCTGCTCCTACCTTTCTGTGACACACTGCTGCTCTGTGGAGAGAATCTAATAGCAGCTAAGAGACAGTATCTGCCTTTTTAAAATGGGTTTTGCATGTTTATGAGTGTTTGCCTGCGTGTGTATATATGCACCACATGTGTGCTTGGTACTCACGGAGGTAAGGCATTGTATCTCCTGGAAGTGGAGTTAAGGAGGTTTGTGAACCATCACATGCGTTCTGGGGACTGGATCAAGGTCCTCTGCAAGGGCAAGTGGCCTTCTTTAGCTGCTGAGCTGCCTCTCCAGCCCCGACAGCATCTCTTTAGGGTCTCCACCCATTGCCCATTTCTCTGCTGCATACTCCACAGAAATTCCATTTTCTGTCTTAAGCAGTTGAAACGTTTGTTTCAAATGAACTTGAACTTTTCTCATTGTTTTATTAGCCATGAGGTTTATTCGATTATTTGTTTATAAAGCTTCAGATCTGGCCTAAGAAATTACTCATATCATCTTACATCAATCTCATCTTTATTCCCTACCAGGACCCCAAACCACTTTCTCACATTTTCTTCTGGAACCGTCTATAGCTATAGTTCCTTTTATTTTACTTCTCAGTAGCTTGTCCTGTTTTCCAATCTTGAAGGAGAAATTGCCTTACTTTTCTCTTTAAGAATTCAAAGGGAAATAGTTGCTTGATTTAAAAGTCAACGCGCAGGTACAATATAAAAACCATACCCTGCTATATTTAACAACACAAGCTGAGCTATCTGAGGAATCATGACAGGAATCCTCCAACGCTGATAGGAGCAAACAAAGTGACAGGATTTTCCGACGCCTCAGTGGCCTAATTCTTTCTGGGGCCGTGTAGCAAGTCTTCTTCTAATAACACGCAACAGTGCTTGTGTTAAGGAGGCAGCCATCTTTAACGAGGCAACCCTTTCGCAAGCCTTGCTACAAACCCAGTGGAAAGGTGGAACCCAACTGGTTTTCACGGGTAAACAAAGAAATGTGTTGGTGAGAAGGAAGAAGGAAATGAGATAGGCATGAAGGTTGAGAGAGAGAGAGAGAGAGAGAGAGAGAGAGAGAGAGAGACCAGGAGACAGGCAAAAGACAGACGCTTCCAGAGAAAGAGAGAAAGGCGGCCAGAAACCGCTAGTGTTAATTAACCAAGGACTTCCCAAAATACACACACATAATAAAATCACTGTGTTAACTGTATCACTACCAATTTTTTAAAAGAAAAGAAAAAAAAAGGAAAAAAAATTGCCCCAATGTGTCCTTTACGAGCACTCTGGAAGAAAATGAAGTCAAAGGAAGACTTTAATGTGGATGTCATAGTGAACTTCAGAAAACAAAACTAAAGCAAGGGGGCTGGGGGATGGTTCAGTGAGGACAAAGTGCTTGTTGCCCAAGCAGAAGGAACAGAGTCCAGATCCCAGAGCTGGGTAGAGCAGTCCATGCCTGCAACTGGGAAGTTTGGGAGACAGGGAGATAGCAGGATCCCTCACTATTGCTGGCCAGATGGTCTAGCTTAGTCATTAAACTCCAAGTTCAGTAAGAGAATCTGTCTCATAAAACATGATGGAGAGGAATTGAGAAGACACCGATGTTGACCATAAAGTCACATGCAAACACATGTAGAGACACAGAGATAAACAAGCCAAAGCCAGGTAGAATGTGGTTGATGTAAGTGCCAGAAATTCACTGGAAATAAACACGTAGATCTTGAAAAGCATCCCACCCTCAAGTTAACCACTTTTCCCATTGATTTCCAGATTTTCCTCAGTACGTTGAGGAAAGTATAGTTGAGTCAAGAAACAAACTGAGGGCCTAGGGAGATAATTCAGTGGGCTAAAATACTTCCTGTGAAAGCAAGAGGGCCTAACTGAGTTCAATCCCAGCACCCATGGAAAAAACTAGGCACTGGCACCATGTCTGCCACCTCAGTATGTGAGGATGGAGACAGGGAGATCCTCAGTGTTCACTGGTGGCTCAGTCTAGCCTAATTGATGAACAGTGAAAGACACTGTCTCAAAGGAGGTGGATGGCATGCATACCTGAGGACAAGACCAAGGTTGTCCCTTCAGGTTGCACACACATGCAGACAGACAGACAGACAGACAGAGAAGGAGGAGGAAGTGAAGGGATGGAAGAAAGAGGTGGGAAGGATGGAGAGAGACAGAGAAAATAAGAATACATATGATAAGCTGAAAAAATTCTGCTGGCTTCTCTGTAGCCCCCGATGTGCCTTTGACCTTCCCGCTTAGGTTTATCTGAATCAGCAATTACTTCATGCCGGCCAGAGGACCCTGCTGACCTAGAGTTAGGTCAACTCCAAGTTGTATCCTTGCCTCCTGCCACACACTTGAATATTCTTGAACTGAGAAAAGTCCCTGGTCACCAAAAACAGTGTAGCTTTTAACCAGGGGCAATCAGGTTGACTTCAAGCCCAGAACTCATGGAACAAAACCAAAGCACGTCTGAGCAGCACGGTCTCAGAACCAGCTGTGTACCCCAGACCTCTGCCCACCCCCAACAGAGTGCAAACCCCAGTATTTCTTTTTGATCAATCTCTCAACAGAATTGGACCATGGCTTACAGCTGAAAATGAGAAATAAATTTATTGTGGTTTCTGTCCCATGTATTCCCTCATACTTCTTGCTTATAATAATATGGAGATAAAGATTCATTGTGTGTGTAAAATTGGCTTTCTGACAAATTCCATTGCTCTTGAAATAAAAATAAGATTCCCAGGGTAAGAAAAAAAAAAGTAATATATGTGCAAAAGAAAACAACCAAAATAGGAGGAAGTAATAGAGAAAAGAAAACAAACAATAACCACCCAAACGCTATGTAGTCTCTGCCTTGGTACCTATGTAGTCTCTGCCTTGGTATCGCTAGCCCTGTGAATTGAGAGTTAGATGGGCTGGAATTGTGCTGCCGTTCCTCTCTGGATAAAGGCAGAGAGAAAAGACAGTTTCATCCTGGGCACCTCACCTGTGAGTGTTCCTGGAAGCCCAGAATAGCAGCTAGTCAGAATTAGGGGGAAAAAAGAGCCTGTGTGTGAAATGACCTTAAGACCTATCCACTGAGCTAGCCAGAGAGGAAGGAATCACAGAAGATCATTGGAAGAACCAGGATGCTCTGCCATCTAGTCAGGATATTCAGAGCCTTAGGAGGCAGGCTTGAATGGATACAGTGCTGAACCAAGGCAAGTTAGACAGTATTGACCTTTTACAGCTATGGAACTGGAACCAGAACCGGAACAGGAAATGGAACCTGGCAGGAAATGAACAGAGAGAAAGATGACCAACGGGCACTCTGAAAAAAGAGATGAGACCCTTTGTAAACAACACCTCTGGAGTGCTGCCTGCTGCTCTTCCTGTGTTCATCCATCACTGGAGTCTAAAAGAGAATTTCTGGGGCTTGAGAGATAGTTCAGTTATTAAGAGCACTGGCCGTCCTTCCAGAGAACCCAGGTTCAATTCAGAGCTCCCACATGACAGCTTACAACCATCTGTAATTCCAGCACCAGGGAATTAGACATTTTCTTCTGGCTTCCATGGGCACCAGGCATGTAGGAGGTGCACAACTGTACATGCATACAAAACACCCAGACACATAAAATAATAAAATAATAATAACTCTTTTTTAAAAGGAATTCTGAAGAGCCTTCATTAGATTTTCCACCCATGCTGGGCCTATGGAACAAGCCATTTAAATGGAAAAATAGATAAGCTATACAGCTGTCTTTGTAATTTTTAGTCACTTATGTTCGTGTACATGGGTGTGTGTGTTTGTAGGAGGTATTTGCAGGATGTGCACGCATGTGCAGGCAAGAGAGTGACCTTGGGTGTTAGTTCTTAGGCACTGTCCTTTTATTTTTTATTTTTTTTAAGATAAGGTTTCTCTTTGTCCTGGATCTGACCCCATAGGCAAGGCTGGCCAGCCACTGAGCCCTCAAGGACTGGCCTGATCCAATCTCCCCAGGCACATATCAACATGCCCAGGTTGGGGTTTTCATGCCTACAGATTCTGGGGATGGAACTCCAGTCCTACACATAGAGAGCAGTCACTTTATTGAGAGCCATCTCCCCAGCCCTGATGGTTTCCATTTCTTTTGGATGTTTTGACTCTAAGCTCAACTGCAGAAATCGAATAATACATGCCTGATTTAACTATGCATCCAGGATTATCAAAGGAAGGAAAGGTGGTAGACATTTGTTGTTTGGGGTATCCTGAAGACTCTCCTGGTTTTTTCCTGCACCAAAGGGCATCAAGGAAGAGAACAGACAGCAGAGCCATCAGCTCCTCCCCTGGCCTTCTCCTCCCCTGTGCACATCTTCTGGAATAGATGAAGCATAGTTCTGGAGAATATGTTTTTATGTAAGGTGCCCTCAGATGAGAAAGGACATTCACCCCAACATTTCACTTTATGAATTCTCAAAAATATCAGGAATCACAGAAGATACACAATAGGCAGGTCTGTCAGCAAAAAGGAGGCTACAGGCATATGATAACATTTACAAAAAATGCCTGAAATAGCCAAATCTAGAGACACGGGAAGCAAAATGTGCCATTTGCTTGAAGCTTAGGGGAGGAAGTTGGAGTTTCAGAGGGTCTGGTTGGCAATGGCTGGGAGTTTTCTTATGTTGGATGTTGAACATGCCATGGCACTTACCCAGCTCTGTGACTGAACCAGAAGCCACTGACATGTGTCCTTAAAATGGGTAAATTGTACGTGAACTACATCTCAAGGAAGCTGCTGTTATTACTTGACCTATCGGAAATGTACAGGTCAGCCCCTGTAAAAGAAAGCAAGATCTAGGGACTCATCAGACCTAACCTAGTGGATAGAAGGCTACGGATAATAACAGGGGCCTCCTTCCTTATCAAGGCAAATCCCACAGGGAGGCAATGAGCCTGTAATAACTTGGGTTGAAATTCGCCATCTTACCTGGACCAAAGATGATGAATCCAATACTCCATGAGTTAGGTTCCTACCAAAACAGCCACACTGTGAATGTTGTTATGCTGACCAGAAAACCACATTAGCTTCCCTGATGCCTTTGCTTCTAGACATCAAAGCTGCCACCAGCTAAAGTCAATGATAGGAGCTGTAAGTTCACACAGTTGGTAACTCTTAAGAGAATGCTTATTTAGCATGCTTTCTGGTACACAATAGCTGCCCCTCCCCAGGCAGAAAGCATACAGTGGTATTATAGTGTGCTTTTGCTGGTATTAAGGCTGAGGTAGTTGTTAAATGTTACAAGGTGTCTGCCATAACCATATGTTCTTCCCATATGGATAAAATTGCTTTGGAGTTTGCCTCCAGAATAAATTTAAGTGCCAGTAAATTGGTGGAGATTTAAAATAAATAAGTACATGTTAGTGTTTCTTTTTTAACTAAGCATAAAAATATCAAAACTCAAAAAGTGATCCTTTATGAGTCAGCCATGAAGAAAAAAAAACCCTCCAGTGGAAGCCTCATTATGAAATGCCAAGTTCAGGATCCCCTTTCTTGCCTAATGAAAAAGCATCCGAGAATCTCCAGATTTGCTGGCACACACCCATCATCTCAGTTCTGGGAGGCTGAGGCAGGAGGAACACATGTTCAGAATCAGCCTGGGCTGTCTCCATGGTGAGGTCCAGGCTAACCCGAGCTACACAGTAAGACCTGGTCTCTAAAAGACACAAAAAGAAATGTTATAGAGTAGAGGAGGGAAAGGTAGTGGGGTGGTGAAGACACAAAACCTTTACAAGGGAGTGCCATGATGTGAAGGTGGACCAATTGTATCACGTTCTTTAGAGACAGACCAGAACATGCAGCAGTTGGCTCACAGTGATTTTCTTTTTTTCTTTCTTTCTTTTTTTTTATTTAGCTCCACCAAAGCCCAGGCGGTGTGTTCACATCCACCTGTCCGCCTGCACACAACAGCCCTTCAGCTTTCAGCATCTCAGTTCCGTAGAGAGTAGTGTTAGGGTGTTATCAATTAAACAGATTTTTCCTCCCAGTGTAGGACGTGGGTTTCAAGATAGTTCTGATTTATATGCACCGGGCTGGGAGAAGATGGGAGAAAAGATGGGAGGAATGAACCAGAATTACGGCTTTATCAGACTACACTGAAATGTCAGCAGGTTACAACTCTATAGAATCCAGCCCGTGGGAAGACATTCAATGGGATGACACCAAGACTGATAGCAAACAGACCCTCGCCATTGTCGGTTTCACAGAAAAAAAAAGGAATAGAATATAGAACCCACTGAAACTTTATGTACACAAACACCTTCCCGTTGGGTAAGGACTCCTGCTGAGCTATGAACCCTGAAATATCTCCTTCCAGATACAAAATAAAGGAGGGATAGGAAGCCGCCGGGGTGGCTGTCTCTACAAACACAAGACAGCAGCAGTTCACCGTTTTCTCCTGCCTCGTTCCCTGCACTCCACCCCCATGGCACCTGCCTCTCTGGCAACCATCCTTCTTCTAATAACTTCCTATTGTGTTAGCTCGTGCCTGATATAAGATGGTGGTATGAGGAGGGATTTTTAGAATAAAGTGGGGGGAGGGGAGGAAAAGGGAGGCAATAAGATCAGGAGGAGGACCAGAGACAGAGAGAGATTGAGAGAGACGGAGAGAGCGTCAACGCCTGGCTCTGGCATTTGCCTATTTAAATGCAGGCCTGCAGCACTGGCTGCGCTGAGTTATGAATTTCTGATCAGACAACTGATAGGTTATGGGAGGGGGTATAATCCCATTGAGAAAGCCTTAGCCTCTAAGCAGGTCCAAGTAATAGCCTGCCCTTGAGAGACAGCCTCTTACGTTGCCCTTTGTATGAATGTGTGTGTGTGTGTGTGTGTGTGTGTGTGTGTTTCCCCACACACATGAGCATACCCACATATTTCCCTTTCTTTAAAAAAAAAAAAAAGTCCAAATCTTCATTTTATAGTGAAAAATGCATATTAGTAATTAACAGTTGCCAGCATCGAAAGGAAGGCTATCCCTCAGCAAATCAGACACAGTCGCCAAATAAAAGACTTTTTTCCTTCGCTGACTTGAGTGAATTCTCTTCTTCATACATTTCGTTCTGTTATCCATATTGATGATCCGAAAGCAATGCAAAAAGACTGGGAGAACCGGACAAGGCTCGTGCTTGCAACACCTCCCAGGGTTTTCTCCCTGATCGTTATTCTGCAGGTGGCTTCGAAGCAGGATGGGTGCACACAACGGATCATGTGTTCTGTGTACAATTCTTAGGGAAAGCAGACTTTCCCTTTCTATACATGTGAAATGTATCTGAAGACAATCTTGACAACCAGCCACAAGTCTAGCTATCATTAAACATTATACCGAGATTTACAGGTTAATTGAAACTTTGGGAACACAGTATTAAGCATCTAAAGAGAACTCCACAATGGCTCCTGGCTATGGCATAGTAAAGTTAGAAGCTGTAAACCTGGGATGAGGGATGCTGGTGTCAGGGAATTGACCACCCCCTAGCTCAGCTGCAGACATGCACAAAAGACCAGGGCCAACCTAACACACACACATCACAGGGGACACACTCCAAGTCTTCTGGATGCAATTGGCAGACTAACAAAGAGAGGTGCTTAGGAATAACAGTATAAGAACTGTTATCATACTTAAAGAAAAGCAGTTGGGGCTCACCTCTGCTCCATTTTGATGTGCTATCTTAGGCCACATACAGCAGCTCATGTTTTTGTTTGCCTTCTCGGGCCAGGAGAAAGCATTCTGACACTCAATCCAAAGGGGGAAGGGACCTTACTGATCTACACACTGATCTGGCTGATGGTGCAGGTACCTTTCAAGCAGGAGCCAATGTCCCTTCAAACCTGGAGCTCTCTATGCTGTTGGAGAGGGGTGCATTGAAAACAACATCAAGACTTAGGTAGGCATGGCTTCCAAATCCACAGAGCCTGCCAATAGCATCCTACTGTCAAAAGGCTCCTCCTCTTCATGTCACACATACATGTCAGGCTAACTTTCTGCCCTCCTGATTCTATGCTGTAATGGATCCATTAGGCAAGTATGGGTGCTAGACGGGAGTGAGGTATAATCTGAGGGCGCAAATTATTACCTGATTTAGATTCATTACAGGCAGGCCTGCTGTCTGCATTTCGCCATCTCTTTAGAACAGGGAACTTGCCCAGATAGACTATTATGTAAATCTTTCTGTCACAGATTATTGCCTCTATACATGACTTCCACGATGTGCATCTGCTTTCCTCATGCACTTATTACACACAAACACACACACGCACACACGCACGAGTGTTCTGATTTCTTTTTTAACCGTCTTCTTTGCCATTCTCCTGCTTTCTCCAACACTCATTACGGGGAAATTACCTCCGACAGGAGGCTACTGCTTTCCTTCCATCCAATTTGCATAATTGCTGTTTTGTTGCTTTTGCCTTTTTAAGTGGTGATGCTGCTCCCCAGAGGGAAGTACAGATGGTGAAATGAGAGCTGGATCTCCACTCCAGGTTATGAACATAAGGGTGAGCCTACGGGCCACTCTGGGTCACTCCAGTCGCCAGCATGCCAGTGATTTCCGAGGATTACAGTTAAGGTTCCCAGTGATGGCCAAAAATACAGGTCAAACAAACAGTCCAAGGCCTGAGAAGATTGTTCAGTCAGAAAAGTGTCAGTCACTCAAGCATGAGGTCCTGAGTCTCAGGTCCAGAATCCACATAAAAATATGGGCATGGTGAAACATGCATCACTGGGAAGGCAGAGACAGTCAGATCCTTGGGGCTCACTGATCATCCAGCCTCGCCTAGTTCTTGAGTTCAAGGCAACTAAAAGAACCTGTCTCAGAAAATAGATTGATGGCTCCAAGGACGTGACAGTGGATGTCCACTTACATCCTGCATATATACACCACATTCATATACACAGAGACACAGATACATACAGAGAGAGATACACACACACACACACACACACACACACAATAATAGGCTACTAAGAACCACAGAAAGTTCTGGCTATGAATCAGTGCCTTGTGAGTTTTCAGTAAGGTACAATGCCAAATCTGGCACACGTGTCTGCAAGCATGTTTCCAGAAGGTTTAATTAGATGGGGAAGATCTATCTTATCCTATCCTATCTGGGGAAGATGTGGGGCAGCCTTCTCTCATAGCCTGAGTGCTTGGGCATGCTCAAAGTGAGGATGATGGGGAAAGCCAGCCTGCCCAGACATTCTCTCTCTGCTTCCTGGCAGTCCTAAAGTGACATGCTTGGCTCCCCCAGGCCTTTCTGTGATGAGAGCCTAGAACCTCTGAGACAGTGAGCCAAAGTCATTCCTTCCTCCCTTAAGTTGTCCTGCTCAGGTATTTTGTCTCAGCATCTCTAAATCTGACTAATAAGCATACAAAACAAACAAACAGGAAGCTACTTATTTTGGCAAAAAAAAAAATAGTAAATGAAAGCAGCTTTTGAAAAGTGCAAGATTCTGAGGCTCCTATAGTCAGTCTTTGTATCATTCCTACATAAGAATAAGAGAAATAGAAACGTGATGAAATCCCTGTGTGTCTTAAGTGTGGCTATGTCACATATTCAGAATAATCTAAATCACCCATGTATCCTTGAAAGAAAAATCATTCATTCATTCATTCATTCATTTATTTATTTATTTATTTTGGTTTTTCTAGACAGGGTTTCTCTGTGTAGCCCTGGCTGTCCTGGAACTCACTCTGTAGACCAGGCTGGCCTCGAACTCAGAAATCCGCCTGCCTCTGCCTCCCAAGTGCTGGGATTAAAGGCGTGCACCACCACTGCTGGCAAGAAAAATCATATAATATATACAGCATAAACTCCAGGAAGGTCAGGAGGTGGATTTGCCATCTCCTTAGAAACACCTGCCTCCCACCCAGCATCTCCCCAACGAGGACTTCCTTCATGTTTAAAATTTTACAAATGATGTCTACTTTTTCGCTTATGAACTAGACCTACCTGTGTGTTTCTATCACAGAATTGTCTTCATTCTTACACCAACAAGACATCATTTTGCCTGTTTTATGCTAACAGATTCATGATTCTTCAGTGGTTTTTCAACATCTCTCCAAAATAGGACAGATGACCCAGTAATAAAGTGGTACCACACAAACACAAACATCCAAGTTCAGACACACAGAACCCACATTTTAGAAAGCCTAGCCTGGTGGCAAATTGGTGGCGTTTGCTTATACTCCCAGCTTTGGTGGGTTGGAGACAAGGGGATTCCTGAAACTTACTGGGTCTGCCAATCTATCCAGATCAATGAGCTTCCGGTTTGATGAGAAATCCTGTCTCAAAAAATAAAGGTAAAAAGTCATCAAGGAAAGATAGCTAACTAGCTACTTAGCATCAACCTCAGGCTTATATATGCAGGCCTACATACCCACATGCACAAGCACACACACACTACACAATACACAATACCACACATCCACACCAACATAAGGATGCTCATTATGACGGGTAGCTAAGGCACATTCATTTTCTATTACTGTGTGGTATTCCATTTCATAAACTTACCAATCTGTATTGATCCATTTCTGCTCCTGAGTAATGGTTTGGGCATTTCTAGTGAAAGGCGATTAGAAACAGTGCTACTAGGAACATTCGTTTTGGTGTCTCCCACGCCAGGCTTTCTTTTGATTACGGGAACCACACATGTAGATGCCCGTGTTGTAGCATTACAAGCACGCCAAACCAAGCTTTACCAAGTCAACCCAACCCTTTCTCAGTGGTTGCCCAGTTGACATTCCCTTTAGCAAATTTCCCAGCATGCTTCATCTCTGCCAACTTGTAAAGACATGGCTAGATACTAAGTATGCAGCATTATTATTTTCTTGTTATGTCTATATTAATGTGTATGTGAGAAAAGTCAATTGTTTCATGTATTTCCTGGCTGATTGCCTTTGTTGTTTTGTAAAGGATCCAGAATTCCCATCTATCATGAGTTTTGGACTCTACTCTTCGGCCCGTTGTGTCTATTGCAGATACCCCTCTCTTGATGGAGGTTTTCTTTTATCCTCCTCTCTTTTCAGTAATGGGGACTGAACACAGGGCCTTGCATATCCAAGGTAATAACTGTACACTGAGCTACACCCCCAACCATGACCATTTTCTGACTCATTTCTTCTTTCATGTGGACAGACAATTGTCACCACTTACTTAAAAGCCTCCCGCTTCCCCACAGATGAACCAATCAAGGACAGGCTTACAGACAGCTTGTGCTTCCCAGTCTTCTATTACATCCCATCAGCCTATGAGTGGATGACTACCTACTGGGCCAATGATGTGTCCTGACAGACAGTAAGATATTCCCCAGTGTCTTTCCTTTAAAAACTCTTGAAATTGCTCCTCTTCATACTTCTGCACATGTATGTTTCTTCTTTTCAAGAGCAGATCATGGCGAGAACCACATAGGAGTTTGAGGACATTTCAGACTTCTGAGAATTTTGTCAAGCTTCATTCTTGAGTTTTTTGCTGTTTGACATTCTTGAAAATTGACTTTTTTAAAAAATATTTGCTTTCTATTTGTTGCTGGTTTATAGATACGTAGTCCATTTTTCTATATGTATTCTGTTTCTGAAAACCTTGCTAGATTTTAATAATTTGTCCAATGACTCTTTTCCATTGTCTAAACTTTCAATCAGATCACCTGTGAAATAAGACACTTTTCTCTATCCCTTTTGGATTTTTTTAGAATTCTTTTGGATTTTTTTTCTGGCCTTTTTCCTACAATGCTACACTAAAATTCCCAGTACTAGGGAACGGAGTTGAAGGAGATGATTTCTTAAAAGTAACTTTTTCCTTATTATTTGTCTGGTAAGAATTATGTTTATTTTTGCATGTTGTTACATATTAATGAGATCACTCACAAAGAATTTTCTTTCTAACCTACATTCCTGACCTTTGTCAAAAAATGTACTTGAATCTATAAAACGTGATCATATAATTTTTCTTCTTTAAATAATTATGTATAAGCCCAGTATTGCTTAGCTTATACTCTAGTACATGCCTATAGTCTTGACTACTAGGAGGCTGAGGCTGGAGAATGCCAAGTTGAAGACCTTCCCAGAGACTTGAAATCACCCTGTCTAGAAATAAAAAGAACTGTGGTGGTGGCTCATTTGATAAAGCACTTGCCTGCCATATCCAAGGATATGGGGTCAATCTCAGCATGTCAATAGTAATACTGGAATAATGGAATAATCAGTAAATTATATGTTAACCGATTTTCTAATTAAACTGACATGTATTCTAGGACAAGTCCAAGTCATTAAGTAATATTCACTGTATGAAATGCTATATCTGAGACAAGTATGTAGTTGAGGTGTTATGATGCTTGCTTAGCACACATGGGTCCCTGGATCATCCTCATCTCTTCAAATAGGGTTTGATGACAAAAGTCTGAAAACCTCAGGGTTTGTAGTCATCCTTGACTACATAACACTTTCAAAGCTGGCCTGCGATGCATGAGACCCTGTCTCAAAAAGCAATTATAAATCAAATCAATCAATAAGTAAACAAGTAGCTAGATTTGTGTTAGGTACCTTTCCATTCCTGCAATAAAATACCTGAGAATGTCACCGAAGGGAAGAGAATCATCTTGGCTCATAGTACCAATCCATGGCTGGGTGGGTCCATTGTTCTTAGATCTGTGGCAATGCAAAAACATTATGATGAAAGGGCCTGGTGGAGAAATGCTGTTTGATTCTTAGCAGGCAGAAATGATAGAGAGAGGAAGGGGTACAAGATGGAGTTTTCAGTGGCAGCCCAATCTTTACCCCGTAGCTCTTCAGATAACACATCAAACCATGATGGTTTGGTTTCCTGATGTTTTGTTCTTGACTTTGCATCTATATTTCAAAAACAGATGGCTTTTTTTTTTTTTTTTTTTTTTGTCCTTGTGAGATCTTGCTTTCAAGACCTCATGCCAGCTTGATAAAATGAGTTTTGATGCTTCAAACATTTTGGCATTTAGAATTAGGTGACTGATGGGAGCAAGAAGCCATGTTGCCTTACCTAACTCAAGTCCACTTCCCGTTCTCGTTTTCCTCTTCCTGTGGGAATTATTCAAGGTCCAGACAAAGGACAGAAACAACACCAGAAAAGGAAATCATGAAGAATCATGAAGCAGGATACATAAAGTTGGGTTTACAGCCAAAAGACAATCACTTCATAAATAGCATACTACTAAATATATTGATGTTTGCCATAATGGACAAGCTAGTGATGGAGGAGCCAAGTCCATCACAGAGAATCATACAGCATGGCTGAGTATCTCGATATGCAAAAAAGGAAAAAGAATTGTTAGCAGGGCATGAAGAATCGTTAAACAGCTAACTGAAGAGAAAATAATCCCAGTCTATCAAGCAAATATTATCTACTCTAGTGCTGGGAGAATACGTTGAAAGGACTCCTCATGAGAGTGAGGAGTCTGGAGAAAAGGCTAACTTTGGGGCTTTAAAGAGTGTGTCTTAGATGGACAACCTCAGTGTACTAGGTGGGGCACAGTGAAGCTGCTTCTGAAGATGCCAGGGAGATGCAAAATGGATTTATTGCCACTGCAGAAAGGAGCGTCCCTGGACAGTTACAGCACGGTGCTGAAATGATAGTCATAGAGGGATAAGTGTTGCAGGACATTCACCAGAAGCAAAGCATCAGAGCGCATTACTTCTTCCTCTCTAGCCCTTCCACATCCTTCTGGGGTCCCCGGTGGCAGAATATATAGAGAAACCCGCTGGCAAAGCAAAAATTGGCCTTGCAGAGAGCTCCTGCCCTAGAATCATGAAACAGGATATGTAAAGTTGGGTTTACAGCCAAAGGATAATCGCTTCATAAAAGGCATACTACTAAATATATTGATGTTCACCAGAATAGACAAGCAAGTGATGGAGGAGCCAAGTCCATCAGAGAACCATACACCATGGCCGAGCATCCCAATGATGCAACTGTGTTTCTGGAGCCCAGGGCTGAAGCCATCTCCAGTGCTCCTCTCATGGTGCAATACAAGAACGTCTGCAAAGTGGGAACAAATGCCCCACACCCACACCCTCTTCCCATCCAGGATGAAGTATCTCTCATTCCTTTAAATCTAGGCTTGAACACCACCAGGTCTAATGGAAGGTTTTAGTTAGGGGAAGATTAATAACATGATGCATGTAGAGACCCAGACAGAGAGAGAGCACTTCACCTTCTTAATGCTGGGAACCAAAGCCATCAAGTACAAACATGTTCACTGACCTCTTAGGAAAAGACAGATCCTACAGGAAGAAGCCCCATTAGTCTTAGGATTTTGAGCCATTCCACCTGAGATCACAGGCATGCAAACTCACCCCAGCCCATTTAGCCTCAATGAAGCCAGCACCAACAATACCATTTCTCACCAGTGTAATGATGTGTTATGCACAGGACTCTATTACCATACATAGCCAAAAAGTATCAGGGCTCACCAGCCAATGGATTGTCATTCAAACCAAACTCCCATTCTCACTCCACAGACTGACAGCATCTGTGCTTCCTTTTCAAACCTTCCCATGGCCTCCCCTCACCCCAACATTTCAGAACATTGGAAGGGAGAGCCTGGTATACCTCCCTCAACATCAATCATCTGTCCCATTGCTTTGGCTTGAAGTCACATGGGTAAGTGTTTCCATGGTCAATTGTTCTTGGGGTCTGCTGGGAGAGAACTAACATTTGGATCAACCACACTTTCTCCAGACATGAGCTACACTCAAGAGCTACCATCTTTGAGTGTTCCCAGCACTATCGTTTCTGGTCAAAACCAGGCAAACTTTCCTCTTTCCAATGCCATGTTCTAGCTTTGCCATAGGCATTCATAATTCCAGATTACTCAGCTCACAGAATACCAAACTTCATGGTCCACTTCCATCTGAAAGCCTAAAACAAAAGTAGCACGTTTCAGTGAGTCAGAAACAGCTCTCCAGAACACCGTGATTTTATCACACCTACAAATTGAGATAGAATAGAAATGTCTCCTCTCAGATTTTTTTTTGGCTGTCACTTCCTGGAACAAATCATTGGCTCTGTGGCACCCAATATAGATGTATGAGAAAGCAGTACCAATCTGGTAACTTCACACAGAAGAATCTAACATAGGCAATTGGTTTCTTTGCTATTGAACAGACAGAAAAACTAAAATTTTGGCAGAGTAACTTAAAGACTCATAACTAACTACAGAAAGCAACTGTCACCCATAAAGCTGGAGGTGACTGCAGAAGAGCCCAGAGCTGAAGATGTGGTGCTGAATGGTGAGGAAGTGTTTGTGACTGAAAGTGGAACTGGTAGAGACTGCCCAGCAGTTCTGTATCTTTAAGAAGTAGAGCTGGGGAGATTGAACAATCCATAAATTGCTCATCATGCAAGCATGAAGACTCAAGTTCAGTTTCTAGTACTAAACTAAAAGCCAATGTGGTGCTGCACACTTGTAACACAGCATGGGAGCCAGAAATAGAAGATCCTAGTGGACTCACTGGTCAGATAGCCTAGTCCAGCTTTCTTTGAAAGACATTGTCTCAAAAAAATAAGAGGGGTGGCTCCTAAGGACAACACTAAGGCCTTCACATACATGTGCATACAAGCACACATGCACTTGCACACCTGCATGCACATACCCTGATGTGTGCGCAAGCGCACACACACACACACACATACACACACACACACACACACAATTTTCCATAGTGTATATGGTTAGAAAGCAATCTGGTACTCTCCAGAGTCCATTCTGGTCTCTGAAGAAAGTCACAAATTATTATAACTAGAAGGTAGTGGACAGAAATTTGAGGCAAGTCACTTCAAAGTCCAGGTGTTTTTAGCATACATACTGAGAGAATACAGAAGGCAAGATTGGCAGTTCACAAATGACTCACAAATGACCAGCACAGTGGCAATGCAGTTGGAGGGGGTGGTAGGTATACACCCATGAGGACATAACCACAGCCAACATTTCCATCACCTCAAAACACTGAGTCATTGACTATGATGTATTCACATACTCAACAGGAAGCCACAAGGCAGAACAGAGAGGTCTCGGGTATGTTTTGCTGAGTTTCTCCCATCTTGTATAACTGCTGCACAACAGCAGACCCAGAACTTGACATTGACCCATTGAGTGTGGACATCACTCTGTTCTTGTCATCACAGCTATAATGAAATCAATTGTACTGATTCTTCCCAGCATACCTAGCTAGCTCTTCTAGCTCTCTTACCTAATCAAGTACGTTTGTGAACATTCATCTCTAGTAAGAAAAACATTGCTGAAGTTTTATAGCGACTAAATTAAGCATATTTTAGCATCAACCTCAGGATGGCCAATGGCTTTCCCATGTCGAGTCTTTGAATCCATGAACATGGTATATCTCCCTATTTATTTAGATCTTTGGTTTCCTTCATCAACATTTTAGAGTTTGAGGCATGTAAGATCCACATTTCCTATTAAATGTCTGCCTAAATGTGTTTTATAAATTATTAATAGATGGTTTTTGTTGTCATTTTATGGATGGTTTGTTTGTAACAGTGGGACTCAAACCCGGAGTTTTATGCATGTGAGACAAGTACTCTACTGTCCTATATCCTCAGCCTTACCTAATGACTTTTTGAGAAGTTTGTGGGTCTTGGGGGGAGTGAGCAGAACTACAGAGCTCTCCTATATCCCCTTACCTGACCCCTCTGCTGCTGCACTAGTCTTATTATGTTAGGACTTTACGAATTAATGCTAGTATTCATTCATTGTTCCTATGAATGAGACAATACTGACGTGTTAACCAAAGTCCACAGTCTACACTAGCATACACTCTTTGTGATGTGCCTGCAGTTGATCTTCAAGCAGTATACCCACCATTACGGTAAGTTCTGGACCCTTAAATCCTACACGTCCCAGCTGTTCACCCTCCCCTTCCTTCCCTACTCCCCAACCTATCAGCTGCTAACTCTCTGAAGCCCTCCAGCCTTTCATTTCCCAGAGCGTCACGTTGTTGAATTATATGCTATTCGCCTCTTCAGACCAATTCGTCTCCCTCAGCATTGCATGTTTGAGTTTCTTTTGTCTTCTTACAGCTTGAAGGCTTGGGGTTAGAGGGATGTCTCAGCAGTTAAGAGCACTGAATGCTCTTCCAGAGGACCGGGATTCAATTCCCACCATCCACACAGCAGCTCATGACGATCTGTAACTCCAAGATCTGTCACCCCCCTCACAGTACAGGCAGGCAAAACACCAATGCACGTAAAATCAAAATAAATTCTATCATGAAGGCTCCTTGTTCAATTACTGTCATTGATGATGTTTACGATATGGGGTACCACAGTTTATTTAACTATCCACTTTTTAATTGAGGTTACACTCAAGTTTAGATAACCAAGAGCACTCCTGCTATAATCATGCATGGGGTGAGTTTTTGTATAAATGTGGCTTTTCAACTCACTTGGGTAAATACCATGTCATGTGATTGCTAGATTGTGTGACAAGACTATGTTTAGTTTTGGAGAAACTAACAACCAAAAAAAACCCACCAATCATTCCTCAGACCACTGGTTCCCTTCTGCATTCCTATCAAAAATCAAATGGGAGGGAGGTCCTGGTATTCTACACTTTTGTGTCAGCATTTAGAGTCATCCACTTAAGATTTTAGCCATAGACATAGAGGTAGCTCACTATTGTTTTAACTGGCAATTCCCAAACTACCTTTCTAAACAACACTGAACATATCTGTGCCTAAGCTTTGGTAAAGTAATTTTTAATGCCCATTTTAGTGAGTCTTTTTTTGTTATTAGGAAGTTCTAAACATTCTTCATACATTTGGGTATTAGACCATTGGCTGCATCGGCATCCTTGCCTTGTTCCTGACCACGGAGAGAGCATTTGGTCTTTCCACGTAAGATAGCTGCTAATCTCTGTGGCTGTTACCAGAAAATGCTCCTCATGCTTCATAGTTGTATCAGACTGCTGGGTTTTTTTAAATCATGAATATGTATTGAATTTGTTAATGTGCCAGGCACATGGATTGATCACAATATTTTTCTCTAACCTATTAATATTGCAGATCAGACCTACTTTAAATATTCCTGCTATGTGCTTAGAATGGCTTGTGTGTATGAATCTACTTGTCTGCCACGGCGTTTGCTTGTTATCTGAAGGTAGTATCTTTCTTCAGGAACAATGCTAAGCTATAATTTTCCTTCCCCTGCTTCAGGGACTACTGTCTTTGGGGTGGCTACCAGGAAACCACTGGCTGGTTATTACTGCTTTTCTTTTCTAGTTTTTAAGAGTTTATGAAGAATTGGAGTTAATCCCTCATATATTTTCATAGAATTATAATGTGAAACTATCAGAGCCTGGATATTTTTTTTCCTTTTCAGAAAAAAAATCATAAATTCAGTTTTCTTAAGAGTTAAAGAACTGTCCTGATGACCTGTTTTATGATGAGATTTAGCAGTTTGTTGCCAAATTTGTGTGTATAAAATTCTTTCTACCATTTTCTTCTTATCATTTTGATGTCTGTGGGACACAGGGATAACCCTGCCTCTCCTTAGATATTACTAATTTGTGTATTCTCTCATTCTTCCTTCATCCATCATGTTGGAATTTCGTTGATTTTATTGATTTTTCTCAATGAAGCAGTTTTTTGTTGTATTGATTTTCTCTACTTTACTGCTTTTCGTTGCATTGATTTTTTCCCCCTCAAATCTTTATTATTTCCTTTTTGCTTCAGGCCTATCTTAGGCTTCTTTTTCCATTGAAGTGGGGACTCAAGTCATCGAAACTCCATTTTTTTATATAACAATATAAGCGTTTAATACTATAACTTTGCCTCTCAGAATTGCCTTAGCTACGTGCTCGGCTCTGGTGGTTACAGTTCTGTGTCCACTCACTTCCCTGTAATTATAATATAAGTTAATTCAAATGGTGTGCCTTAGTTTCCAAGTGTTCAGTGGACTTCCTGTCAGCTGTCAGTCAAGTCACTGACTTCTCCTTTGATTTCACACAAGCAAATGATATTCTCTGATTTAAGTCTTTTACATCTGTTGAGGTGTAGCCCAGGACATGGTCCATTGTGCCATCTATTCCATGGGTGTTTGGAAAGCATGAATACTCTATTATTGCTCAGTAGTGCTCCATAACGGCAATCAAAGCCTATTGGTGAATGGTGTTTGCTGTGTCTTCTGCACTCCTGTTGTCTTAGGCATGTTCCAGGAAAGGTATTGATTTTTCCAATGATAACTGTCAGTATATCTATTTCTCCTTTTTGTCCCATCACCCTACAGCTGGGTTGTTTGCTACATAAACACCAAGAAATGCTGGGTCTTTCTTTTATCATTTTGTAGCCACCCCATCTCTCTATCAAGTATAAATTGTATCTCATATTAATTAGCCATTTGATTTGTATTTGTACTCTGTAGCTTTTCTCATCCTGTTACTTTCAATTTGCCTGTATCATATTCCAGTAAGTTTCTTCTAGATGACATATGGTCAGGTAAAGAAGATTTTCAAATCCAACTCTGCCAGTCTCTGTCTTTTACCTGTATGTTTAATCTATTTATATTTAATATAATCATGATATGTTCAGACTTGGTCTTACATTTTCTTTCCACTATTTTTTCCCTCTGGATCATTTTTCTGTTTGTCTTGATATTTTATTTTACCTGTAAGTTACATGAATAAATTTTAGAGCTTTTTTTTTTTTTAATTTTTCCATAGACTTTGACACTACTTCCCTTTTGAAGTATATCTTTTTCTATAGTTTTTACACAGCAAGCCAGTGGTCTTAGTCTATCCACAGCATAGTTTATCCTAGTCTACTGACACTGTCATCTTACAAGCTCAAGTAAACTTTAGAAAAACTTATATCATTCTGCATCCCTTTAGCCTGCTGTCTTAAAAAAAGGAAGAAAAAAAGAATAAACCCCTACATTAATCAAGAATCACTGCATATTGGTTCAACTCTCCATTTCAATAATCCAACATAATTAGAAAATTCAAAGGCTAAATAGAATCCACATATATTTTTCTCTAATTTCATCTTCCTTCCCACTATTCCAATGTTTCTCTTCCTTATTTGACCTCTACTCAGAAGATTCCTCTAGATGAGACAACACATGCCCTCGCCTTTCTCGTTCTGAAACTATCACAGCTCTCCTCTTTGTTCCTGAAGGATATTTTCAACAGAAGCAGAATGGCATTGACTGCTGCTCTCTTTCTGGACTTAACCAATCCCATGCCATTTCATGTCTGTCTCCATGGTTTGTGACAAACATCCTGCTCTCTCATGTACCTCATTCCTTTCTCTTTACAATGTTTTAATTTTTCCTTAAGTGTTTACGTTTTCTATGTCCCAGCTTTGATGCCTTTGGCTTTACCTTGTCACGTTCATGTCAGCTGTACATGCCTGCAGATTCCTGCCCTTTGCCCAACCTGGGAATCTGATCATTTATTAAGTTTTGTTTTTAATCTAGAACTTCTAGAGCTTTAGTGTTTTGAATGTTAGCTTGTCTTCCATTCTCTCAAATTTCTTTGAAGCTTTCTCCCAAGTCTTCATTCTGTTTTTCTGATTGAATAATGTCTATTGTGGGTTTTTTTCCAAGTATAGTGACTCCTCTGTCTTCTTTCTTCTTTCTTCTGTTAAGCCTATCCATTGAGTTTTTATTACCTTTACCTCAGTGTTTAGTTCTGAAGGTTTTATTTGGTTCATCTGTATTGAAACTTCCTGTTTCTTCAATGAACCACTCCACATTTGTCTCTGTTTGAGGCATGTTCTCATGTGTTAACTGTCATGGTATCTGCTTTGGGATCCTCGTTAGACAGTTTGATCCTCTGAGTCATCTTCTATTCTCATTTAGCCTGAGAGGTTTTACTATGAATAACTTTTATAGCTAGATAGATGCTTTGCATAGCATAAGAACTTTGTTTAAATCATCTGGATTAACAAGCCATTTTGATTTCACACCAGCAGAGGAAGAGAGGTGACATCTTGATACTGCCACCACATGAAGAAAAAATAGGAATATTCTGCTTTCTCTCTCAGCTTCTTGCCTTTCTTAACTTTAGTATTTCCCTTCTTTGCTTCCTTCCTTCCTTCCTTATTATTTACTTACTTTTCTTCATTTCTTTCTTCTGTTTTCTTCCTTCTTTCTCTATGTTGCAGAAGGTCTCACCATGGCAGCTCAGACTCAAGACCCACACCAGCAGCTCAGACTGGCCTCACATGAGTGCTGGCAGTGCTGGCACTTCAGGCACAGGTCACATGACCAACCATAGAGTTTTGTAGCTATCATTGTTATTGTTGTTGTTGCTGCTGCTGGGGCTCCTGAGCATATGAATTAAGACTTTTCACTTGTCTCCAATATCAATCTGCTTGGAATAGAGACTTTGCCACTGCACAGTAACCTTTGTGCTACTACTGGGCAGTGGTGGGGATTCTTTTCCTCCATTTGACATCTTTTATTGTGCATCCTTTGATGCTATCCTAATGGGGAGTGGGGTAAGGTGGGTATCCAAACTCCCCTTGTCGGTTTCACTGATGAGAAGGAGTCTTTCTCTTTATATCCTTACAAGGCAGAAGTATCCTACATGGCCTTTGACTAGTGGGGTAAGGGAAAGCCAAACAGCTATGATACTCAACTAGAGCAGAGTAGTTGCTATCTACTATGGTTTGAACAGAGTTATTTCCAACATCATATGATGAGGGTCAACCCTCGGGATCTCAGGTTGTCACCTTATTTGAATATGGAATCCAGACAGAGGTGATCTGTGAAAATGACACAGCCAAGGAGAACCATAACTCTAAAGGACTCGTATCCTTACTTACAAGGTAAAAGATCTAGGTGGACACAGACACAGAGGACAGTGTGGTGACACTAGAAGGATGCCCCAACAACCCAAGAACAGAGACCTGAGGTGGTCTATTTCCTCACAGACCTCAGAGGAACCAGCTCTCTGACACAGTGGTTTTAGGATTTCCAGACCCCAAACACCAAGACAACAGATTTGGACAGGCAACCTCCAGTGCTTGATTGTAGCAGTTGTAGAAAGTTGACTTGCCTTGCAAAAGTCCATGCCTGGTTCTTTGGCTAAATGAGGGAGTCTTTTCTTGGCTCCTCCTTTTCATCCGTGCCCACTGACATTGCTAGATCACTAGTCCCATATTTTCCTCTCTGAAATGCAGGAAGCAAAAGAAAAATAGAAAAAACCAATTAGCATGCTTGTCTGTGAACCTGGGGGTCTCTATTCCTCCTAATTCAATCCCCCAGTCTCATCTCCAGCTCTGTAGCAGACCACCTACTGCAGCTTCCCTTTCCCCTGTCTCCATCACCAGTGAACAGAGATCTTCCAAACTTCCCTCCTTCCACACATTGCTTCACCTCAGCCCCTAATCCAGCAGGCGATCTCTAGTATCCCACAGGCCACTCCAGCCAGGGAAGCAGATAGGCTAACTGCAAATTTTCACCTCTCCCTCCATCCCTTCACGTCCAACCCCCCAGTCTTGTCACAAGCTCTTCTTCTGTAGCCTCCCCTCAGACCCTGTCCCTGCTCCCACTGAATAACTGAGTCCCTCAGATTCTGATGACAGACCCTACTTTCCTCCCTCCTGTGAACACTTCTGCCTCACTCTCCCAGCCCATCCCCATTCCTAAGTATCATCTCCCAATATCTAGAAACACGTTTTACCTGAAACTGCCAGTGGCCACACCCACCAGAATCCCAGAAGAATTTCCTACCAGGAAACAGACAGCTACCACACTTTCCTAAGAACCAAAGTGAACAACAGAAACCAAGGAATAAAATACCCATCCCCCCAAAAAATGAGACCAGGTATCAGCACTAGGACTACAATCTTCCCAAACCCAGATGTCTAGATGCTAGTGTAAAAACACAATCAATAAGAGCCAGGACAATATGTCTCCACGAGAGCTCTGCAAACCTACCTCAGCAGGCCTTGAGTATGGCGTCACACCTGAAATACAAGAAATTGGACCTTAGAATAGCCTATTGAAGATGATAGAGATCTTTAAAGAAGAAATGAGTAAGGTCTTTAAGTCTATGAAAATACAAGCAACAGTGGGAAGAAATCAATAAGAGTTCAAGACCTGAAAAGAGTAGAAATAGAATCAATAAAGACAGCTGAGGGGGTTGGAGAGATGGCTCAGAGGTTAAGAGCACTGACTGCTCTTCCAGAGGTCCTAAGTTCAATCCCCAGCACCCACATGGTGACTCACAACCATCTGTAATGGGATCTGATGCCCTCTTCTGGTATGTGTGAGGACAGCAAAGGTGTACTCACATAAAATAAAAATAAAATAAAATAAAATAAAATAAAAGGCAATCCAAAACTAGGGGAAATCTGGAAATGAAAATTTTAGGAACTTGAACAAAGTTCCTCAGAAAGGAAAACTTAGCCTCAGAGTGGCAAGACTTAGTGACAAAATATAAAGTTGAAAGAAAGACTCTCAAGCATTGAAGACACTATACAAGAAATAGAAACCTCAATCAAAGAAAATGTTAAATCACCCGAGCAGTGGTGGCACGTGCCTTTAATCCCAGCACTTGGGAGACAGAGCCAGGCATATTTCTGAGTTTGAGAAACCCTGTCTCAAAAAAGGAAGAAGAAGAAGGAGGAGGAGGAGGAGGAGGAGGAGGAGGAAGAAGAAGAAGAAGAAGAAGAAGAAGAAGAAGAAGAAGAAGAAGAAGAAAAGAAAGAAAGAAAGAAAGAAAGAAAGAAAGAAAGAAAGAAAGAAAGAAAATGTTAAATCTAAAAATATCCACACACAAAACATCCAGAAAATCTGGGACCTTATGAAAAGAAAAATAATCTAAGAATTATAGAAATAGAGGAAGGAGAAGAAACACAGGGGAAAAGCAGAGAATATATTTTCAACAAATAGGAGAAGAAAATTTCCCTAACCTAGGGAAAGAGATACCAATCAAGGTATAAGAAGTGTACAGAACCAAATAAACTGAACCAAAAGAAAAGTCTCCTAGGCACATAATAACCAAAACACTAAATGTACAGAACAAAGAAAGCATATTAAAAGCTGCAGGGGGAAAAGATCAAGTAACATACAGAGATATACCTATTAGAATAACACCTGATTCTCAATGGAGATTCTAATGGCCAGAAGGGCCTGGAAAGTTGTTCTACAGACTCTGAGAGACCAGAGATGCCAGCCCAGACTGTACCCAGCCAAATTTTTAATCATGATGGATAGAGAAAATAAGACATTCCATGATAAAAACCAAATTTAAGAAATATCTGTCTACAAATCCAGCCTTATGAATGGTGCTGGAAGGAAAACTCTAACCTTAAAAGGTTAACCACACCCAAGAAAGCACAAGGATAAGTAATCCGGATCTGTAAGTCAAAAGAGGGGGAACACACACACACACACACACACCACCACCACCACAACAACAACAAAACACAAGGATGAAGTAATCCCGGTCTGTATGTCAAAAGAAAGGGAACACACACACACACACACACACACCACCACCACCACCACCACCACCATCACCACCACTACCATAACAACAACAAAATAGAAATCAATAAATACCATCCATTACAATTTCTCAACATCAGTGGTCTCAATTCCCCAATAAAAAGACACAGACTAACAAAATAAATGCGAAACCAAGGTTCATCCTTCTGTTCTATTCAAGAAAGGATAGAAAAAGATATTTCAAGCAAATGAATCTAAGAAGCAAGCTGGTGTAGCCATTGTAATATCTGACAAAATAGAGCAAACCAAAACTAACAGAATAGATGGGGAAGAACATGAATACTAATCTAAGGAAAGATCACCAAGCTGGTATTACAATTGTCAACATTCATGCCCCAAATACAGGGCATCCAAGTTCATAAAAGAAACACTACTATAGCTTAAATCACATATACACCTTCACACACTGATAGTGGGAGACTTCAGTACCCATTCTCACCAATAGACAGATCATACAGACAAAACCTAAACAGAGAAATGCAGGAGCTAACATACATTATGAATCAAATGGACCTAACAGATTTACAGAACATTTCACCCCAAAACAAAACCTCAGCACCACATGGAACTTTCTCCAAAATTGCTGAAATGCTTGGACATGAAATAAGTCTCAACAGATACAAGAAAATTAAAAAAATACCATGCATCCTATCTGACAGTCATGGGTTAAAGCTGGATATTAACAACAGAAGCAACAGAAAGCTTACAAACTCATGGAAACCAAACAGCTCACTACTGAATAAAATAATGGATCAAGACAGAAATTAAGGTAGAAATTAAAGACTTTCTAGAATTGAATAAAAATGAAAATACAATATGTCTAAACTTATGGGACGCAATGAAGGTAGTTGTAAGAGGCAAGTTCATTATACTAAGTGCCAAAGAGAGACAGAGAGAGAGGGAGACACAGAGAGAGAGAGAGAGAGAGAGAGAGAGAGAGAGATCTCATACCAACAATATAACCAACATACTTGAAAGCCCTACAACAAAAAGAAATCATACCCAAAGTAACAGACAACTAGAAGTATACAATACAAAGAATCAATGAAACAAAGAGTTGGTTCATTGAGAAAATCAATAAGGTTGATAAAACCTTATCTGAAGTAGCTAAAGGACAGAGAGAATGTCCATATTAAGAAAATGAGAAGGACAAGTAGAACATAGCAACAGACACCACAGAAAGCCAGCAAATCATAAAGGAGTACTTTAAAACTCACACTCCACCCAATTGGAAAAATCTAAAAGAAATGAGTAATTTTCTTGATACACAACACTTACCAAAGTTAAATCACAATCAGATAAGCAATTTAAACAGACCCATAACCCCTAGTGAAATAGAAGCAGTAATTAAAAGTCTCCCAACCAATAAAACAAAAGCAAAAATAAAATAGACAGGGCCAGATGGTTTTAGTACAGAATTCTACCAGACTTTCAAAGAAGAGCTAATGCCAATACTCCTCAAATACTTCCACAAAATAGAAGCAGAAGAAACATTGGCAAATTCATTTTATGAAGCCATGGCTACCGTGATACCAAAACCACATAAAGACCCAACAAACAAAGAGAACTACAGACAAATTTTTCTTGTGAACAGAGATGCAAAAATTCTCAATAAAATGCTTGCAAACAGAACCCAAGAACACATCAAAAGATCATCCACCATAATCAAGTAGACTTCATCCCAACATACGTAAATCAATAAATATAACTCACCATATAATTAAACTAAAAAACAAAATGAAACAAAAACCATGGTCATCTCATTAGATGCAGAAAATGCCTTTGACAAAATCCAACACCCCTTCATGATAAAAGTCGTAGAATGATTAGGAATACCAAGGACATACCTCAGCATAATAAAGGCAGTTTATAACAAACCCACAGCCAACATCAACTTAAAATGAGAGAAACTCAAATCAATTCTACTGAAATTAGGAACAAGACAAGGTCGTCCACTCTCTCCATATGTATTCATTATAGTACTTGAAGTCTTAGATCAAGGAGATACAAATCAGAAAGAAGTCAAATCATCTTTATTTGCAGATGATAAGACCCTAAAGGTTTCACTGAGTAACTCCTATAGCTGCCAAACACTTTCAGCAAAGTAGGTAGATACAAAAAATTAACTCACAAAAATCAGTAGCCCTTCTATGTGCAAATGACAAATGAACAGAGAAAGCAATCAGGGAAATAACACTCTTCATAATAGACTCAAATATATAAACATCTTAGGGTAGCTCCAACCAAGCAAGTGAAAGACTTGAATAATTCAAAACTAAGGCATTGAAGAAGACATCAGAGGATGAAAAGATCCCCCAGGCTCATGGATTGGTAGGATTAACATAGTAATAACTTATGACCTACCAAAAGCAATCTACAGGTTCAGCGCAATCCTCATCAAAATCCCAACAATTCTTCACAGATCTTAAAAGGACAATTGAATTTCAGCTTCATATGGGAACACGAGAGAGAGAGAGAGAGAGAGAGAGAGAGAGAGAGAGAGAGAGAGACTAAAAAACAACCCTGAATAATAATAAAAGATCTGCTGGGAGTTTCAAGTTTGTCCTACAAAGTTATAGTAATAAAAACAGCATGGCATTAACACACAAGAAAATTAAAAACTCGGTATGTTGCTCAATGGAACCAAAATGAAGACTCAGACATAAATCCATATACCCATGGACACATGATTTTTTTTATAAAGCCAGACATCACACTGGAGGTGGGGGGGAGACAGCATCTTCAATCAATAATGCTGGTCAGACTCAGTGGCTGCATGTAAAAGAATGCAAACAGATCCATACTTATCACCCTGTACGAAACTCAACTCCAAATGGATCAAAGACTTCAACATAAAATCAGGTACACTGAACCTCGTAGAATAGAAGGTGGAGAATAGCCTTGCACTCATTGGTCCAGGAAAAGTCTTTCTGAACTATGGCACAGGCACTAAAATCAACAATTAATAAATGGAACCTCCTGAAATTTAAAAACTTCACACAACAGAGGACACTGTCTTTTGAGCAACGCAGCAGCCTACAGAATGGAAAAGATTTTTACCAACGATACATCTGATAGAGGGCTAGTATCCAAAAAATATAAAGAACTCAAAAAGCTAGATATCAAGAAAACAACTCAGTTAAAAATGTAGTACAGACTAAACAGAATTCTCAAAAGATGAAATGTTAATAGCTAAGAAACACTTAAAGGGTGTCCAACATCCTTAATCATCAGGGAAATGAAAATCAAAACTACTTTGAGACTTCATCTTACACCTGTCAGAATGGCTAAGATCAATAACACAAGTGATTGTTCATGCTGGTGAGGATGTGGAGTAAGGGGAACACTTCTCTATTGCTGGTGGGAGTGAAAATTTGTACACACACTATGGAAATCGGCGTGGCTATTTCTCAGGAAGATGGGAGTCTTTCTACCTCAAGATCCAGCTATACACTTTTGGACATATACCCAAAGGATGCTTCATCCTATCACAGAGATGCTTGCTCAGCCATGGTCATTGCTGCTCTATTCATAATAATCAAATATGTAAACAACCTAGATGTCGCTTAACAGAAGAATGGATAAAGAAATTGTGGTACATTTACACAATGGACTATTAGCCATTAAAAAGAAGAAATCATAACATTCTCAGGTAAATGGGTGGAACTAGAGAAAATTATCCTGAGTGATGTAACCCAGACCCAGAAAGACAAATATGATACATACTCACTTATATGTGGATATCAACTGTTAAAACAATAATAACCAAGCTACAGTTCCTAGAATCAAGGAGGTTAGGTATTAAGTAAGGGACTGGGGGAGAGGGAAGACAGATCCATTAATTACCTGCACAGCATTTTCCTATTCATCTAATCTTATCATAAAAAGGCCACCGATTTATAGGGCACTGTTGGTTGGGCTCCAGGCTACTTCTCTCTTGGTCTCACTCGAGGTCAGAGATCATGAGGTTGGCAGGAATGATCATTCCCATCTAATCTGAAAATGGGATATGCTGCTCAGAGCATCTCATCCCTGCTTAGCCCCGGAGTCGCCACCTGTCGTCCACAGGTGTCGTACACAGATCTCCTTGTGAGATCTGAATAGAAAAACTGAGAAGAAAGCAACATTGCACCTTCAGGGCCTGTTGGAGGGTAGAACATTTTGCCTAAGGGGAGACCTTCCTAGGATGGAAGTGCCCAGAATTTGTGCTTGGCCAGCGTGTTTTAGAAGTGATGTCTACTTTAGACACTCCTAGTATTCTCAGACAAGAGACTCAAAAATAAAAAAACTAGATTTACCCCATTCAAGCAGTATTATTGAGCATAGACTCTATGGCTTTTACAATTGATCAAAGAGGTGTGCGTGTGCACGTGCGTGAGTGTGTGTGTGTGTGTGTGTGTGTGGACTCACCCTGTCAGGAAATTTGAGATCCAGTGAGAAGATAGGCTAGTATTGTGCAAGCCGGAACAAAGCACAAAGGGACCATGGGACAAGAAATGTCAACGGCGTGCTGGCAGAGTCAGAAGATGGCTTTTGAAAATCTGTCCGGAGCACAAACCCTCACAAGAACTGGGAACAATGCAAGTGACCAGGCCTGTTTTACAGACACAGAAACTGAAGGCAGGTGAGGCTGAGCAACTTGCACCAAGGCATGTAGCTGACATGTGGACTAGAATTCAAACAAACGTATTTGACACCATGGCTGGAAGTCCCATATGGTCTTTGCAAAGAGGGAAAAAAATCATTATGAGATCATGGGGGGGTGGGAGAGAGGTGCCTCATGGGATCCACAATTTGTAAGGCTACTAGCCTCAGAAGCAACTGACATGAGAAAGAGAGGTGCTGTCGGAGGCCCCAGTGGTCCCCTCTTCCACCGTTTTCCTCAGCTTCTCACCAAGTTCTATGTTCTATGGAAACACATCTTGTCCACCATTCCTACAGCGGGTTGAGGTGGTGATGTGGCAGCTACTCGGTCTACGCAGTCCACATTAACCTACTTAAAGAATACACATCTTGTTTCTTCTGGGTTCTGGCTCCTAATTTCCAAGAAAGAATGTAGTTTTAGGTCAGTAAGTATGTATGTTCCCTTGCCTGATCAAAAACTAGTGTAGAGAAGGAAGCCTGGTCTCATGAAAACTATATTGCCATTTATGGAGGGAAATATATTCCACAGCAAGGGTGAATGAACGTGAGGCAAGGAACTTGTATCTCCCACCCAGTGTGTCTCAGCCTCGAAGCATCCAACAGCTGATGAGGTTCCTGCTGACAATGGCTAGAACTTATCTCCTCTTGGTCAGGGAAAATGAGAAAAGGGGGGAACTCGACAGATGAGAACAAAATTTAAGAACAGCATCTTCTGCACTACTGCTCTCTGATGCCACCCCCACCAGCGTTCAAAACTTCTGACAATTAGAATTATATACACAGAAGGCTTTTCCATTGATTATAAGGGAAGCTGAAAAACAAGAATTATGAGTTTAGCTTTGTTCTGATTGGACATAGACATGAACGAAAAACAAGTGAAGAGAAGATTGAAGATCCTGTTAACACTTCCCACTTCTTTCATTAACCAGTATAATTTGGTTAGTGTGTGCCGTTTGTGTGTGTGCGTGTGTGTTCACATGCATGTGCACATGCATGTGTGTGTGCCTATGTGCCTCTGTGTGTGTGTGTGTGTGTGTGAGAAAAGCACTGATAAGCTTTTCTTTATGAGCAAGAGACAACAGCATGTACAGATACATTACAAACAAAATCAGAGATACAATATGTAAAGTCAAGACAAACTTTAAACCAACATGGGCTCAATCTGATGACCTGTGAGTGAGCTCAGTCCCTGAAGCCCACATGATGGGCAGAGAGCATAGACTCTTACAGGTTTTCCTCTAACCTCTACTAGGACAGCTTAGCACATACGCGTATGCACACAAGGTCACTGCTGCTGCCGCTGCTGCCGCTGCCGCTGCCGCCTCCGCCACCACTAACCCCCCACCATACAAATAAAAAATAAATAAATGCAAAATTTTTAAGATAAACTTTATAGATCCCTTTACAGTTGCAACCATTAGTTTTTACAAGTAATGCTTTCAAAGAAACTACATGACTGCTCTTTTAGCATTCCTGCTACCCAAAAGCCCCGAGGGAAACCTTAATTCACAACAACTATATTCTGAATGGGCATGTTCTGAGGCTTATTGATCTCATAAGTCAATGGGAGAGTCTCTGTGGACTCGGGACCTCAGACTCTACCAAAAACCTTTAGCTGCATCCAAAGCAAGAGGCAGCGAAGAGGGACAGCGTGAGCATGGATTCAGCTCCAGCTGAACCACCCCTATTATTACACAGAGACAAGCAAGGGAAGACATGAAGCAAGGGAAGGTGAGACTTCAGCACCAAACTACAAGCCTCTGGATAAAGGTACCTCATAGCTACAGAAATAAGAGCATCCTGGGCTGGGGAGACGGCTCAGCAGTTGGATGCATTTGTTTTACAAGTGTGAGAACTGAGCTGAATTCAGATGTCAACACCAACATAAATGCGGGACACAGTCCCGTGTCTGCCTGTAAGCCCAGCACTGAGAGGAGCAGAGTCAGGATGATTGCTAGTGCCTGATACCAGTCCAGCCCAAAGACATGTGCTCTGGGTTCAGCAAGAGACCACAAGTCAAGGGAACAAGGCAGAGTGACAGGAACACTCAACTCCCTCTTCTGCCCTCATCGGCATGCACACTGTACACATACATGTCTGTACGCCGTACATGTAACCTCACCCAGAGAAAGAGAAGAAAGGAAGAAGGGGAAGGGAGGGAGGGAGGGATGGAGCAAGGTGGGGAGATGCAGGGTCGGAAGGAAGGGAAGCAGGAAGGCTAATGATAACTGAGTAGGTAAAGAAGCCTTCAACCAAGCCTGATGATCTCAGGACCCACATGGTAGAGGGAGAGAAAAACTCCCTAAAATTCCCCTTTAAACTATGCTTCCTGTGCCCTGGACTACTCAGCCACTAACCCTACTTGCCCTTAGGGGTTGGAAGGGAGTCAACAACACAGACTCCAGGAGCAGGTGAGCAGCAAGCTCATCTGAACACTCCAGCAATCTCTTTTAATACCTTCCACCCACGCCCCATTGGTCCCAAGAGAGCATCTCTTCCAAACCGCAGTTCCCAATTGGCTGGCATTGTCTGCACCAGCAACCTTTAGTCTCTCAGGCAGTCCTCAATTAGGTCCTCCTGTGGGAGATGCTTTTGCTGCTGCGTGACCCCCAGCGTTTACATACATAGAGGTGCCTCTGCCATTTCGGCTATAAAACTACATGTGTGCACTCACACATGTACAAACACACACACACACATACACATATATATATACACATACATACACACACACTCACATACATACATACATACATATGCATACATACATAGGTACATATACACATATACACACATGCAGATATATACACACACTAACAATAGTAATAACAATAATATGATTATAATGATAAAAATGCAACAGGAAAATATAAGGAGTTGGCAGATATATTTGAAAGAAAAACAGAAATCTCAACATTAAAATATGGCCAATTAAATAAAATACTTAATGGTTAGTTAAATAGACAATTCATTATCAAAAAGAGACTTCATAAAATGGAAAGTGCATATGAGAAATTCTCAGGAGTACAATATGAGGAGTTACAGAAGATAAAGTGATCATCAAGAGGCCAAGAGAGGAATGGAGAGGTAGCTCAGTGGTTGAAAATACTTGATGTTCTTCCAGAGAACCTGAGTTCAGTCCCCAGCACACAGGCACACATATATACACATAATTGAAAATTAGGGCTGGAGAGATGGCTCAGCGGTTAAGAGCACTGGCTGCTCTTCCAGAGGTCCTGAGTTCAATTCCCAGCAACCACATGGTGGCTCACAACCATCTGTAATGGGATCCGATGCCCTCTTCTGGTGTGTCTAAGACAGCTACAGTGTACCCACATACATGAAATAAATTAATTTTAAAAAGAAAAGCACTAAACTTTAAAAAAAAGAATTTCTTTTAAAAAAGAAAATAAAAATAAAACCATGATGATGATGATGAAGTGACGAAGATGTCAACCTTGAGGTATTAAAAATAAAAATGCAGAACTAAACCACTAAATAATAACAATGTGCATCTGTCTACCAGTACTATAGAAGTCTTGCAACACTGATTTGTTGGAGAGACTAGGGAATTTTTTTCTAAGAAAAAGGATGACTTAACTACAGAAATACAGTAACAAAGCAAATCCAGCTATAAGAAATATGTCAATAAAGATGGAAAAGGGTGCAAGAAAACAGTATAACAAGTAGAGACTGGAAGGCGGAGGCGTGTCCACATATGTTCACGAGTGTAAAAATAAATTACCAAAGTTAATAATGAACAAGATATTTGAAACATTCATCCTCTAGGGGATTCTTGCCACGGAGGCTGAAACCCTCAGACTTGCCCCTTTCCCTACAATGAGCAGCTACAATGAGCAAAGTAGGTTGAATCTCTAAAGCAATCACAGAATGATAACAGACCAGCATCTCGCTGGATGTGGGACGAGCATGTGGCAGAACTGCATACCTTTTCCTGGGTAAAAATACTCAGCAGAGTCTGAATAACGGAAGCTGCCACATGAATTAGACAAGAATGCCCTGCTTTCCCACTTCTGTCCAGAACAGTACAGGAGAGGCTGGAGAGAGAAACAAGTAGTATAGTGTTTGCCTGGTAAGTGTGGATGGAGATGGGTTTGGTTCCCAGTGCCCCAAAAAAAAGAAAAAGGAAAGAAAAAACAAAGATTCTACCCAGAGCAGTACTAGAAATCAACCAGGTAAGAAAAATATATTTTTAAAACATTTAAAAAGAAAAAGATAAAAAGTATTTGTTTGAAGATGGTGCAACACATAATTTTTAAAAACCCTAAAGACTAAAGGTCTCTCTCTCTCTCTCTCTCTCTCTCTCTCTCTCTCTCTCTCTCACACACACACACACACACACACACACACACACACCATTAGAGTTAATAAATTCAATTAGGTTTCAAAATACAAAATCAGTAGTCTAAAATTGCAAGATTGTGTTGCACTGGTAACTAGAACAGAAATCCACTTCCAGTGCCACCGAAGGGAATTAGAGAGGACATAAATTGGCAGATATACCATGTTCATGGAGAGAAAGACCTCATCTTATTCAAATGTTAGTAAACCCAATATGAGCTCTTGAACAGATGTCCAAATAGACAGGATAGACCAAAGAGCCAGAAAGATACTCTCATATGTGGTTAAGCGCGTTTGATAAGGTGTTTAGATCACTCAAGGACAGTCTTTAACAAATACCACTATGAAAACTAGAAATCTACATACAAAATAACTCAGCTGAACTCTTGTCTTAGACCATAGGCAAAATTAACTCAAAATGGACCAAATTTCTCAATGTAAGACCCAAGAGTGTAAAACCATTAGAAGGAAACAAAAGCCTCAAGATTCTGCATTTAGGAAAGACTTACTGAATGTGATTACAAAACCACACACCACAGTAAATTAAGGGGTGTGTGTTAGTGTGTATGCGAGTTTGTGTATGTGTATTGGGTGTATATTTGGGGGTGTATTTGTCCGTGTGTGTGCGTGTGTGTATGTGTGTGTATATATGTGTGGGTAGATATGTGTATGGATGTGTATGGGTGTGTGCATGTGTGTGCATGCGTGTGCATGTGTGTATAAGTGTGTGTGTGTATATGTGCGTGTGTGCACATGTGTGTGCATGCATATATATATGCATATGTGTGTATGTGCATGTGTGCACATGTGTGTGCATGCATATATATATGCATATGTGTGTGCATGTGTGCATGTGTGTGTACAACAGGCACATGGATGTTCATATTATGTTTATATAGGTTTTATATATATACATTGTCTCACATTCATTTACATGAAGACGTTTCATGATTAAAAAGAGTTAACTGCACCCATAGTCATCTGTACTATATTACATAGTTCTCTCTATGACATAGTAGATACTTGCTCATGAGTTCTCCCAAAGATTGCGGACTTGCTAAGATTCCATAGGCAATAACGTAGGGTATAGGCCCGACCCTCACGGAGATCATATGAATAACAAACATTTACTTTGTTATAGGAAGTATAGGAAGTGTTATAGGAAGTTATAGAACACTATACTTAGTTTCCATCCACCTTCTGCTTCCTGTTCTTCCGGTTGTAAAGGGAAGAGGTACCCCTGCTGTACACTCCTACCTCACGGCTGCCTGTCAACCCACCTTCCCCACCATGGTGGACCTCAGTCCCTTAGATAGTAAGACAAACTGAACTTTTCCTTTCTTACACTTCTGTAAAATTGACAAGAAAAAATAACTAATGTAAAATGTTTGCGTCATTTCCTAAGGGGGAAGTGTGCCTCCGGTGGCTCTGAACCGCTGGCAAAGTTGTCCTGCTGATTTTAACCAATGTGTCTATCAACTTCAGGTGAGAGTTGGCTACAGCCTTACAACTCAAAATGAAGTTTGGAGCCAAGTGCCTCTCGCATCACTTGGGAATCTGTTTAAAAAGAATTCTGGGCTCCTTCACAAGGTAAGAATCTTCATATACTAAAATTCCCAGGTAGTCCATGGCTACCTTAATCTGAAAAGCGCTGAAGTACTTATCCTGTATGTATTTAAACAGAGTCAACTAAAATTATTAACTCAAAAATACCTAAAATCTCCAATTTGCCTACCCTTTCCCTGGTGAGTAGCTATAATTTTCTTTATACGTGTCCTATGACATATGGTGTATAATGAGTTTATTATCACATATACATATTAAGGAAATACGCTGTATCACATTTGGACCACTAGATTCAAAGTCCTCACCACCACCACCCCATCCTTCATGTGGTCCATGTGACCATGGATTAGATCTGCTAATGTGAAAAAGATCACATAGGCTTAGTGCGCAGAGTGCAGTCATCCCACGCTCCTTCACCACAGTCTGTCTTTCTACACTGCAGTCATCATGGGCAGCTACAGAGTGAGAATATGAAAGGAGAAACTCCAGAACATTGGTCTCATGTAGTGTCTATGTATATTAAACTTTATCCCATCTTTACAAACATGACTATTATATTAATATATGGAAATATGTTATATTAGAATACATCATTACATATATTTATATATTATATCTTTATATTTTATATATTATTTTTCATATAGATATCTAGATATATATGAATGAAAGAACTCTACATGGGTTTGGTACTATTTGTAGCTTTGAGTTCCACTACCAGTCTTGGAAGTTGTTCTCAGTTGGATAAAAAGGGCCACTGTCTTAGTTAGGGTTTCTGTTCCTGCACAAGCATCATGACCAAGAAGCAAGCTGAGGAGAAAAGGGTTTATTGAGCTTACACTTCCATGCTGCTGTTCATCACGAAAAGAAGTCAGGACTGGAACTCAAGCAGGTCGGGAAGCAGGAGCTGATGCAGAGGCCATGGAGGGATGTTTCTCACTGGCTTGCTTCCCCTGGCTTGCTCAGCTTGCTTTCTTATAGAATCCAAGACTACCAGCCCAGGGATAGCACCACCCACAAGGGGCCCTCTGCCCTTGATCACTAACAGAAAATGCCTTACCGCTGGATCTCATGGAGGCATTTTCTCACCTGAAGCTCCTTTCTCTGTGATAACTCCAGCTTGTGTTAAGTTGACACAAAACCAGTCAGTACAACCACTATGATTCAAGAAGTTGTCTGACAACTTCTCCTGAAGAATGGAGGACATCTTTATAGATGCACCTATTTAATCATTTGTTCTGTGACACTGACAGACCTGCCTGTCAGAGGCAGCAGCTATGGACTTGTCTCCATCTTCATGAACCTTAAACATGGGTGGTTACGGAATACAAATGAAAAGATAGTCATTACAGTCCTGGTTTGTTCAATGTGAAGGAAATGTTTCCATAGTTAAATGAATGGAGCTGCCAGAACAGAAGCTTCATGATTTGTAGTTTTGGGTCTGCTGTTGTCTTGATTATAAGATTTTGGGGCCAAAAGCTACCTCTGGGGGTATCAGATCCAACAGCTTACTCATATCTGCTGCTCAGGGGAATCAAAACACTGAAATGGAGCTCCAAATTGTTCAAACCACTGAGTCCACTTGTTGATATTGATAACATACATGTAAACAAGTAGTGGTGGTGAGTGCCTTTTTAAGTCACTGCGTAAGTAACATTCTAAGAGCATGTCTATTTCTTGTTCTTTTTCCCTCAAAAACAAAATCAATTATATGGACAGTGTGCTACTTAGAATCATAACTGGCACCATATGTAATGAATGAGATATAAATCTGGAAGCCAACTCAAAATTTGAAGATTGAAGAAAAATACTCTTCAAAAAATAAAGAATGCTCTTATAGGTGTGTTGATAAATGCCAATAATCTTATCACCTGGGAAGCAGAGGCAGGGGGATCGCTCCAAGTTTGAAGTCAACCTGGGCTATACAATGAACTCCAAGCCAGACTGGACTGTATAGGATGACTCTAACAGCAAGGAAAAGAAAGATGGATGGGAGGAAGGAAGAGAGAGGTAGAGGAGAGGCAGGGAAGAGGAGGGGTTCTTTTGGATTTGTACATTACAAAAAGGAGATTTTGTATTGCCAAGTGTTTGGGGGTTTTTGTTTGGTTTGCTTTTGGTTTGTTTGGTTTAGTTTTGGTTTTGGTTTTGGTTTTGGTTAGTTGGTTGGTTGGTTTTTGGGTTTTGGTCTTTTTGAGACAAGGTTTCTCTGTATAGCCCTGGCTATCTGGATCTCTCTGTATGTAGACCAGGCTGGCCTCTTACTCAGAGATCCACCTGCCTCTGCCTCCTGAGTGCTGGGATGAAAGCCATACACCACCACTGCCCAGCCACAAATTTTAAATTTCGATGTGAGTCTACTGAACTATTTAGTAGCCTCCTCTCAAGTCAGTCTAGGAAAGGCAAGAGAAGCGGAGCTTCCTGGGTCTGAGGTTATACTCAGCAGGTGCGTTGAAACTCAGTGGTAATGGTTCTCACAGTACCATGAACATCTGAATTCCTCCCCAATAGGTCTCTGTACCAACATGCCTCACATCACAAGACACACAAAAAATATTGAACTAATATCAGTGTACCTACAGTATCCAAACTAACAGATGCTTTTTCTTTTAATCATTTTGGAGGGTAAATGGTAGCCATTAGGTTCCTTAGGAACAGAGACCTCTCTTGCTTTCCTGTGGTGTCTGAAAATATTTATTCCCCTGGCTGGGTGCTGTTCAACTTTTTTTTTTTTCATTTTCCTTGGAAAGAACCCATTATGTAGTGAAGTATTTATCTTTCTCTTCAAGCTGGCCTCCTAAGAAATAAAGAAAACATCTAGAACACTTTGAAATGACAGCAAAGTACATTCTGAGCGTGGGGGGAGCAGATTTGAAGAACATTAATCTGACCCCCAAAGAGAGAAACACTTGGAATCAATTTTCTTTTGATTAATGCAATAAATGCTGTCTGCACTCCGTGTGCCCGAGGAGAAGCACTCCGAGATGAAGGAGGTCTCCCCAACCCAACCTTTCCTATACAACCAGTGGTTGCCCAAATTGAATATGCATGAAGAGGGCACGTGAGCCCTCTTAAATCCAAGAGCCAGGCCCTGCCTGTGTAATAAATCTCACCACTGCTCTGCTATTAGACAGGGGATTAAAACTAATCTAGCAATCCCTCAACCAAGCGCCGAGTGGATTAAAATGGCAAACGCAAGGGAGTCGGAAGATGCTTAATGCTAAATAACAAACATTTCAATCAGAGAAATCATTCTTTATCTTCTTGTTTATGCTAAGTAGATACTATTAGACTTAACATCTGTATTAACCCAAGTGGAGGAAGAAACAGGATGATAAAAACCCAAGTATTTAGATGCCTTTGTATTACAGCCCAAAATAATAATCGTAAAGACAAAGAAAATCAGACAGAAATACACAAGGAACATGTGGGTCTTTAGCTAGATGGTTTGCTCCTAGTGGGTCCACTCTAGGGATGATCACCTTCTTAATTTTCCTTTAAGCCAGAGGAGTACACGCTTTAAGAGTTGCATCATTCAAGACAAAAGAATTTCTAGCCTAAGCATGTACAAGACCTGCATGGGTCTGCATTGGGTCCTCTGCATACATATATATATATGCTGCATACATATATTCTATATATATATAGAAGCCAATATTGGCTTCTAGTTCAGTGTTTTTATGGGACTCCTGAGTGTGCGAATGAACAGGTTTCTCTTTTTTGTGCCTTTTCTAGGGTTCATTTCCTTCTGTTTGTTTGCTTTGTCCAATTCCAATGTGTTGGTTAGTTGTTGTTTTTATCTTATTTTATTTTATTATCAAAAAAAAAAAATTCCAGCCTAATCTGAAGCAGACTCTCCACGGATACCTCTCATGGACGATGCATGTTTCTTTGCTTTTGTTTTTGTTTTATTTGGCCAGAATAAAACATTACCATAGCTCCCAACAGAAAGGCCTCACTTGGTTTGAAACTTAGATGTCCCTCATGGGGCCCAAGCCTTCTAAAAGCTGGAGCTGGCTGCCACTGTAGGATAGTGAGCATGGGCAGGCTCTCTTTAGCACCGCCTATAATGAGCCATATGCACATGTGGTATCTCCTGCCACCTGGGGAACACATTAGACTCCAAGCTGCAGGCTGGACCCCTGCTGTGGTGAACACAGCACTGGAAAGAATCCATAGGTTTATCTGAAATACCATTGTACCTTTCAACTCCATCATCATCTTCAATTTTCTACTTCTGGGTCCTGTTAAGCTGTTTCTTAGACATCTGCATTTCAACTTGAGTCCTTCCCTGGAATCTGTCCGGCCCCTCCCTCCTCTATAAAACAAAGCAACCTCCAAGGTCCTCCTCCTGTGTCTTTCTGAGTGATGACTCCCAAGTCCTGTCCAGACTTCCTTACAAAAATCAGTTATTCCAAATAGTTGTCATGTTAAAATGGAGCATGGTCCTGGGACACTTACCTCATCCCCAGTGTTCCAGAAACAACTCCATCTAAGCCTGATACCAAACATGGAATGCTTGGACCAGACCTGAAACTCTCAGCCAGCTTGCAGGACTCAACTACAGCTGCTCATTTCATTTCCGCTGAGCCAGGGTTTATTTGTTCAGAAAGCTTTACACATTCCCCAGTAGCTCAAGGAGCTAAGAGTTATAACAAAGAGACACGAGGCAGCAATAAGGTCTCTGGCTTCTAGCATCTTCAGTGAAACTGCTACGCCGTCTCATGTTTGTTATAACAGAAACAGAACCCAGGTTAGAGAACCTGTCACGTGGCCATCTCAGCAGAGCAAGCTTCCTAACAGTCTGTATTTTAAAGGGCCATCAGTGACTAATAGGTCATTCTGGGGTATGGTGAGGTACTAGGACAGCTCCAAAGCACAGCTTAGTCAAAATGAGGTGGCATGCTTCTGTGAAGATAGTCCAAAGTTTCTCATTTTTGGTAGAATCCTGGTCTCATCAGTGAAAGTCACTAACAGCCTGACATCTTTACATCTCTACAAGAAGACAACTTTGGGGCAAACAGCTAGTTTTCTGGAGAAGTTCCCAAATAGTTGGCTAGGGCACACATGGGGTCACCAAGCTAAATTTAATATATTGGAGGCAATCTCGTGTCCTAAGATCAGTAGCTTCATATGCTTGTGGTATTCAAATGTCTTCTATGAAATAGTTATACTAACACTACATTTGTTGAGTCTTGTGGGGCATGCACATATGTGTAAAAGCCAAAGGTCAACCTTGGGTGCTTTCCAGTTTGCTTATTGAGGCAGGGTCTCTCTGTAAACTGAAGTGCACTGAATGGGCAAGGCTGACTAGCTGGAGATCTCACCAGCGTTGCAAGCACACTCCACTGTGCATGGCTTTTTCTTACATAAGATCTTAGTGACTGAGCTCAGGGCCTCATGCTTGTGGCTAAAATACTTTGTCAACTGAGCCATCCCCCCCAAGTCCAGTAGAAAGGAAGAGAGAGAGAGAGAGAGAGAGAGAGAGAGAGAGAGAGAGCAAAAGAATGAAAGAATGAGAGAGGAGGAGGAGGAGGAGAAGAGGAGGAGGAGGAGGAGGAGGAGGAGGAGGAGGAGGAGGAGGAGGAGACAGACAGAGAAAATAGCCTTGTACATGCTAGACAAGTACATGTCCATCACATGTCCCCAGTCCTGGGAGACTTTGGATTGGCAAAATTTTTAAATATAATGGAAACTGCTGGGGACTTTGTGGACTAAGAAACTGTCACTTTCACTACCTTGGATTTAAAATTCAAAAGCACCATCACCACAGAATGTAGTTTCTCACATGCTGGCTGGCTGGTTGTCTGACACACCCCAGAGAAGAAGCTGATTCTGGGACAGGGGTGTAAATAACAACAGAAAATAGATGGAGCCTGGGATGGTATGCCCTGTGCCTAATGCCAGCTATTGGGTCCTGCATCTGCTTCCTCCTTCATTCTAGCTTGCAAAGCTGGCCATTCGCTCACAGGTCTGAGGATACCCTGACTTCTCTAAGCATGGAGAACGCCTCCTGCTCCCATTTGCCAGCTGTGAATTTCACATGCACACACTGTCACTAACCCCACCTAAATAGATACAGAAAATAAATATTCACTAGAAACTCAGATGCTTGTTTCTCATCTCTATGTGTATATGTATGTGCATGTGTGTATTTGTGTTCATGTATGAGTGTTTGTATGTGTGTGTTTTGTGTATGTGTTTTATGTACGTGTGTATATGCATGTGTATGGGTGTGCATGTGCATGTGTGTGTGTGTGTGTGTGTGTGTGTGTGTATGCATGTGATTTTCTGATTCTGTTTATAATAAGTAACCTTTAATCTCCTAGAAGACACACCATAGTTTACTTCCAGGGTCCTCTGAAAAGCTGATCAAGTTTCCTCTCCATTCCTTCTAGACACGGCCATTCTCTCTGGAGAAAGAAGTTTCCAAATGTTATTGGGCTCAAAGGACAGGGGTGTGGCAGTTTAAGATCCATGTGTGGGCAGCCACTGTTCAATTCATTCCTAGTGAGGAGACTTGGTGCCTGTTGGCTCTCTAGACCCCATTCCAACTGCTGACACCAACAAGTTGGAAGATTCAAAACTCGGGAGAAAGAATACAAGATCGGCCTCTTGACCCTCGATTATTGCTGATGACCCATTGGATGTTTCAAACCTTTGACAATGACAGTTTCTACCAGCTGAGGAGATGGCTCAGTCAGGGACGTGCTTGCCCTACAAGCACGAAGACTTGAGTTTGATCCCCAGCACCTATATAAAAAAAGCCAGGTATGGTGGGATGCTTTCGACCCCAGCAATGGTGAGGTAGACAAAGACAGATCCCTAGATCTCACCGGCCAGCCAACCTAGCATAAGATTCGAACTCCTGACTAGTGAGAAATTCTATCACACACACATTCATGAGCACACACACACATGCGCGAGCAGACACACACAAGCACACATACACCATGCATATGCATGTATGTGATCATTTCTGTCACCAGATATGCGGGTGAAAGTCTAACATTAAATAATACACATGTCTCCCCATGCCAAAACTGACATTTTAGTGTCACCAAGACTGATCTGAAGCGCTCTCTCTCTCTCCCTCTCTCTCTCTCTGATGGTTCCTCATCAGTAGTGTTCAGAATTCGTCTCAGGTGACACAGAACTGTAAATGGCCACAAACCCCTCAGAACCGAGTCTCCTCCTGCAGAGAGCAGCCTGTACTGAAAACATGAAATCAAACCACCTGCTCTTTTCTTTCAAATGCCCCCAAATGTGCCACAGTTCAGCTTTGATCCTGTGTCCCAATGTTTTACTGCTCTTACCGGCAGGAGAGAATTGTCCTCGTATGTGGATGTCTAACCTAAATCCTTCATGCTGCAATTTACATCTGTTCTCTTTGTTCAAAATGACTGCATTTCTCCCTCCACCTGCTCCCCATTAGACGACTATTACATACTTTGGGGTAATCATCTGGAGGAGGGAAAGACATAAACTCCTGCAGCTGAGGGCAGCAGCTCTTTCCACACAGATGTGTGAGTCACTGTTGGTTGGTTTGTGAGCAGCAGCATGTGGATGAGGCTGTTTGGAGCCAGCTCTCCTCAGATAACAACAGGAAAGAGAGAAGTATAGTTAGAGACAGTAACACTGGACTGGCAACACACACACACACACACACACACACACACACGTGCCATGCAGTGTGTGTAGGCTTTAGCGGGATAAAATGAAAATAAGCTGGGAATCCCCTTCTGTGATAAACACTACTGAAATCTGGATGCTTCAGAGGAGTTCTCCAGCTTTTACTATCTGAGAAAGACTCTAGCAACAGCTATGAGAAAGCCTAACTAGCTGATTCTGCTGAACAGCAAAGCTGCCCGTCCGATTTACGTTATGCCGTGGTGTCACCACCAGTATGAGTCCCCTCTCCCCCATATCTTGATCATTGTTTTGTCATCAATCAGGTATCTTGGCTTGTGTGCTGGGGCCATTATGCAAGAAGCATGATGCAAGAAGAATGTGTTTCACACATTCCCTATGTACTTAGATGTTCTGCTTTTTAAAAAAAACAAAAAAACAAACAAACCTCCAAGAATGGGTCACAAATCAGTACTGCAATATCACAGTGGAGCAAGTTAGAAATATCCATTCCCAGGGCCCGGGGAGGTGGCTCAGTCAGTAAAATGCTGGCTACATACAGGTAAGGACCTGAGTTGGATCCTCAGCATCCATGGAAAAAGGTAGTGCTGTAATCCTTGTGCCGGCAAGGCAGAGACTGGAAGATCCCTGGGGCATGCCAGTCAGCCAGTGTCGCCCACTGGGTAAGCCCTGACCAATGGGTAAGCTCCGGGTTCAGGAAGAAACTGTTGGGAAGAAATTGGGAACCAATACCAGCCTCTGGCTCACACATACCGGAGCACGCACATGAACACAAATATACATATACACTCACAAAAGAAACACACGTTCCCAGATGATTCCCCTTTAGACAACTGGATTGACATGTGTCTTTTGAACAATATATTTAAGTCTAGGAACACTGGTCACCTTCCCATACCTCTATTACCTCATCTAGAAAATGGGCATAAACTACCCTATGCTACTTGCTCACTTCTTGGGTCGTGGAGCTTGATCTCTGCGCCCTGAAGAAAGAGACAGCTACGTGAGCACTACACTGGAAAGGCTTGTGTCCTGGGGTAGACTGCGCATGCTCCAGAAGAGTCGGGATTCCTTGCTAGAGAATACATCTGTCCCTCATCCAAACTTCACTCGGAGCATGGCAGGAGGAGAGCCCAGACATTCCACTAGCTGCTGTTGGAGGGAAGAAGGGGAGGCTCATCCTGCTGGAAACAGCTTCCCTCCTCCCTGTCTTGGCAGTCAAAAGCAAACACAAACACTCCAGGGTTAAGTCAGTACAGCTGGAGGGCCAGCCCAGCAGCCCGGCCATCTGCACAACTTACAGACCAGCAGCTCCCTCTGTAAGACAAAAGGCAAAGAGAAGGAACCAGAGAAGGGCCACAGTCTGACTCCAGGGCCTTTTGCTCTCTCCTTCCTTCCATCCCTGCCCTCTAAGAGGACCATAACGAAAGAGACAGATGAGGGGGTTCATGCAACCGAATGTTCTGAAGACCATCAAGTAAGACCCTCATCAGATACTTGAGGAGCTCGACAGAACATTCACTTGGCACGTCTACCTAGAGCTGTGGTGCAGGGCCATGAAAGGGTCTAAATGGGTTCCTCCCTCAGGGTGCCGAGCCCCTCCTGGTTTGTCTAGACACTAGACAGACGTGTCCGAGATTAAAGAAAACAAAGCCAGATTGAGTCCCGGTGGCTGTTCTCTGACATCTAAACTGTGGGTAAGAGGGAAGTATGTGAGTCCTCTGTCAATTATCCCGATGACAATGTTAAAATGTAAGGCTGGTCCCACTAACTTGAGGACCAGGTCAGCACATACCACACTAGTGGGCCATTTTCTTTCACTGTTGAGTGATGAGGGCCAGGAACCCCTAACACGAAGAAGGACAGGGAAAGACTCGTGAATCCTGATGCATGCGCACACAGCACCCCTGATCCCATGACCATCTCCTTCCAAATAGCTGCTTGGCTCAAGCCCCAGAGAGAGCATCCTTGCCACACAGATCCCTGGCCCTCAGGGTCCCCTCTCAGCCTGTCCCCACCTCCTGTAACCCTTTGATCTCCTTCCCTCTTCCCTACCTCATCCTAGCCAATCTGATTTCAAACTTTGAAAGGTGACAACTTTGAGGGGACAGATTACAGCGATGGACTCCAGCCAACGGAAGCACAGAGCCAAACACCCTCTCACAGAAGAATCAGCCCGAAACTCCAAAGCGAAGGAGCTGTTTCCAGAACACGTGTTTAATTGATGAATAAAAACGGGTTCTATTTAGTGCCGTTTGGAAATGTGTGTTCATTGTAGAGTGGCCTGATCGAGCTCATTAACATGCACTGCCTCATACAGTTAGTTTTAGGGCAGAAACACGTAAAAATCACTCTTAGCAGGTTTCAAAATACACCACTTTTATTATTAACTATGATTCTCTTCTTGAACAGTAGATCAGATCGGAACTTATTCTCTATCTAATTGAAATCTTGCTTTGGTCAATATCTCCCCAATACCCTGCCGCCACTGTTCTATTTCCAAGAATTTTCTTTTTTCCTTTCTTCCTTTCTCCCTTTCTTTCTCTTCCTCCTCCTCCTCCTTCTAGATTTGACATAGGAATAAGATCACGTGTTATTTAGTTTTCTGTGCCTACTGATTTCTCATGACCAAACGTGCTCCAGATTAAACTATTATTTCCCAGATTACATGAATTCCTTATTTTTGAGGGGTATATAATATTCCACTGTGTATCATCCCAGCATCCTGTGATAGACAGACAGGTGGATTCTGGGCCTCAGCTGTTGTGGACAAGGCTGAATGAGCATGTATAGCAGACGGACCTTGATGTACCCATTTCATTTCCTCCAGATGTAAGCCCATTGACGACTGACTGGCCAAGCAGTAGTAGTTCCATTTTCAATTTTTCAAGGACCCATTTTCAGTTTTTCAAGGACCCTCCACACTGGTCTTCCTCCAGGACCCATCGCACCTCATTTCCCACCAGCAGTTCCTAGACAACAATTCTTTGTTTTCTCTCAATCTCTGGAGTTCTTTCTCTGTTAAACAAAACAGAAATCAACATTCGAAGCAAGAAAGACATAGATGCCATCTGAATGACTTTTCCAGATGAGGCAGGAGGACTTGCTACATGCTGCAGGTGTTCTGGTGGGCGGGGCCGGTCATCTCCCCATCACCCCACCTCCTTCTCCTTGCTTCCTCACCTGCCAACATGGCTGGCTGTGTTTCTATTTCATAGGACAAGCCACATAAACACACATAAATACGGTTAGATTTGAAACATAAGATCTGTAACAGCCTCTGACACCGAGAACACACTTGAAAAATAATGAAGCAGCTTCTTCTTCCAAGATAGTGGGAATTTACCATCGGGAAGCGAGGCAGAGCCCCTCTACCCTGATACACACAGAGTTCAAGACACCACAAAAAGAATACCACCCGGGGTCTCTGTCCATTTGTCTCATGTGTCGGCTCAACTCAACCCACCTTCATCTTCCTCTGAACTAAGACAAAGAGGTCTAATGTGTTCCGGGCAGTGTCACAAAGCACGGCAGAAGTGAATGGGGTTTATAAGATTAGATACTTTCTCTCCAGGCAGTGGGTCAAATCAGAACCTTCACTCAGCCAGCCCAGTGGATAATCTCCTTTGATCACTTTCAATCAGACTAAGTGTCTGCAATCTGTACAATGGCCACTAATTTAGTGGAAACAAAAAATCTGAAGAGCCTGATTATCAAAAGATGGTCCAGACAGAACACAAGGTCCAGACTGGATAAGCTGGAAGTTTGCTCTTGGCTCATTTTATTCAAAGCTGACGTGACCCATACTGCATTACTGCATTAGGGACTTAGAGTTGGTCTGCTAAGCTTTTTAAAAAAAGAAGAAGAAAGAAAAGAAAAAAATGGATATTGGATATTGTCACACACACACCCATGAGTTCCTCATTTAAATAAGGAAAAGTGTACAATGCACTGGTTAAATTCCAAGCTTTGTCACTCACACACAGAGCCATCCATTGCCTGGACAACTTAACATGAAAAGGTTTCATTGTGTGAAAACCAGAGCCTCTTTTTTTTTTTTTTTTTTTTTGTAAGATAATGTATAAAATTCTAGTTGTACAACCGGACAGCATCACAAAGCTCCGTGGGCCCTGGAAGCCTCTCTCCCCTGCCATGGATGATAAGGCATGGGGTTTTGCTTGCTTTGATTAATTTCAGAATATTGCACTGAACCTGCATAATCCCTAAGACAGCAGAGGAGAGAAGGAAAAGTGATAGGCAATGACAAAAAAAGTAGTGATCGGGCAGAGGCTGTGTTCTATCCCTGCTGTACAACACACATATAAACACACACTCACATGCACACACACGTATACATACATACATACACATATATACATACAAACATACACACACATACATATATATACACATGCACGCGCACATATATACATACACATACATACACACATACATGCACCCACACACACACTGTCACCACCACCATCACAAAACTGATTTCATTTCAGCAAGTACTAACCACAAGAATGGTCAACATAACAAAACGGCCTTTGACTCTAGGACTTAAATGATATGCACACGGCTGCAGCAAGCTTAAACAAAAACTCTGAGGTGTCGCCAGGGCTGTGATCAGATATATAACATCCACGGGAAATGCACTCCGCTTTTTTTTCCTCTCAAATCACAGCAGCCATTATTTATACAAGTACTGAATATGGAAAAGACTCTGACGACTTTACAGTGGTGTTTGGATGGATGAAGATGCAGCATGATGGATGAGGGAGACGGAGGATTCCCTTATTAAAGCATCAAATTCGCCTCTAAATATCAAACAGACATCTTAGCCCCAACCGCGCACTGCTTCCTACTCAAAATCCCATAGACTGAACAGATGAACGGGTTTTCCTTGATAGAAAAAAGGCAGGGTGCTCGTCTAATAAGTAGTGTTAATTTTGGACGAGGCCATTAAGTACCTTTCCATTCTGCATAATGTGGACTTCAGAGTCCATGCCTATCAAACAAGAATAAATGTGACAATTCGCAAATATAAATGAATGTTGGCAGAAACGGAACCGATTCCCACCCTGCCACTCTGTTCTAAAATTTTAGTAAATAATTTCAGCAGATAGCATCTTCTAGCTATATTTTTGGTGTCTTTCTTGACAGGAGAGCTGCTGTGAAGGGATGAAAACTCACCATTTACTCTGTGATTTTTTTTTTTAATACTGTATTCGGATTAAAAATATATACGCATGCAAACAATGTTGGTAGCACTGCAGCGCCCACTAGTGGACACACTGGAACCGCAGCAGCATCCCGTCTCCAGTGTACATTCAACAAACCATGTGTGTTCATCGTAGAAGTGTAAAATCAAAAACGAACAAAAGAACATAAGATAAAATGAGCCTGTTTTATGAAGCGTGGTCACTTGATTCTTATTGTTTCCGTACGGTGATGAAACTGGTATGTATAAAGGGGAAAAACTTCTCTCCACAAACCTCAACTCTACCTTGGGTTTTCTTGTAAGGTTAACGGTAGGTAGAGAAATATGGTCCTGATATTCATAAAGTGTCTGTGTCTAATATTGCCTCAGAGTTCAACTAGAAGAAATGATAGTGTCCAAAAACAAACAAACAAACAGCAATAACAACAAAATCAAAGCCAGTTCTACCCCAGTCACTGCATGGGCTGGACCTTGTCTATCTCTGACCCCCAAGCAATGATATCACCGGGAAGTGGTCTTCTGTCATCAACATGGTCTAACTTGTAATCCAAGAGTAATGTGATTATAATTTACCAGGAAACAATATTTACATGCTGCTAGTGTTTCCAGTTCCCTTCCTTACAATGAAAAGCAAGTTTTCTTTGGTATTTTAATGTTTCTAAGTACAGTGATGATAAAGCCCATCACACACACACACACACACACAGAGAGAGAGAGAGAGAGAGAGAGAGATTTTTCAAACATAAGCCCAGAGATTTTTTTTAGTTTCATGTCTAAAAATGTGTATATTTTTAAGAAGCTTATTTTAGAAAAAAAAAAAATACATGCTAACACATTTCTAAAACTTCATTCACAAAGCTGTAAAGGAACAAAGCATTCTTAATTCGTGTTAACGAAGACATCTTATTTAGCAAGAGTGTGTTGAAAGGAAACAACCCAAGCCAGGAAATCAAGACTATAAACTAGTTTCAAAATCCAAAGGGTTTGCACAATGCAAATTAGGAGTTGTATTTTTAACACATGTGAACTAGTGATATCATATCGTATCAGCCAATTGTGGAGGTCTGAGTCTTGGCGTCTGAGCAGGTGGAAGCAAGGACTCTTTAGAAAGACCAGTGAGCCTGACTGGTGACCCTGCCCACAGAGTTGCTCCCAGATTTCTTTCTGAAACATGCCACCGCCCCTGCCTGTGGGCACCTGACTCTGAAGCTGTCAGAAGCTCAAGCTTGGGCTTTGTTGGATAGACACATCCTTCTTGATTCACAGTTGAGCAATCAAACCTTTGCATGGGCTGTTTTGGAAAGAAGGCTTAAACACACACACACACACACACACACACTGAAGAAGCCAAAGGAACTAGGAGGCAGTTCTGCCATGACAGCATCTCTCACATCTCTGAACCCATCCTCAACACTGATTTGAGTTCTTCAAAGACACCAACACAGGCAATAAATGAGCAAACTACCTAGGGCCTGGACTGTGGGACAGTTGGCAGAGCCCCTCCTTCTCCTGCGGGAAACCCCGCGTGGGATCAGCAGCATTGCATAGAAACAGGTGTGGTAGGCAGCTCTGTGATCCCAGCACTAAGGAGATTGAAGGACCTGGAGTTCAAGGTAAACTCTGGCTACATAATGAGTTCCAGGCTGCCTAGGGTACCCAAGACTCTGTATCAGAGAAAGAGAGAGAGAGAGAGAGAGAGAGAGAGAGAGAGAGAGAGAGAGAGAGAGAGAGTTTTACTAGATCCCTGAAGATGCCTGGGTTTCATGGAACATGGCCTCATGCTGTATTACACAGGTTCAAATCCCACCTGCACTGTTTACTTTCTGGGAAAGCTGCTTAACCTATTCCTACTTTCTTCTCCTCGTATATTAAGAAAGGGATCTCATGTAGTTGTAAAAAAAAAAATCAAACATTGCCCTGGCACCAGGCAGCAAATAGCATTTAAAAAAGAGACTTGGGGGGGGGGAATTCAGTGAATAAAGTGTTTGTATGCAAGAAGACAGGGTCCAGATCTCCAGAAGCTATGAGATCAGTGCACAGCACTGACTGCATCCCAACCCAGGACTCACAAGGCAAAGACAAAGGATTCCTGGGCAAGTGGGCTAGCTGGGTGAGCCAGGACTGGAGAGGTTCTCCTTCAAAGAGCATGAACCCCACCTCAGCAAAATGAAATGCAGAGCAAGTGAGGGGGACATCCAGTGTCAATTCAGGCCTGAGAACACATACCCATTCCAGTCATCACACGCACATAGCACAAACAAAGCAATTGAAAAAAAATATTTCTTTATGATACATTTTCAAACAGGGCCCACACACGGAAACACATACACATACCACACACAAACGAAATAGGATTTAAATGTAAAATGTTTTTACCTTAAAAAGAAAACTTTCTTCTCCCTTTTTTCCATAGAATGAGTGTGAAGCTCTTTCCCTCCTGTACAATTAGAGATGGTTTTTTTATATACCAAAAGAATTATATTCTTCATTTTTCTACCCATGGAGGACTCCGTAGTTTAGCCAACTTCTGTTTTGATGCCCTGTGTCAAGATTTTATCTTCTTGAGAGCTGGCAAGATGGCTGAGGAGATAAAGGAACTTGACACCAAACCAGAAGACCTGAATCTGATCCCCAGGATCCTACGTGATTGTCACATAAAAGCCTGACATACCTGGAGAGACAGCACAGTGGTTAAGAGCACTGGTTGTTCTTTCAGAAGACCTTGATTCAATCACTCATGTTTTGGGTCAGCCTAAGCTACACAGTGATTTCCAAGCCAGCCTGGACAACATAATGAGATGCTGTCTCAAAAAAAAAAAAAAAATTATCATCCAATTTTAAAATTAAATTATGTTAGAATTAATTTAAAGACTTGAATGCAGAGACCTATACTCTATTTAGGAGTGGAAAAATTTGGTTTTAAGATGGAAATTGACCTCAGGATAACAAATTCAACAGTGTTTCCTGATTTTTTCTTTTGAACAGAGGGGATCGAACCTAGGGCCTTCCTTGATCATGCTAGGGAAGCCTCCACCTCCACCGCTGAGCCACAGCTCAGCCCCCGGAGGAGCACTTATGTGTAATTTACAATTAGCTGTTCCTAATATTCAAACACAAGCCAAGAGTCAAGAGCATCCAAAGTTACTTAGAAGAAATAATGGGGAAGGGGGCTTACCAGGCACCAAGTCTTCTTAAAAAGAAACAGTCAATACAGCAACCTAATGTCAGCACAGACACACACTCACAAAGCCTTGTAGACAGCTGGCAGCTGGCTACAGGACCCAAGGTTCTGCAGTTCAATGGGGTATAGGGACTACTCCACTAATGCTGTACCATGATGGAATATCCATGAGGTAGGGAAAAATTACATTACATAACTTTCACTAAAAATGGGAAGAAGAAGAAGAAGAAGAAGAAGAAGAAGAAGAAGAAGAAGAAGAAGAGGAGGAGGAGGAGGAGGAGGAGGAGGAGGAGGAGGAGGAGGAGGAGGAGGGAGAAGAGGAGGAGGAGGAGGAGGAAGAAGAGAGAAGAGCAAGAGTTGGCGGAAGAAAAAGAGGAGAAGGAGGAGGGAGAAGAGGGAGCAGAGCAAGAGGAGGAGGAAGAGGAGGAGAAGGGGGAAGAAGAGGAGGAGGACTTGCAGAGGACTCAGTTTTGGTTCCAAATCTCTTATCAAGAGGCTCACAACCATCTATAACTCTAGATCCAAGCAACCTGATGCCCTCTTCTGGCCTCAGAGGGCACTGAATGCACATGGAACACAGCCAAACAAGTAGGCACACAGTCTTACACATAAATAAAAGTTTTAAAGCAAAGATGAGTAATTTGGGCCTCACTTAAAACTTAAACTTCTATCTGATGAGACATACCTTAAACAAGATGAGGAGACAAACTAAAGACCAGATGAAAATACTTGCCATATAAATAACTTAGTATGCTGTCTCTGAACGTATAAAGATGTTGTCTGCATTTATGAGGAAGAAAAGGCACTCAATTGGAGAAAAAAAGTGGACAAAGCAAATTAACAAAAGTTTTCCATGTGAGCCATACATTAATGAAGAGATACTCAAGCTTCAAAGATGAAACTTATTTATGCCATTTTGGGCATCAACCCTAGAAAAATAATCATGCATTCTTGGGAGGGCAGATGGTAAGGCTGTCTGTTCTGTGATGTTCATTGCAGTAAAACTTAGAAAGGGGAGTGAATTAAAATCTTTTTTAATTATCTTGGTATGATGAACAGGGTGAGCATGAGGGTGCGGACTTGGACAGCTCTACAGCTCTGATTCACTCCTTTATTCTCTATTAAAACCTTCCCTGCCCCAGCACTAACTGTAAATGTCACTTTATTTCCTCAGATGGAGGGATGAGCTGAGAGCCATACCCAAGCTGTGTAAACACATAGCTCTAGCTGAGCCCAGAGCATTTCCCTCTGTATTCTAACTATCTCTAGTCCTAGGCCTGGAAGCTTCTAGACTCTATACAAACTAATCTTCCAAGCTGACTGATTCAATCGGCTTCTCTTGGCTTCTCACTAAATTGCTCTACTTGGCCTTGTACTAACTTTGGCAATGTGTTCTAATCTTCTGGCTCCTTCTCATTCTCTGGCTTATTCTGTCTTCACTTATATCTAGCTTGTTCTCTCTGTAAGTAAAACTGTCCCATTAAAACTACAAATCATACACACCACACCACACCACACCACACCACACACACACACACACCCCCCGCTCTTATGTAGCCTCTCTTCCTCTCTTGTTCTGGTGTAAATTGGGCTTATTTTCTCTCTGACTCACTCTGTCAATTTTTTCTCTGATTCTTCACTTTGTCTGCCTATTAGATGTCACTTTCAATCATTGCTGCTTCCTTCCACACACTAACCTTACTTTCATTGTTAAGGATTAAAGGTGTGCACTAGGGGTGTGTCTGTTTTTCAGACAGATCATATAGTAATCCATGGTGTGTCTGCATTCTGGCCAGATCATATCTTTAGATATAATTCTTTGCCAGAGCAGCCATTCTTCTGGATTAAAGTTCCTCTACAACTAAATGAGGATCTATTGGCCACTTATGGCATCAACAAGAGGGAGAGCTCGTGTGTGCCCCCATTCCCACCCAGGAGTATATGGTCAACACAACTTGGAGTCATAGGTTGTTTAAAAAAAAAAATAGGACATGAACTTGGGGGACATGGGAGTGGGAAGAATTGTGGGGTGATTATGAATCAAACACAGTGTATAAAATTCTTTCAAAAAGTAAATTAAAAATCTCACTGGGTGAGTACATTTGATCGACTGTTTGCATGCCTTCATCATGGTGAGCCGCAGAGGACAGATACAGCTGTGAAGGAGGAAAGATGGATGGTATTTAGTCACTGTCTGCTACCTGACTCAGAAGTCTACCCTACAGTGGAGGACTTCAAGCTCTCTCCCCAGGAGCCAAGGTTCTCTAAAAGGAGTGTGACTAACTCTGCAGAAGGAGGCCATTCTTTGTCCAGGAGACAATGGCTGCTAGCTAGCCACTGCTCTGCAGATGGTCTGTGGCATCCCTGCCTCTGCTCAATAAAACCCAACTGTGATCCCCACCCTAGCTGTAAAAACCAAAATATTCCTGGCAGATAGGCAAAATCCTTTCAAGCTGGCAGTGGTGATGATGGTGCTGATGTTGATGATGATGGTGCCAATGGTGATGATGCT
>JADRCH010000230.1:2666255-2680117 GCA_019843965.1 Rhynchomys soricoides | reverse complement strand
GTGTTGATGGTGGTAATGATGGTGCTGATGTTGATGATGATGGTGCCGGTGGTGATGCTGCTGCTGGTGGTAATGGTGAATAAGGAAGAGGAGGAGAAGAAGAAACAGTTTTCTTCTTTATTCAAGGGTAGATTCAGCCTGTTTCTAAGTAGGTCAGTGATGCTGTTTAAGTACATCTCTGATTACGGATTTTTCTTTTCCTTTTGCAGCCCTGTGGTTCATAAGCTGAGCATCAGGGAAATCACCACTGGAGTGGAGGCAGATCTTTTCACTTCACGTGAAATCCACATTGGGATCTTTTCCACCATCAGTGACTCACAGGAGATTGAAGGCATCGTGGCACAGTGGCCTGTCCTCTGCCTCCCTTATCCTAATGTGCCACACACTGCCTCTGTTGTCTGATGAGAAGCAGGTCTTCATGGGCACGATTAAGTGTTATTTTTCAAAAGAGGTTGGGATAACCACTTCCAAAGGTGCAGACACCTCCTTGAAATTGTGTATTCGGGGGGGGGGGGGGAATTGGAAGTGACATTCAATAAGAGAAGTTCATGCCCGCAAACATGTCTGGTTCAGAGTGGACAGACTCAGGGCCTGGGCCCTCCAGAGTCCTAATGTCATGGAACCTACATAGGCACCACAGAAACCTGCTGATGGTGTCCTACAGATTCATAGCCATGCCCAATGCTTGCCGGGATGGGGATGGCATTAAAAGCCAGGGCTTATTAAGCATCTAATGTGTCCCAGGCACACCACTAAACAGTTTACTGGCTTACAGTAAGCTCATGAGTAGGTTCTATTACCATCCCCATTGCACAGACTAGGAAACTGAGGCTCCATGAGTTTAGGTCACTTAGCCGTTGCCACAAGTCCAGCTCTCAGATCCCTGTAAGCAGAGATGTAAGTGGAACACAGCCCATGACTCTTCAAAAATATACCCGGAAGGATGCTGATCTGCCACCATACTCAAGGGGAAACTGGTCTGGGAATGAAAACGTGTGAACCATCTATAGACGAAATCTGGCCCCTTGTTTGTTTTCGCCTGTGTTAAATGCTTTCAGCACCACTACTTGCTCTTTTAGTAAAAACTACCCTGGATGGTGAGCAGACATCGCAAACCTCTGAAGGACACCATCTTGGACCCGTCCCTCACACACACACACACACAGCTGCCCTATAAGATGTCATTCCTATACATCACACCTGGGAGCACCCACCAGCAGAAAGCAAGATTAGTGACAGAAATCCAAGAAGGGGAAATCGGATGCTTGTGCCAAGATTCATCATCCTTCTGGAGATGCCAAAATGGTAGGCACAGTTCTCCTAACTGGAAGAGGCTGCTTAGTTTTACTGATAGAGAAATCTCACCAGCCAGGGAGGTTTGGGGACAGGGATGCTTTTGTTCCTGGGGGGACCATGCTGATCTTTTAATCAACTTGTGGCACACAAACACACACTCCGGGGGCATGTTTGAAGTGTGGATACCCTAGTTTAAGTTTGAAATTTCACATGTGCTGAAACCACTTTCATGTTATTGAGGGAAAAATGAGCCGAGGCTCTGCAGAAATAAGAGGGCAGGAACAATAAACGAATTTGTGCAGAATGCGCCGACGAGTACACCCCGCCTGCTCTGTGAATACGTGAATGCACCCTGCTTTATCTTTTCTTGTTTCAGAACTAAGGCAATTCACATAAATCTGGATGCCCTTTTCTTTGGGGAATTAAGGCTGGCACCGTCAGTCTCTGCCTTTACCCAGAACAGCATGGGGGAGGAAAGGCCAACCCTCCGCTGTCTCCTGACAAAGGATTGAAAAAAAAGTAAACGAGACTGCAGAGAAATGAATACTCCGGCACATGCTGGAACGGAGCTGACCAGGTCGCAGTCCACCTGGGATGACGCCTCTCTCCAGCTGACAGGCACCAGTGATCTGGTTTCAGTCGCCAGCACCCCAAACTTATTAACCGACTCTGATCTTCCATCTGTCGAATGCCAGGAGCCTCCCCCACCCCACCTTGCATCATAAGACTTTAGTTTATAGACCCCTTTCGCTTCAGCTCACTTTTTATACCTTCCCTCTGATCCTACTCTGTCAATGACCCAAATGCCTCCAAGGTACAACCCTGCCAGTGGCAATGGCAGTCCCCCTCTGAATGGCGTGCACAGCTGGGATGGCCAGGCCCAGCTGTAAAGCTGACTCGGTCCCACCACCGGGGCCCCCAGAGCACAGAAAAGTGTCTACATATCAAACACAAGTTGGTTTCACGGAGTCCTTTTCTTCTCCCAATACTTTGTATCCCATGGCCACCACGGTTATTTTGAAAGCGTATTTTAGAGCTGGGTGATGACATTTAAATAAAGTAATCTCAATGAGGAGTTAGGGATTCATAAAAACACAGCCGAGGCCCCCACACGGCAGCACAATTGTAAAAACTGGCCTTACCCAGCACTGAGCTCCTGACGCCTTTTCACGGAAGCCAGTTAAGTCTCTTGTCTACACAGGCAAGCTGTGGGCCCTTCCAAGTTTAACTGAATCTGAACTTAGTTGTATCTACAATCCGGTTTATTAGCTTTATAATTTCAGGACCCTTGACCTCCAGAGTCCTTTTGGACTCAGGCTTCCTCTTCCAAGTCCAGGTCCAGATGGCCATGACTAAGTAGCTGCTCTGACAGTTGGCTCTGCTGGAGACCAGCAAAGGTGGTTTAAAATGTTTGAAGAAAAAAAGAAATGCTCAAGTGGATGTGGATGAAGAGAATCCACGGACTGCGGGAGTAAAGGGGCCAAACTGTGCTCCAAACGTCACGGAATTTGATCTTTCAAGTTATCCTCAAAGATTGATAGATTGATAGCCACTCTTCTATCCTAAATCAATCTCTCTCTCTCCCTCCCTCTCTCTCTCTCTCTCTCTCTCTCTCTCTCTCTCTCTCGTCTGAATTTAGGACCTTGACATGCTAGACAAGTATCCTACCACTGATCTGTGTCCCCATCCCCCACAGTTTTAATCGATACAGATTTCTTTCCAACAGATGCTGTCATTTTTAGCAAATATTTCCGAATAAAGAGAGCTTTACAAAAAAAACAAAAAACAAAGATTTGAAGACCACCCTGCTGATAGCAATCTGTACTTCCGTACAGTCCTCCCTGGCCATCTGAATTCTCTAAAAGAGAGGCTTCAGATGTGCCAGAGTTCTTGGGATGCAGGAAGAAGCAGTGTGCTTGGTTCTTGAAGGAGAAAGGGGTAACAAATTCTTAGTCACTGTCACAACTGCCTAGCAAGATATGTTCTTAAAAAAAAGAAGACAGTAAAGAAAAAGTCCAGAAATAAATCAAAACAATCAATGAACGTGTTCATGTGTGGGCATGCATATGGAGGTCAGAGGTCAGAGGTCAGCATTGCTCTGCTTCCTCAATTGGCTCCACCTTATCTTTTGAGACAAGGTCTCTCAATGAGCCTGGAGATCATGGATTTAGCTAGGGTGGCTGGCAATGAGCCCCAAGGCTCCTCCTCTCTCGGCCTCCCTGGTGCTGCAATTACAAATATTGACCTGGCTTTTCTTTTCCTTAAGGTGGGTAATGAGGACTGGACTCAGTTTAGCCACTTTCCTGATGGAGCCACTCCCCAGCCTCTGCTAGCTAGTATTTTCAGAATGTTGACCTCCTAGCTCCATTAGATGCAAGAGGAGCATAAAGCCCTTGGCTTTGCCTTCAAGGTGCTCGTCATTCATATCCCTGGAGAGCAGTACGTGGAATCAGGGAATCCAAATGTGGCAGTTTGCATGAGATGTTTTCCATAGGTTCATGTACTAGAATACTTGGTCCCCAGTCAACAGCGCTCTTTGGGGAGGGCGGAGAGGCACAGCCTTGCTGGAGGAAGTACAGCCCTGAGGCCTCAACAGACTTACAGCTCCCTCTCTCTGTGTGTTGTGTTCGCAGCTGAAGAGGTGTTCTTCCACTTCCATGCCTGCTGCTTACCACCGCGAAGGACTCTTACCCTTCTGGAACATAAGCCAAAATGAACTCTTTCTTCCACAGATTGCTTTTGGTCACAGTGTTTCTCACAGCAACCGAAAAGTAATCGATACACTGTCTCAGACGGCGCAGGAGAAGGAGAACCAGAGCAGGCTGGCCTACGGTGCGGAACGGCTAACACTTCAGCACCAGAAATGCTCTCTTCCCCGTGAGAATGAAGGTATCTGTTTCCCTCAACTCTGTGGCTCTGGATGAAATACACAAAGACACTGGCAGATGAAATTATTTTAACACTAGACAGTAACTCAGCTGACTCAACCACCATCTTTAAAATATCAAATTTGGTCTGTAAATCAGTGGTAACATAAAGGGGGAAAGAAATAATGATGCTCTCACTCGTCTTTTGAAGTAGTTTATGCAGTTTTAACTCTCAGCAGAATTCAAATCTACAGGAAGAGTTAGACAAAGAGCAACTATAGTATGTGGTCTCTAATCACTTTGAAATGCCTGCTGAGTGCTATTCATAACTTCACTGTTTTGATAGCTTTACAAACAAATTTGGTTCACGACGATAAAAAGATAAATGGGCAGCTATTATTTATTTGTAATGAAAACTATGATAAATGTGATCGAGAATGCTTTAATGAACACTCACATTTAACTGCAGAACAAACTTGTAATACCTCACTATGCCCCTCTTCAAGTTAGTGGAAAGGTTTAATAAAAAATAAAATAAAATGATTTTAAAAAGATAATGGTTAGGCATGGGAGGTGCCCAAACCTGTGGCCCCAGCACTCAGGAAGCTAAGTAGAAGGATCATCAGTTCAAAGCCAGCCTGGGTAACAACGCAAGTCCCAGCCTAGCTATGGGATCCTATCTCAAAAAAGAAAACTACTGTTTTATCAGCAATTATCTCTCCTTACTAAGCCTGGGCCCTGGGGATATTTAAATTTTATTTTAATTAATTAAGAGTAAGCAAAAGTAAACTTCTATTTTCTTCCTCGCATATGGTTAAGGTCCAGTAGTCATCTTTGGCCAACAGTGTCCATAGGGAACAATGAAGTTATAGAAGAATGTTTTCCACTGCAGAACATTGTATAGGTAGCAGTATTCTAGCTCTGTAAAGCACCCCACACATACCTTGTTTAGTTATTCAAACATCCATTTTAAGAAGTAGGTATCAGTATCATTCCCACTGTACAGATAAACAAACTAAGGTGTGATGATGTGGCAAAGAAAAGTGTGGCGCTGAGCCCAGAGATGAGCTATCCAGACTCATCTTTGAGAATGGAAAGGATCCATGGTGCATTGCCTAAGATTGTAACCACTGGCTCCCTGCAACTATGGATCTGAAATGTAGGGGTGTGATACAGGGTGGATCTGGAATGTCCTCCCAAGTCCTTGAATTAAAGGCATGGACCCCAGCCGATGGTGCTAACTGGGAGATGGTAGAACTTTTAAGAGGTGGAGTCTACTAAAAGGTTGTAGGTCACTGTGAGTGTGACCTTAAAGCAGACTCCACTACTCCAAGGCTTGGTCTACCACATGATCTCAGCACAGTGATCTGAGCTATGATGAGTCTAAAGCAAAACCCAAAGACAAGGGACTGAAACTTCTGTAATGGTGGGCCAAAATAAAACTTTCTTGATAAAGATAAAGGAATTATTGGGATGGTTTTTTTGTTTGTTTGTTTCGTTTTTTGGTTTTTCGAGACAGGGTTTCTCTGTATATCCCTGGCTGTCCTGGAACTCACTCTGTAGACCAGGCTGGCCTCAAACTCAGAAATCCGCCTGCCTCTGCCTCCCAAGTGCTGGGATTATAGGCATGCACCACCACTGCCTGGAAGGATGTTTTTTTTAAAAAAAAAAAAAAAAACAGGGACATAAAACTGGTTAACAGCATCCAACTAAAGAACTGAAAATCTAATAACCTGTTACTTTACACCAGTAGACCATAGTAGCAACTCTATTGGAGAGCTCAGGTGATTCAGTCTTCAGTGCCTGTTTTTATCACTGCTATGAGCAACCCCAGAGGAGAAAGGACCGTGCTCTGTTCAAACTGTGAGCCCACGGATATTCTAGAGAAGCAGAAACCTCTGTTTGGCTTCAGTCCCTAAAGCAAGTAAACCTGGGAGGGTGACATTTAAATTTTAACGGGAATCTATTTTCAATGTTCCCTTGCTGTTCTGGAATTGCCTCTTTGCATGAGAGCCAACACAGCTATAGTCAGCATATGTTTTCCACAGGATGCAACTTTTATAGAGGAACCAGATGAATTACAACATAGGTCAGGCTTCAGTTCCTCCGTGTGCTGTAAGGATGGGGCTGGGGGAACCACAGTGCAGAGGCAGAGCTTAACAGGAGATCTAGAGGGCACACAAGATAGGCTGGCTTCCATGCCCTAGGCCCCCAACTTGTAACCTTTACTTTCTCAAATCTTCAGCTTTCTAGAAAACTCCATTGGGCTTCACATGGATTGTTCTGATACCAGCTTTTTGGTTTTATATGAGGTTCCATTAGACACTCCTGCCATGGAACATCTGACAAGGAAAGGAACCAGGGCGCCCCACATTTCCATGTACGCACAGCAACACTATTATTCAAACCTGTAAATCTCCAAGTGTTCCTCCCCATCTTTAAGAGATTTGTTCTTATTTCATGTGTATGACTGTTTTGTCTGTGTGAATATAAGCACACCACATGAGTACAGTCCCTACAGAACACAGAAGAGGGCATTAAGTCCCCTGAAACTGGAGTTACAGATGACTATGAGCCTTCCTGTGGATGCTGGGAATCAAACCCAGATCCTCTGCAAGGACAGCCAGTGCTCTTAACCACTGAGCCATCTCTCTTGTTCTTCCTGCACACAGGAAAATGGGATGGTGATCTTAGATCTCAACTCCCCTCACCCCTGGGAGATCAGGCAAGTGGTCACCAAGTGGTCACCAAGTGGTCACCAAGTGCCCTCTTCGATCAAATGCCAAACCAGAGTCAAACTCTAGCTTACTTCAGCTCCTTGTGGCTGAAGTAACAGAACAGCACCGGGGCTCAGAGGGGCATCCCTGTGCAAGATAGATGTTCATACACCATTCTGCCAAGCTGGAAGGAGTCAGTTCCAGTCCGTCACTATGAAACACATTGCAGCACACACACAGTCCATCACAAAGAAAAACAGGATACGTAAAAAACAAAAAACCAACCATCACTTTTCATTTCAAGCACAGTGAGGCTGAAATAACCCAAGAATTCCTACCAGACACTTGGGAGCTGCCCAGGGGGATCCGATGGGCCCTGGTTGTACAACGGCGAGTAGGCTTTGTCCTAGATCCCCACTGCAAACTCCATCCTGGTCTGGCCAGTTCTAAACCCACGGCCAAAGACCATCTCTCACAAACCTCCCATCCACCTAAAGGAAGAATATTCTCAATGACCTCTCTTGCACAGTGGATGTCTAAGTTAAAAAGATCAGAAACGGGAAAGCACACACGTGTGCGAGGGTGTGCGAGGGTGTGCGCGCGCACACACACACACATACACATTACTTCTCAGATCCTACCAGCCTATTACTTTTCAATAGACTCACACACACACACAAAGGGCTTTCTGAATGTAGGAAAACAAGTTTATAATTACATAATTACGTAGCCACAGCACACTTTTTCTTTTATGTTACCTTTATCTTTAAAAGGCAACAGACAGGGCTGTACTAAAAAGCAATAAAGCATGGGTAATTTAATACCAAATTACATCCATATTGAAAAGTTTACATGCAGTTGAGAGCAGGCGGAGGTCAGGTTTTCAACAGGACTGTCTTTAATTGTGACCATCAGTTTTAGCAGCCCCGATCTCTGGATCAAAGACAGATATAATGGGCTTCCTCGGTGCTGAATAGTGAAAGCAGACAGGAGGAATGGCGTTATCTGGCACCCAAAGGTCATTTAAAAAAAATTACAAGAAAGGGAATATGTCTCCTTGTAAAATTGTATATCTAAGATAAAATACATTTTTTGAAAAAATCATTCTCCCTCATCCAGGTTCCAGTGAGCTATCATAAGTATAGCTCTGTATTTGGGGTGGGGAGATGTCATTTTGTCACAGGTGCAAGCCTTCTCCAGCGTTGCCTCTGATAAACACACAACCTCTGCATAAATTGTTGCAAATTATTTCGGTTGCTAGCTATCGTGATTTTTCCATCCTGGCCAGCAATCCTCTTTTTCCTGTGTTTTAAGACTGTGTGAGCCAGAAAGGTCATTGCTGAAGCCGCCTTTCCTGCTCCTCCTCCTCCTCCTCCTCCTCCTCCTCCTCCTCCTCCTCCTCCTCTTCCTCCTCTTCTCCTTCTCCTTCTCCTTCTTCTTCTTCCCCCACTCTCACTTAAATCAAATGAGAAGTAAATTATTAGTAAATCATATACACAAGTTTCCTGGACCTGCAGATCGAGTCTACAGATGAAGCAATTTCATCTCTGCCGGCTCTGGGAAATGGGATGTTGGGGGGTGGGGTGAAGACGGTGGCATGGGAGAGGAGATTTTAAGTAGCCATGGAAGAACAGAACAGAGATGCTCGCTGGCAAAGCATCCCCTTGCTTGCCTGCACAGACACTCAACTCTGCACCCAGAGACTACTTGTGAGAACCCATCTTTTCTCACTTAACAAGATACAAAATATAAAACACATTTGCCTCTTATTAAACCTCTTCTATAAGTGGTTCCAGGTCCACCATTTTTAAAGGGAGGAGGGGGGGAGCCAAGGCCCTCCTGGGAATTTCAGTGGAGTGACTGGAGATGTGGTACAGGCTGTGAGCCTTTATTACTTTAATTTTTTTTTTTTCTAAAAGCGCAGAAGGGATAACATTTTCAGTCATTAGCATTTGCTTTAAGTAGCTATTTCTTCTAACTGCAGGAATCTCTGCTCCCAGCAACACGCCCCCCTCCCTATTAGTGCCACTCCTAGATCCTGCCCAGAGCTGCCCTGTGGAATGTCCCTCCACCACACCAATCTGGAAGGTGCTTTTTAAAAAGGATCTTGGTTTCTCAAATGGAGGCAGCTATGGAAGAAAGCACAGTCGCCGTGTTCTTTCAAGTTCTTGGAGAATGAAGCTCTTGTTTTGGGGGGCACTTGAGACAAAAAGCTGACCGCGGCATCTCGGAATTACCTTGCAGGGGTGGAGGGGGCAGTACTTCCTGTTAGGACAGAACACAGTCATCTGTGGAAACAGAGTCCTTTGAGATTTTCATTCAGCTCCACACATGTGTGAGTGGCGGGTAGACTTTAAAATGATTAAGTGCAAAACCTAATCCTTTTTTTTTTTTTAAGAAGTGGAATGGAATCAGCCACCTTATTAAGACAATTTATAGTTTCCATCAAAGGAAAAGCAGAAGGGGAAGAAGTTCGCAAACCTGGGGAATGAAACTCAGTTCGGAGCTCCGTGGGTTCAAAACAGCAAGACGCCATTCAGGGCTGGAAATGTCAGCAGGAAGCATGAAGTCTTTTCTCGGACCCAAAAGAGAAAATAAATCGCTGAACGGTTCTTCTCCACCACCTTGCTCTGTCCAAAGAGAACTCTGACTCAAGTCAAAGGAACTCTCCTAACCTTCAAGAGGCCAGTACCAAAAGAGACCCACGATGCTAGATGCTAGAGTCCTCACCAGCTACCCCTTCTGGGGGCTCCATAAGAAACATGCAAGCTAAGCGAGAATTCCCTGCAGGGCAGGGTAGAGGAGCTGCATGCTTAGTTTTTATTTTCAACTAGAGATGGTCTTAAACTTCTGATCCTCCTGCCTCTACTTTCATAGAGTTAGGATTATAGGCTCGCCACCACACCCAGTTTGAAGTATTGGGAGCGGAACTCCAGCTTCCTGCATGACAGACAAGCACGGTCCCAACTGAATACCATCCATAACGCCCCTCCCCCTGAGCTGTGTTCTTTGTGCTACCAGTAATCGGATGCTACGATCAAAGACAAGGGTAGAATTATTTTTGTTCTCTGTAAGATGGAGCCCATGCAGCATGGACCTGGTACCCTGCCCACTCCACCATGCTCCTTGTCCTCTGTCACTCTGCTGCAAGGCTGTGTGACAGAAGGAGATGATGGATGGCTCTCCCCCAGCCTGCTCACTCTCATCAGTATTACAACTTATTGGTTGGGCACCAGCAGGGCACCCAGCGCTATCCAATATACTTATGCGGTCACAGGACCTGATGTGAGGCAGACCTTCCAGCTACCTCAAAGAGAATTAAGGGGTGCTCCTGATGGAGGCTGAGTGAGAGAGAGCTAATAAAAAAGTACCACACGAGGGTTCAAACACCAGACCTCATGCTTGGGCCATGGGTTAAACGTAAAGAATTGTAATTACTGAGAGGGCCGGAGAGGAAAGAAGCAAAGAGTTTCTAACAAAAGAAAAGAAAGTAACTTCCTGTGGAGGAAATGGAATTCAAGAACAAAGATCTGTTCGGGGACAAAGCAGCAGGTGACAGATCAACTGCCTGTCCTGGCCTACAAGACCCCCTAGTTCCTAACTGGACCTGATCCGAAGGATGGCCAATACCTGTCGGTCAAACTCTGCCCACAAATCAGACATTTAAAAAAAAAAAAAAATTCACGCATGCCATTAATGACTTGGGGAATTTTCAAAAGAAATCAAATCCTCAGGACCCGGAACACCACCAGGGAATACAGGCAGTCACTTCGGCGCCACGACTCCATGGTCCATCCGTACCTCCATCCTTTCATGGGCAGAACACAGAGAAGATGCTGAGCCACAGACCTGGGGCATCAGAGGACAAGAGCTACAGATGTGGTTTACATGTAAAACGCAAGGTAAGGAATTACGGGCAGAGCCGGTGCCATGGCTCAGTGAGTAAGGCATCTGACTTGCAAGCCCGAGCTCCTCCCACTTGAGTGTGAGTCCCCAAACCTATAGAAATGTAGGAAAGGACTGATTCCCCAAAGGTGTCCTCTGACCTACATGGTATGCCACCCCACCGCACCCCAAAATGCACCCAATGTTAATAACTACATTTTAATTAAGTTATTATAACCATATTTAATTAAGAGCACTTGAGTTTGACGAGGTAGATCAGACATTCACTTCAGTGACTTGGGTCCCCACTTCAGTGACAGCCCCTGCCAGGTTCATTGTGGTATTCCCTTCAAACTTGTATGCTGAGATCAGCACCATGCCTACCTAATAACCTAAGAAGAATAGAGAAGTACGCTTAGTTTGAATGCCAGGTGTTTTGCTGTCTTATTTAATTCTGCAACCATGCTGTTAGACCAGAATCCATCTTACATAGAGATTGCAAAAGCTACCTACCGCGTAACATTCCACTTGGCAGTCAAAAAGACCTCTGTTGAAGCTGAACTGGCACAAATGGGGTCCACCAATCATGGCTCTTCAGAACCAAGAAAATGCCAATCTAAATGAATTCTAATGCCTGTACCTTGTTCAAATGCCTCTGACTCTCTTACATCCCCAATGTCATTCACCATTAACTCCCTTCAACACTCCCTGAAACAAGTTTCCTCAAACTCCTTAGAGGGCTACAAATGAGGAAGAGAAGCATCTAACCCACAAGGAGGCTGAGAGGAGAAACTGCAGAGATCAGGTAGTACACGATAAACGTTAAAGATAAGCAAAAGCAAAGGCTGGCTCTCTGTAGATACTGTGGGTGAGCCACGGAACCAGCATCACTGACCTTTGAAGTTACCGAGTGAATTAGATGCCTGGTAGTTTCCTGTGCTGGTGGTTTCCACCTTGGGGCTCTAGGCAGACTGCTTGTCTCTGCTCCACCAGGCCTTTCGTTCTCAGTCCTAGCAGATAATCATCCCAGAGCTGCAAAGAGCATGAACGGAGATCTGAAGGACTTAAAGGCACATGGAGTCTTCTGGTCTCTGCTTTGGGTACTTTGCTGTCATAGTTTTGGGCCATCCATGTCATATGGCCAGTTTCTGAGCAGGTGTGGGTAATGGCATCAATGTCTATCTCTTCAGCCAGGGTGCTAGTCCCTCTTGCAGCTCTCAGATATTGAGTGCCACCTGAGTCTAGCTGCATTTTAAAGCCATAGACAATAGTGAGTGCTAAGAAAACAAATAGGATTTGTTTAATTTACTGCAGACTGTTAAAGGGAAAGATGCTGAGCTATCCACACGTAAGTAGACAAGGAAAACTGAGCTTTAAAAATGTCACCTTCAAAAGATTATGGAGGGAAGACACATATTCTGATACCTGCTTTTAAGCTAAGCTCCCCCTCTGGGCATCTTTAAAAATCAGAGAGCTGTCTGTCTCGGATGGTTAAGGCATTGGTCTGCCTCAGTGCCACAGGCTAAGCAAAGTTCATGCCCATTGACCTTCAGTCTCAGCAAAATGAACTTCAGCCTTTTCAAGTAAACTGAGTTCTTGTTGCCTGTCAGCCATGCCAAGCACACTAATAAAGGCTGCTTTGGTTCACCCTGCATACTAACTAGACCTTCCAACCCCAAAACCCAAATGGTGTCGGCATGTTACTAAAAACAATGTGTAGCTAACATTAAAATATTGGCACCCACTCAAAAGAGGCAGCTGCTAGGTATATCATTTCCTCTTAGGATTATGCACACTGAGCCTTCAAGATGACTAAGCTGGTTAAGGCACTGACTGCCAAGGCGGGACCCATGTGGTAGAAGGAGAGAACCAGCTCCTACAAGCTGTATCTGACCTCCACACACACACTATGGTGTATACCTTCCTACCCCATCACCCCCAAACATGCAAATAAATAAATAAAAATTAATGTTAAAATACCCTCAAAATAGTATCTGTGGTAAAGAACAAACAAAATCCTTGACACTATCAATACTTAATATTCATCAACAGCAAACCCCTAAGAAGTCTCTGTGGAAGGTATGCTTCATGAATTTTACCAGGTCTCTCAAGCTCAGTACCTCATCTGTCTCTGCTAATTCCATCGCTTTTCAGTCAATCCCCTCAAGGGTCTATTTTGTTTGTTGCATTTTGGTTTTCTCTCTGCAACTGCTGTCAAATAGGCTATAAATGGCCTTTAAAATAGAGGGCCCGTGTCATCATGTGGCTGGCCAATGACAGCGCATACCTGTGTGTCTCTGAGTAGTAACACCAAAATGATGTTCAGGCTCCATTCTCTCTAAGTAGACAACCAGACAGAGCATTCAGTCAACACCAATGATTGCCCTTAACCAAGAAAGGAGGATGACATGATGTTCGGAATTTTTCCCCCAAAATTATTTTAATGGTCAAAGGAAAAAAAAAAAAAACCCTCCTGTGCTGTAAGAACCTAATTTGGAACACGCATCGCCTTGGCAGATTTTACATCAGGAGGCTTTGAATTTAAATATGAAAAGCCAGGATTTGCTTTCTAGACAGAATGTGAGTCTGAAATGTCATGCAAATTCCTTTTTGGAAGGAGAAATGCAAACATTTTGAGAAGAGCGCTGGATATGCACAGGGCTTTGGGGAAACCATGTGTAAAATACTATTTTGCCTGAGGCAATCTATCTCCCACATTTGTTGAGGAAGAAAATAATAGCCAATATTCGCTCGTGACTGTTGATGGAATGAATGGTTTCTATCTGCACGGTTCCTGTCAGCTTTTCTGGGAGTTCTGAAAAATCACAGGATCCACAAACTGTGCACCAGACCAAGTCTGTCTTTAATATGGACCCGCAAGCATCCAGCGCAGAAGCAACATCCAACGGACGCGAACACTTATTCACTAACTACAGCATTGCCAGTGCAGCCGCCCCGCATTTCTTCCTCAAGCTCAGAGGAAGGGATCCTGTCTTTTCCTCTGGTGTATGCACTGTATAATATATGCCTCATACTCTGAATCAACAGAACTGGCTCCCTGGCTCCCTGGCTCCCTGGCTCCCTGGCTCCCTGGCTC
>JADRCH010000230.1:2618540-2666245 GCA_019843965.1 Rhynchomys soricoides | reverse complement strand
CTGGCTCCCTGGCTCCCTGGCTCCCTGGCTCCCTGGCTCCCTGGCTCCCTGGCTTCCTGGCTCCCTGGCTCACACTGGTTCACACTGGTTCACACTGGCTCACACTGGCTCACTGGTGTTCCCTCCTCCATCCTTAATCACATGTTTTGTCCCCTTTCAGCAGGTGCACACTCATGTCACAAAGTTCCTGAGCATTTGAAACAAGCTCTCTAGAAACCTTGTCCTACAGAATGTCCCCAGAATGGAAGCAAGCATTCCCACAACTATGCTTGATATAAGGTAGCCAAGATGGCAACCACACTCCCAAAGTACGGCTAATGAGACAGGATTTCTTGAATTATTTTAATCTTGTTTCGATTTATTTCTATCTGTGCACTAGGCACAGGCCTCCAGTCCCAGCTACCTAGGAGGCAAATTCAGAACAATCAAAAATTCAAGGCCAGTCTGGGCTACAGAGTGAGTTCAATGCTATTCTAGGCAACTTGAGGAGATACAGTCTCGAAACAAAATATAAAAGCTAGAGAGACAAGTACTTGTTGAATGAGCCTGCTGACCCATGCTCAATCCTGGCTCCCACGGAGAAAGGAGAGTATCAACTCCTAAATGTTCATCCTCTGATCTCCACATAGCACACACACACACACACACACACACATACACACACGAGAGAGAGAGAGAGAGAGAGAGAGAGAGAGAGAGAGAGAGGAGACAGAGACAGAAACAGAGAGAAACAGACAGACACATACACACACACACATACACACACACACACATACACACACACATACACACACACATACACACAAACATACACACACACATACAAACACACATACACACACATACACACACACATACACACACACATACACACACACACACACACGAGAGAGAGAGAGAGAGAGAGAGAGAGAGAGAGGAGACAGAGACAGAGAGAAACAGACAGACACATACACACACTTACCCACACACACACAGAGAGATATTGTTTAGTTGAATAAAATCTAAGATGTAAAATAAAAGGCGGTGGTGTACGCCCTAGCACGCGTGAGGCACTAGTTTCAGTGCCCACTACTCCAAATGAGTGAAGGAACTTAAACAGCAATGTCAGACATTCCTTTAAGTTAGGAATACTCAGAAATTAACGTTGATAACAAAAAGAGAACCAAACTGGGCCATTCTCTGCTTCATCACATATGCCCTGGGCAGGTCTCAGCCTCTGTGACTTCAGCGTCCTTGGCTGCAGATCAGCAATGATATCCGTTTTTATCACCTTGTGCTAACTAAAGGAGATAAATTTTATGAAGTGACCTGATCAATGACAAGTAGTGGCCTTCTTTTTGTTTGGTGTGTGTGTGTGTGTGTGTGTGTGTGTGTGTGTGTGTTGGTGCACATGAGAGTGTAGAGGCCAGAGGCTTACTCAGGATGCCTTTCCCTGTTTATTTTCAGATACTCTCCTTAGTTTTTCAACAGGGCCTCTCAATGGATCTAGAGCTCATTGGGTGATTTTAGATTGGTGGCTACTTTCACTCCCTAGTGCTGGGCTTACAGGCACAGTCCACACACTCGGCTTTTTACATGGATGCTGTCAATCCAAACTAAGGCCCTCACACTTATCCAGCAAGGCTATACCCATTGTAACATCTCCTCAGGCCCTGTTGAGGTTTTTGTTTGTTTGTTTGTTTGTTTTGTTTTGTTTTTGGTGGTGGGGGCTGTTTATTTGTTAGTTTTGTTTTGTTTTTCAACTTATAAAATAAAATCCATTAAAAAAAAGTTTCAGGGCAATTGTTATAATAAAATGGAGCAATGATTATGAAATATTTACGAGACATCAATCACCAAAATAGGAACTGTTGCAGGTGAAGAGATGGCTCAGTGGTTAGAGCACTGCTGCTCTTGCAGAGGACCTAGGTTCGGTTCCCAGCATCCACATGGTGGCTTACAACAGCCTATAACTTCAGCTCCAGGGATCCAGTGCCTTTTTCTGGCCTCCACTAAGTACTATGCACACACCCCACACGTGGTACACATACATACATACATGTAGGCAAAACACTTGTACATGCAGAATCAAAACAAATCAGACTTCAGAAAATTTTGTGCTATTAATAATTTCATTAGGTGAAAGAGGTGAATGACTATTTGCATTTCTTTTCTCTGCCTTTCTTGTCAGTACTCCACTCTTTCTGGAGGCTTAGCCTCTTTGGCATATCGCAGCTCCAAAATGTCTGGCATGGTACCTTTGTGGAGGAACCTCTGTAGCCTGTGCAGGGATGCTTTTGCACATTCTAAACTGCTGCAGACTCTGCCTGCCTCTGAGGCTTTGAGCATCCACACAACATTCGAGTTTCTACATCACATACAGAGATACTACCTCACAGGAATGCTTAAAATAAAGAAGAAAAATCATGGCAACGAGGTTTTCTGAAATCCCCACATTAGCCTGAGAACAGTGAGCACCTTGTCTTGGAAATGACCGTCGGGTCCTCTTGATTCCTTTTACGGCTCAGCTTCTCCATCTTCTCACTCAACTCCTTCATCCTTTGGCAAGCCTCTGTCTTCCTGTGTATGAACAAAGGGTCTCTGGTGGTGAGCCCCCTGGAAGAAGAAGATAGCGGAGTAGTTTTTAAAGCAAGATAGGAAATAAAGGAAAGATGATGTTTCCTATGGGTTTGCCTGCGGACCGCAAAAGCTTCGTCCCACATCATGATGGGAAATGCCCTTCCATACAAGCAGGAAAATAGAACAGGGATGGATTTTCAAACAAACCAACAGTTGTGATGGTCAGGGATTTGCTCTGGACCCTGTGGGGAGTGAACATCCCAGGGATGTCACTACTTAGAATTGGGTGACCACTGGTGAACAGGAAGCCCACTCTGGAAACTGTGAAAGATGAAATGGGTGGGAAATAGGAAAAATGATAAAGCTGTGAAGAATTTGATCTTAGGAGCCCTTACATAGAATGTGTGTGCCAGAGGTAATCAAATTAAAAGTAGATCGATTTCTAAGATATAGCTCCTTTCCATGTGCTGTCCATGATAGAAGTTTTATTTATTGCCTGGCAGAGGTAAAAGGATTCAGTAGTTAAAAGTGGGCTGAGGCTGGGGGATGGCTCAATGAGACAAGGACTTGCCTCCCAGTGAGGATCTAAATTCAGATCCTTTGATTCTAAAACCTGATGCAGTAGTGTCTGTATCTAGAATCTCAAGAATCTTGAAGAGGGATGGGAGGCAGAGAGAGAACCCCAAAAGCTCACTGGCCATTTAATCTAGCAAATTCAGAAGTGAACAAGAAACTCTAGGAGGAGAGGGTCATCTCCTACAGGTTGTACTTGACCTTCACATACACACTGTTGCTGTTGTTGGTGCTACTGTTGCAAAAGCAAACATGCAAACAACAAGAATTCGAAGTAAGTGTGATTTAAAAATTAAGAGTTTAAACACAGAGTCACCACCTCCGCTCGTCACACCCCTACGTAGACTCAAACAGTTGTTTGTATGTGAACGGCCATAGAGATTTACCTCCTAACAGCCTAAACTGGAAACAACCCCAGTGACCATCACAAAAGAGACAACCAACATACAGTGTATAATAGTTTGGCACAACCAGCCTTTAAAAGGGAACACAACTCTGATACCACAACTTGGATGACCCTTTTAAACATGCTACGTGAAGCAAACACACAAGGATCGATGTTGTTTTGTTCCCCTAAGTGACAAACTTGAAAAGGCAAATATGTAGATATAATAATGCAAACAGTTATAATTACAGGGGCCAGGGTTAACTGCAAGGCTGCTGTTTAAGGAGTAAGGAGTTTCTGTTCGGGATGATGGCTCGAGAGCTGCAGCACAGAATTAGATAAATCGACGGTTACAAAATACTGTGTGCCCTTTGCTCAGCACAGACTTGTATGCAATCTGGTTGAAATTATAAATGTTTATGTTATCTCTGTTTTACCACAGAGAAAGGAATCAATACTCAGGAAGTGTGGGGGAGGAGAGTGAGGCAAGAGGAAATATGAGGTTTGAAGAACCTGGAGAAAAAAAAGTCATGGACAAAGGATTCGAGAAAGACAAAGACAGACCATGGCAAGCCAGGAACATGGCTAGACTTAAGGGTAATCCCAACACTTCAGAGACTCAAGTACAAGGATGACTTGATGCCAGCGTGGACTAGCTAGGTAGAGGGAGGCCCTATCTTAAAAGGAGAGGCCAAATATAAAATGTGGGTATTGACATCAAATTCTAACCACCCACATGGACTCCCAAAAGCCTCCACTCGGTTATATATGGAAGCCATGTTTCTCTCTGGTGATAGGGAATGAGGAAGAGAGGCACTACCCAGGAACAGTCAATGTTGAATAGAAGAGAGAGAGAAGAGGGTAGAATGAAAGAGAGAGAGAGAGAGAGAGAGAGAGAGAGAGAGAGAGAGAGAAACGGAGAGAGAGGGAGAAAGGGAGAGGGAGAGAGAGATGGGGGAAGACGAAAGGAAAGATAACAGAGATTCCAACAAAACTTCGGGAATTCTCTCTGAATTAAGATCTCTAAAATCCTCATAAACTAGAAGTTAAATGAGACTTGAAATAGATTCTAAGGTATAAATGCAATTCCAGGGTCTGAGAAGACTCTAGGACAGAAAGACACAGCAAGGTGGGTACCTGGAGATCCAAGAAGTAAAGGTGTCTGTAAAGGTGAATAGATAGAAAGGCAAAGGACTGAGAAGTTCACGGCACTCGGCGTTTAGTGAGCTCACTGGCTTTTATATCAAACAAATTATGTATGATTCAGCTCATGGAAAGAACTATGCCCAAGATAGGAAATAGATGAATAGGAGATGCTGAGGTAGAAAAAGATTAAGCTATCTCTCTTTATCTATTTAGCACGATCTCAGACGCTAGAGCCCTGTGCCGGCTGCAGACTCTGGAGCCACTTACTCCATTGTTATTCACCACCCAAAGGCCCCAGCTCCCTGTCAGCACCACCACCTTGAACTTCAGGACTTCCACCTGAGTGTTTGGATTAGTGCCTTTAAAAATAAATAGGCTAGAGAGAGACTATTTGCTCTCTCCCAACCCTACCAGTGAAGACTCAGCAATAAATCTCTCTCAAAGTTCCTGAACAGAACACCAATGGCCTATGCTCTAAGATCAAGAATCGACAAATGGGACCTCATAAAATTGCAAAGCTTCTGTAAGGCAAAGGACACTGTCAATAGGACAAAATGGCAACCAACAGATTGAGAAAAGATCTTTACCAATCCTACATCTGATTGAGGGCTAATATCCAATATATACAAGGAACTCAAGAAGTTAGACTCCAGAGAACCAAATAACCCTATTAAAAAATGGGGAACAGAGCTAAACAGAGAATTCTCAACTGAGGAAACTTGAATGGCTGAGAAGCACCTAAAGAAATGTTCAACATCCTTAGTCATCGGGGAAATGCAAATCAAAACAACCCTGAGATTCCACCTCACACCAGTCAGAATGGCTAAGATAAAAAACTCAGGTGACAGCAGATGCTGGCGACGATGTCAGAAAGAGGAACACTCCTCCATTGCTGGTGGGATTGCAAGCTGGTACAACCACTCTGGAAATCAGTTTGGCGGACCCTCAGAAAATTGGACATGATACTTCCTGAGGACCCAGCTATACCACTTCCCTGGGCATATACCCAGAAGATGCTCCAACATCTAATAAGGACACATGCTCTACTATGTTCATACCAGCCATATTTATAATAGCCAGAAACTGGAAACAACCAAGATGTCCCTCAACAGAGGAATGGATACAGAAAATGTGATATATTTACACAATGGAATACTATTCAGCTATTAAAAACAATGACTTCATGAAATTCGCAGGCAAATGGATGGAACTTGAAAATATCATCCTGAGTGAGGTAACTCAGTCACAAAAGAACGAACACAGTATGTACTCACTGATAAGCAAATATTAGCCCAAAAGTTCGGAACACCCATGATTCAATTCACAGCAACTGTTGGACTGAGCGTGGGCTCCCAGATGGAGGAGTTGAAGGGACTGAAGGAACTGAGGGAGTTTGCAGCCCCATGGGGAGGGAGCAAGTGTCAACTGGTCAGTCCCTCCCCCCCCCCACCCCCATGCTCCCAGAGACTGGACCACCAACCAAAGAACGCATATGGAGGGACCCATGGTGCTGGTCATATATATGGCAGAGGAGGGTCTTGTTGGCCATCAGTGGGAGGAGAGGCCCTTGGGTCTGAGAGTGTTAGATGCCCCAGTATAGGGGAATGCCAGGGAGGGAAGTCAGGAGTGGGTGGTCTTGTTCTCTCTCGCACTCTCTCTTGTGCTCTCTAGAGCTCTCTCCAGCTCTCTCTGTGTATGTGTGTGAGGGTATGTGCTTTCCCTCCCCCACACATGGGTGCAAACATAGTCTACAGAGAGATGCTCATGTCTCTATCACTGTCTGATTTTTTTGAGACAGGGTCTCAGTGAATCTAGAGCTCACCATATAGGTTAGACACCATGCCTGATTTTTTTCCATAGGTGCTGGAGATCCGATCTTAGGTCCTTGTGCTTTCATAGGAAAGACTTTACCCAGGAAGCCACCTCCCCAACCCTAAAAGGTGTTCTAGAGCCCAGATTCAGACACAGAAGCAAGACAAGCTGGAAGAGGCTGCTGACGTATAGACTTTGCCATATCAGCTCGATTGGATGAGCAAAATACGAAATCAAAGCAGTGTGCTGAAATTCTTACCATCTCCATCCTGACCAACAAGGAGGCTGTGAAGGGCGGGGACATTAATCACCTAAGACTACCTAATCCAAGGAGATAGCTTTTCCATGACCATTCTAATGCATAGTAACTGCCCCAGCCTGATTTCTTGAGCCAAGATGCACAGGCTTTACACATTTCATGGTTATTTTCTCCAGTTATGCAGACGACTTTTTCCCCCTACTGTCTCATTTTGATCCCCCTCCTTCCTCTAGTCCTTTCCATTCAAATGGATCCAACCTGGTTCCTATCACCTAGAGATGAATTAACCTTTCCAAGTATTCTGACATGGCCTTCTTTGGAAAAAGTTCCCCGGAGCTCTGAAGCCGCTGGGGAAGGGAGGCAACTTGGTTTTGACTTTAATACACATTTGGAAATACCTTCGTGCAGGACGGCTGGAAATAAGGATCTAATAACAAGACGCTTCTAAAATTACCGCTAAATCTGAAGCATTCGGTCTGCTGCACAGCCTCTGCGCGTCTTTAATTCATCAATTAAGTGATCAAAGATCTTGTTTGAGATACAATTACATTTCTTTTGTTCTCTTTGCACCCGTTGTATTAAAATGGATAGCACTGGGAAAATCAGAGCCAAGAATAAAAACGGACAAAACAACGCGTTCCCATCCATCACTTCCCACAGGCAAGGCTACACACGCCAGAAACAAAGACAAACCGGAAGCCTCCATGTAGCCTCAAGGGACCTCTAGGCATTTGGGTTGAAGGCAGGTTCCTTCCAAACTAGGAAAAGAGGGACAGGGGAAGCCCTGACTACTTACTAAAACGGACCCCAAAGCAAACAACTTTGGTGCTAAAGGATGGAGGTCTGGTGAGCCCTGTTAGGTACAAAAAGACTCATTTTCTCAGTGTCCAAGAATCTGATGGAAGTGTTCCTTGTTATCACAATTCTTAACGCGCACTTTCCAGCAGCAGGTTGTTCTCACTGTGTGCTGTTGGGATCTCCTTGCTCTTAAAGAGGGTTTAGGAAATGTCTATAAAAGGTCAGATTATAGCCTCTCTGACTTTTACAAGTGCTCACTTCAGTAGTACCGTGAAAGAAGTTACAGATGGGTATGCAAATGAGCGGGCGTGGCTTCGGTCCATTAACACCCTATTTACTGAAGTAGGCTTCAGTCCAGATTGTGCAGAGCACTAGTCCTTTTCTGAGCCCTGCTGTAAAACCATCACAACCAGAACCAGTACTCAACCTCTTTACAGGATGAGTCCCTTTGAGCTGGGGAGCCTTGCAGTTGCATGCCTCCTATACTGAGCAGCATGTGGGAAATCCTTGCTGAACACTGTAGCCTCAGGAAAGAAAAACAGATTGGGTTTGAGGCTGGGGAGAAAGTCACGTTTAGTCACAAGGCCAACCTCATAAGGTTTTCTCTTCCGAATGTTCTTTATCCTCTCCAAATTAAATGTTTAGGTGAGATTCATTGTTCCTTTGTAAGGAATCAGATCTCACGCTGCACGCCCACCCCAACCCGCCCCGTTTATTTATTACCTGAGTTTCAGTCTTAACAAATATGATTTTGGTTTTCCCTGTCATCAATGGAAAGAGCCCATGTGGTTTTGATTGACAAAAGGGTGATAAAATTCACTGTATCCTTTAAAAAGTGATTGAAAAGTTTGCAGGCTGTTGCAGAAGTTGGGGGTAGGGGGAGCCAGGAGATTGAATTTCAACAAAAGACATGCCAGTTTTTCTCCCTGTTCTTACCATTCAACATTCTTCCACCTCTGGGTATCTAATTAGATACCCAGGTTCCGAGAGTCATGTGTTTCTCTTTAAACTTTTGGCAAGTCTGCCCCTGGATGGTTAAGGCTGGGTACACTTAGGTTCCCCTCCGGGGACCAGCACCAGGTGACATCACCCGCTATGTCACAAACAATGGAGCATAAATAAGACATCTGAAAGACTTGCAGTCTTTTTTTTTTTTCCCTCTCTTTTCATTTACTTCAAATCCACATTCATTGTATTTCTGAAAAAAAATCTTCATTTTTGTCTTTCCCATGTTTTCCAGACACATCTATTACCTGAGCTTCAGTCTTAACAAATATGATTTTGGTTTTTCCTGTCATCAATGGAAGGAGCTTGTGTGGTCAAGTGGCTCTTAATAGCCAGTATCCTTTTTACTACCCAGAAAAAAAATCACAGTTCACCTTCTCTTGCCAGGGGTGGCTATGGTGATTAGGGGTACCTAAGTGGTCTATCTGCTATGTGAAGCTCTGTCGAAATGTCCTTCTCGATAAACTCAAAACACCATACACCTTCTTAACTGACACCAGGACAAGCCACCATGCAACTCACCTATCTTTATCTCCAGGGAACAACTAATCAAGCAAAAAGAATCTGAACATTAGAGATGTCTGCCATGTGCTGGTCTCCTTCTTCAACTGATGTTCAAGGGCTGCCATTCCTCTCCCATTCTCTGGCTACAGAGCTGGAGAAGGAAGTCCCATAGCATGACTGGAGAGAAGGTAAGGATGTGCAACAAACCAAACTTCTCAAATGAACGATTGAGCAGTTTTTATACTAGAAAATATCCAAGTTTTTGAAGGGGTGTAGACATCTCAAAACTCTTCCCTTTCTCTCTACTGGGTTACATCCCCCAGGAACAGTAATGACTTCATATTTGTTTTCTGTGTCTTCTCTATTGATAAGCAGGTTTTATAAATGGTTCGCTGTGTAGAGACCAATGCACAGCTGTGCTGTGTAATTGTTTTCAAATAAATCTGCCAGTAACCACAGCTGCTGGATATACTTGAGGTAGGAAGATAATGACTTCAGGGCTAGCCTGAGCTACACAGTGAGCTTCTGTTTCCCAACGATGGATTTACACTTGACAGTACAGTCTACTTAGTGAAATTACCCATGCCTATAAATACCAAAATATTGAAAACAAATAACTATAATATATTCTAAATTTAATTTTTGTTAGCAGTTTTTTTTAAGATGGAGTTTTACTCTATACCCCATGGTGACTGTAATTTATTTTGTAACCTAGGTTGACCTTGAGCCACTGGGATTACATGCATGAGCCACTATATCTTGCTTAAAGTTTATGAGCTCGAACTATATCTCTGGGGAAATGAGGGCAAAAGTAAATTCCAGAATCTTGCATAGGTCATCATGTACATGTAGAATATCATGGTATTTTACGGGGCTGCACCACCCATACATTCTGACAGTAATTTCTGGTTTCGTTGGTTTTGTTTTGCTCTGCTTTTTGTTTTAGCAGGTTCTCATACAACCCGAGCTGGCCTCAGACTTTTGAAGAGTCTTGAATTCTCCACCAGTGTGCCTCAGCCTTCCAGATTCTAGAATCACATATGCAGCATACACCTGGCTCTTCGAATCAGGGCTCTTTGCTTACTAAAACCAGGGATAACCACCTCATATGCCCAATTTATTGATAAGTTGCAGAAAAATAACTGTTCTCTATAGGGTTCCCACAGTGAGCCACCCTGAGCTAACGAATGTCATACTACTAGCGAGTCAGTTTCTATTTCTCATCTGCTTGTCAGTAATTTCTGTAAGTGTTTGTTTAGAGCTGGATATGCAGTTAGGAGGTAGAGTCCTGGCTTAGCATGTACAATCCCCTTGACTTTCAGCATTGCCAAAAACAAGCATTTGTTTTCTCTGACTTTATCTTGTACTATTCTGTAGCGTCTCTAAGCAGAAGTGTTGGCTTTGGACATCTAAGAAAAAAGAACACCTCACCCCCCAACTGGGTACTAAATTCAACTCAAAGACTAGTTTTGATGACGACGTGAGTTATTGTTGATCACTTCTAACCTACAGCACTGTCTTCCCAATACATTGTTCTATATCCAAAACAAAAACACAACAAAACATTAGCCTTTCTATAGCTGATCATGGGAGAAAACATTCCCCATATCCCACTTTTATGTGTGCTCAAGAGATGTGTGGTTAGTCCCAACACTTGGGAGGCAGAGGCAGGAGGATCTGTGTGAGTTCAGGGCCAGCCTGGTCTATACAGTGAGTTCCAGGACAGCTAGAGACCCTGTCTCAAAGAACAAGAGAAAGAAAGAGAGATAGGAGGGGGGAATAAGCAGTTTATAATGCTTTTGAGATATATGCTTATAACATATATATAATACTTATAAGTATATAATGTTTATAAGAGAAGTTTGGGGGCTGGAGAGGTGGCTCAGAGGTTAAGAGCACCGACTACTCTTCCAGAGGTCATGAGTTCAATTCCCAGCAACTGCATGGTGGCTCACAACCACCTGTAATGGGATCCGATGCCCTCTTCTGTTGTCTGAAGACAGTTACAGTGTACTCATATAAATAAAATAAATAAATCTTTTTTAAAAAAGGTAAGTTTTGATAAGCAGTTTAAAATCAATTATTTGAAAGAAACTCAAATTATTGTACTTTCCTTGGTTTCATTATTCTGTCCCTGGAGTAAAATTATAGATTTATCTTTAATGCTGGGCATTGTAGTCCATGCCTGTATTCCCAGGCCTTGGGAGCCTGATACAGGAGAGTTAAGAGTTTGAGATCAGAAGCCAGAGAGATGGCTCAGAAGTTAAATACATCATTTAAAATAAAACATTATATATATAAAAAAGAGTTCAATATTAGCGGACCTACAAAGTAACACCTTGTCTCAAACCAACAATAACAAAGAGGATTTATTATTGGAAGCTTCTCAACTGTCTTTAATTATTTGCATTATTTTCATTAATAGTACATTTCTTGACTCCTTTCTGTTTCTATTACAGTTTTATTCAGTTCAGAAAAACAAGAAAACTAACATGCCGGACTAGAGAGATTGCTCAGTGGTTAAGAGCTCTCTTCTAGACAATCCTAGTTCAGTATCAAAGGCCCACATGGCAACTCAGTCATTTGTAACTCCTGTTTTCTTCTAACATCTATAGGCAATAGGTATGTATGTGGCACACAGACATAGATTCAAGCAGAATACACACACATACACACAGACACACAGACATAAACACACATACTCTAACACATACATACACACATATACACACACACTAAAGAAACAAATCTTTTAAAAGGAAAGGGAAAAACCCACCATGTGGTGGCTATCCTTAAAGCAGGTTTAAGTCTGGACTGAAGGCAGCTGAGGCCTCCTATCCTAGCTGTTAGGCGGATCCTATACACACCCGTACAAAAGCCCACGGTATCTCCTACCACCCCTCACAGCTGCAGTAGTGCCTGCTGTTTCCCATGGTGCTTCCTATAGACACTGGTGGGAGTCATGATGAGGACTGTGTTCCCTACTCACTGACTCAGAAAATGTTGCCATTATATTGACCATCTTTGAAAAGTTAGAAAAAACATACATAGTAAATATTTTTAGGAAAATCTGATGACCATTAAACAACCAAAGAATTTCAAAAGTCTGAAATACAAACACAGAGAACCAAAAGACAGAAAAGAGCCAACATTTTCTATCATAAACATCTAAAACCAACACCAACAGGTGTGAGGTAACACAAAAATAAGGTAAATACACACCACACACACACACACACACACACACACACACACACACGTTAACAGTAAATTGATTTTTTTAAAAAAATTTAACAAATCTCTTAAATACTTATAGAGTGGTACAGAAAATTGAAAAGTATAAGACAAATATGTATTCCTCTTCTGGCTTCCATGTGCAGTTTACATAGAGGGTGCACATACATACAGTCAGATGAAACATCCAGACACAATGCCTTCCCTGTTCTTAAAAAAAAAAAAAAAACAAAAAACAAAACTATGTCCCCTACAACTACATGAATTCTAAGAATCCCGTGTTCTCTCTGTGTGTTCCCGGTCCCCAGGATGCAGAGTGAGCTGGGAGCTGATGTCTAATAGTCTCTGAAAAGCCTGGTTATACTTCTCGATCCCAGTTTTCTAGTTACCCTGAAAAATGCATCAGACACTTTTAGAAAGACTACAACGTTGTAAGATACTGAGACATTTTTGTGGTTCTCTTTCCTTGCTGCTATCTGGTTTCGATTCATTTAAAACATCTAATGAATTGAGGCCTTGTTAAGAAGTCATGGCTCTTCCCATCTGGCCTTGGATCACCAGGAATGAATTCCTCTTAGTTGTATTTAAAAAAAAGAAAACACAAACCCACTTGAGCTGCTTCACTCCTTTAGTACATCAAATATTGAGACTGTTCAAACTACTATCATCTTCCTTCTGTGTGGTAGATTATAATAACCACACTGGTGGCTGTTCTTGGTTGTCAACCTGATTACAACTGGAATTAACTAAATCCCAAGCAACTGGGCACACCTGTGAGGGATGTTTTTCTTGATTAAATCATGTGAAGTGGGAGGAGCCACCTTTAATCTAGATCTCTTGAGCTGGAAGATCTGCCTTTAATCTGGGCTGTCCTTCCTGTTGGCAGCCTGTACGAAGGACATGGAAGAAGGAAGCTTGCTCTTTGCCTGCTTGCCCTTGCTTTTGCTTCATTCCTTCACTGGCATTAGAGCTTACTTCTTTGGGATTCTATCATATACTGAAGATCAGCTGAGACATCCAGAATCATGGACTGAACAACTCCTGGATTCTTGGACCTTTCATTGGTAGACAGCCATTGTTGGACTAGCTGGACCACAGCCTGCAAGTCATTGTAATAAATCCCCTTTCTAGCTAGGTAGATAGATCAATAGGTTGGTAGATTAGATTAGATTAGATTCTATAAATTCTGTTCCTCTAAAGAATCCTGACAATACAGATTTTGGTACCAGGAGTGATTCTAGAGCAACAGAAGTATAAGGATGATTATTTTAAGCATCTGAAATAGGCTTTCCAATTTGCCAACACCTATAGTTCCCAAAACCCCTTCTAAAACACTGGGAGAGTACTGAAAGTCCACAGAATGAACTATTTTACAAGCTTAAGGAGACAAATGCATTTGATTCTCCTGATTCACTAACTGTGAGAGGCAACAGATTTAGTAGCTCCATATATATAAAACTTTTGGCCAACTTGTGGAAAAATAAGGAAAATGATGAAGCTGTTTGGTTGCTCCTAGTATGAGTGCCATGATAAAACTGACCAACTTCTATCATCTCAGAATACAATAGAGGTTAATAAACTCAGTGATAAAGCTGACCAGATCCAATGTGTATAAACATGTATAAACGTTTAGACGTGTATAAACAATCTAAAGGTTTGTAAGTGTGCCCTGGAAGAGCATCTTGTCTTCAGCAGCCACAGAGCTCAAGTTGTGGAAGATAAAACTGAAGCCTTCTTTATAAGGTTGGTGTTACAGCAGAAAATTCAAGTCCCAGCCTCAGAGGGTGTCAGCGGTTGAAGGGCATCCATTGGTAAAGAATGGGATTCTGTGACTTGGGATAGAGATGCATGGGAGGACCCTATTGAAGCTGAGAACTTTGAACCCTCAGATTCTCAAGGGTCTTCTCACCTGAGGGAGTAGTCTCTCCACCCCCAAGCAGATATACTACCAGCCCCACCCCCTGAAATATTGCCTTTTCTGTTTTTGACTGAGGAAGTTAACCCTTCACTGTCTGCTAAACCAACAACGACTTTCCCTAAAGGAGATGCTAGACAAGACTATACTGATGTCCCTCAGGGCCCTCCAATAGTTGCCTCTAGACCTATAACCAGACTTAAGGCTAAGCAGGCTCCGAGAGAAGAGTTAGAAAGTGTAGAGGTAGGGGTCCTACACTACTAAAGAACTTAATGAGTTTGCTAATTCATTCAAGCAGAAGTCTGGGGACTATGTGTGGGAATGGATTTTAAGGGTGTGGGATAATGGTGGAAGGAACATAAAACTGGATCAGGCTGAGTTTCTTTGTTGTTGTTGTTGTTGTTGTTGTTGTTGTTGTTGTTGCTGCTGCTGTTTAGATGAACCAACTAAGTGGAGACTCTGGGTTTAATGTGGGAGCTTAAACTTTTTAAGTGTTAAAAGTTTGTTTGAAGGATTTATCAAAAGATGGTCTACTGAAAAAGGAGTTGGAAATGCCTAACATCCTTTGGCTTAATGTTGATGAAGGGAATTTAAGGCTCAGGGAAATCGCAATGCTAGAGTGGATATGCTATGCAAAACCTCATCCTCCATAAGAGGAAGGCCCAGAAGACACACCCTTCATGAATCCTATAAGATGAAAAATGGTCAGAGGGTGCCAGCACATATGAAGAGCTTTGCTGTTATCATGTTTTTCTTATGCTAGACCTCAGGATCAGAGATGCCACTGCCCAGGTGGATGAATTAAAAGCAATGGGTTCAGTTGGGTCCCAAAGTAGCAGGTGCCAGGTGGTAGCACTGAATCCCCAAAGGCAAGGTGATCAGAGTTATCACAATATCCAGCATAAACAAAGCAACGTCCACAGTAGCCTAACCCATAATGGACAGCACAGGCAAAGTGATTTTTATGGCAATATCACTTGTACTGGCTAATCAATCGTGGTATTCCCAAGCATAAAATAAATTATATGCCGGCTGCATTTTTGTTTGGGCTGCATAAGCAGAGAAATTGTCAAACAAAAGAAAGGCTCCATTGGATCGCGGCAAAAGGAGACCTAGCCTATGAATCAATTTCCACACTTGAGCCAGTTTGCAGACCCAGAACCCTTTGAATGCAGGGATGGCCAGGTTTCCCTGAGGAAGGGCCTTGAGAAAATAGCTGAACGTTTTATTTGTTAGCCTCTCACCAGTCCCTCCCCAGAGGGAACCATGGCCTTTTACAAGAGTAACCGTACACTGGGGGAAGGGAACAATCAGACTTCCTGGGGTCTATTGGATACTGGTTTTAACTTGACGCTGATCCCAGGAGATCCCAAAAAACACCGTGATCCTCCAGTTAAAGCAGGCACTCGTGGAAGTCAGGTGATTAATGGAGTTATGGCTGAAGTCCCATTCCCAGCAGGTCCAGTGGGTTCCTAAACTCGTTCTGTGCTTATTTCCCTGGTGCCAGGATCTATAACTGGGAAGGATATACTAACAGTTGGCAGGATTCTCACATTGGTTCCCTGACCTGTGCAGTGAGGGCTAGTATGGTTGGAAAGGCTAAACGGAAGCCATTAGAGTTGCCTCTGCCAGGGAAAATAGTGAATCAAAACCAGTATCTCATCCCTGGAAGAACTGCAGAAATTAGTGCCACCATGAAGAACTTGAAAGATGTAGGGGTGGTGTTCCCAACACATCTCTCTTTAACTCCCTAATCTGTCCAGTGCAGAGGACAAATGGATCTGGGAGAATGACAGCTGACTATTGAAAAGTCAATCATGAGGTGACTCCAATTGTAGATGCTCTACCAGAAGTGGTATCCTTACTGGAGAAGACTAACACGTCTCCCGGCACATGGTATGCAACTATTGATCTAACAAATGCTTCTTCTCAGTACCTGTTCATAAGGACCACCAGAAGAAATTTGTTTTCATTTGGCAAAGCCAGCAGAATACCTTTACAGTTTTACCTCAAGGATATAGTAACTCTACAGCCCTGTGTCATAACTTAGAAGGAATCTTGATTGTCTGTCTCTTCCACAAAATATCATACTGGGTTCACTATATCAATGACATTATGCTGATTGGACCAAGTGAGCAGGAGGTTTGGACTTGTTGGTAACGCATATGAACATCAGAGGATAGGAAATAAATCCAAACAAAATTCAAGGGTCTTACTATAAACCTCAGTAAAATTCTTGGGAGTCCAGTGGTGTGGGGCATGCAGATATTCCTTTTAAGGTGAAGGTTAAGTTATTGCACCTGGCCCCTCCCACCACCAAGAAAAAAAGCACAGTGTTTAATGGGCCTGTATGGATTCTAGCGACATCACATTGCCTAGAGACACTCCCTTGAGTGTCCCATATACCAAGTGACTTGGAAAGCTGCTAGCTTTGAAGGAGGCCTAGAACAGGAGAAGGTTCTTCAACAGGGCCAGGCTGCTGGGCAGGCTACTCTACCACTTGGACCATGTGATGCAGCAGACCCAGTGGTACTTGAGGTGTCAATGGCAGACGGGAACGCTCTTTAGAGCTTTTAGCAGGCTCCAAACACAGGTGAATCATAAAAGAGACCTTTGGATTTTGGAGCAATGTTCTACCATCATCTGCAGACAACTATTCTCCCTTTGAGAGACAACTCTTAGCCTGCAGTTGGGCCTTAGTGGAAACTGAACATTTAACAATGAGCCATGAAGTTTTTATGTACCCTGAGCTGCCTGTTATGAGCTGGGTGTTATCCAACCCACCAAGCCATAAAGGAGGGTGTACAGGACAACCCATTTTCAGATAGAAGTGGTATATACATGACCAGACCTAAGGAGGTTCTGACAGCACAAGCAAGTGATATGAAGAAGTTACTCAAATGCTTGTGGTTTCTACCCCCCATTACAATGTCTTTGCTGCCAAGCATGCACCTGTAGCCTCAGGTGTGTGCCCTATGATTGGTTAACCGAAGAAAAAAGACTAGGGTTTGGTTTTCTGATGGTTCTGCACATATGCAGGTGCCAACCAGAAGTGGACAGCTGCAGCATCACAACCCCTTTCTGGGACAGCTGTGGAAGACACTGGAGAAGAGAAATCCTCTGAGTCATGGCATGTAGCCAATGGACTGGCTGGATGGTCAGGGTCTTCAAAAGAACATGATTGGAAAATTGGTGAGAAAGACGGCAGGGAAGAAGTGTGTGATTAGAGGTCTCCAAATGGACAAAAGATCTAACGATATTTATGTCCCACATAAATACTCATCAAAAGGTGACTTCAGCCGAGGAGGAGTTCAATAATCAAGTGGATAAGATGACCTGTTCGGTGGACGGTCAGCCTCCTTCCCCAGCCATCCCTGTCATTGCTCAATGGGCACATGAACAAAGTGGCCATGGTGGCAGAGATGGTGGTTGTGCATGGGCTCAATAACATGGACTTCCATTCACCAAGGCCAACCTGCCTACCACTGCTGCTGAATGCCAGATCCACCAGCATCAGAGACCAACATTGAATCCTAGATATGGTACCATTCCCTGGGGTGACCAGCCAGCAACCTGATGGAAGGTGACTACATCGAACTACTTCCTCTGTGGAAAGAACAACACTTTGATCTTTCTGAAGTAGATAGTTATTCTGGTTATAGATCTACCTTTCCTGCACCACACGTTTCTACTAAAGCCACCATCCTGGACTTACAGAAGGCCTTATCCACCACCATGGTATTCTACACAGCACTGTTTCTGACCAAGGAACTCTCTTCACAGTTGAGAAGTGTGACAGTGGGCTCATTATCATGGAATTCATTGCTCTTCTCAAGCTCTCCCACCATCCTGAAGCCGCTGGCCTGAAATAAAGATGGAATGGTCTTCTGAAGACATAATTACAGTACAAATTAGGTAGCAGGATCCTGGAGAGCTGGGGCAAGGTTCTCCAGAAGGCAGAATATGCTCTGAATCAGAATCCAATAATATATGGTATGGTTTCTCCCATAGCCAGGATCCACAGGTTCGAAAACCAAGAAGTAGAAAAGGAAATAGCTCCTCTCACTATCACCCCTAGTGATGCACTAGGAAAACTTTTGCTTCCTGTTCCCTTGACCTTAAGTTCTGCTGGACTAGAAGTTTTGGTTCCAGAGACAGAAGCACTCCTGTCAGGAGCCACAACAAACATTCCAATTGAACTGGAAGCTCTGACTTCTCCCTGGCCACTTTAGGCTTCTGGCATGACATAAGGAGATATGATTGTGTATATGACGTTGAAAAGAAGTGGACTTGGGATTGCTATTCTTGGTTGTCAACTTGACTACATCTGGAATCAACTAAAACCCAAATGACTGGGCACACCCGTAAGGGTTTGTGGTTGTTATTGTTGTTGCTGTTATTGTTGTTTTCCTTAATTAAATCATTTGAAGGGAGAGGACCCACCTTTAATCTAGATTTTTTAAAATTTATTTTATTTATATGAGTACACTCTCTCTGTCTTCAGACACACCAGAAGAAGGCATTAGATCTCATTACAGATGGTTGTGAGCCACCAGGTGGTTGCTGGGAATTGAACTCAGGACCTCTGAGCAGTCAGTGCTCTTAGCAACTGAGCCATCTCTCCAGCACCTTAATCTAGATCTTTTGAAGTGGGAAGATCCACCTTTAACCTGGGCCACACCTTCTGTTGGCAGCCTATATAAAGGTCATGGAAGAAGGAAGCTTGCTCTATCTTTGTCTACTTGCCCTCGCTCTCACTAGCAAGCCCATTTCTTGACTGGCATTAGAGCTTACTTCTTAGGAATTCTGTTGTATACTGAAGACCAGCTGAGGCATCCAGCCTCATGGATTCTCGGACCTTCCATTCATAGGCAGCCATTGTTGGACTAGCTGGAACACAGCCAATAAGCCACTCGACCATTCTAATAATGTGTGTGTGTGTACACATAACTGGTTAGAACGCAGACTAATATGCACCCTACTTTGTTTCCTTGTGATTCTAAACTACTACTTGATCTCTAGCAACCTAAAATCCATGTCACCTCACTGAAGTCACAGAACTTTAATTAATGTATTTTCCTTCCTCCAGCATCTTTGGCTTATTGAGAATGACCATCTCAGGACTCTTCAAAGACCCAGAACATTCTACTTAATAGATTCATTGTTTGTTTGGTTATTTGGTTGGTTGGTTGGTTGGGTTGGGTTGGTCTGATTTGATTTTTAGAGACAGGGCTTTGCTGTGTAGCCTTGGCTGTCCTGGAACTCACTTGGTAGTCTCAACAGGCCTTGAAACTCACAGAGATCCATCTTCCTCTGCCTCCAGAGTGCTAGGATTAAAGGTGTGCATTAACATCACCCTGCTTAATTAATGTATTCTCAAATACCTAAAGAGATTATCTTCTAGATCATTTTAAAAGACATGGCTGAGTCAGGCCAACATGGCAAAAACCATTCATATCCTTTATAACTTCCTGGCCATCTGATGCCTAATGTGGCATTGAACAAGCTAACCTGAGCTACCACAATGAACCTAGAGACTCTGGTAAATGAATGCTCACTCATAAATGCAGCCGCATTTAAAATCTCACTTCTCCTTCCATCTTCTACCTTCCGAATCCATTTATGTACGTATTTGTATATTTTTAGAAGTAAGCAAAATATTACACTTTTGACTTGTGATTGGCATGCCATGGCATGCTAGGATGATCTTTCTATAAATACAGATCTGGAGATGGTGCCAGTGTTGACAGCGGGCTATGCAGATGATTAAGCTCCCTTAGTGAGGAGGTCATTCTGGTTTTCAAGCTAAGAGAGCTATTTGCTCCAACAATTAAGACTTCCAAGCCTGGGATTTCACTGTCCTCTGTACTCTCTGGCCCTTCTCGGCCTCTCTTTCTCAATGGGCACTTCTTCACAGCTGGCAAGGCACTCAACACACTCATAATTTCATGCATCTTAAGGCCAGACATGACATAAACATTGGGCTTCTTTTGCTCTGTGGCTACAAACCAGACACTCCATTCACAGCCAGCACAACTGCTTCTGCTCCCCAGAAACTCAAGTCTTTCTTCAATTGTCACTAGGACTCAGGTGGTTACATCCTGGAGCAAAACCTGGGAATGTCTCTGTAGTCTATGAAAAGTGTCCTTTCTCTAGCAAAAAGAATCTACCCTTAAGACTGAATCCTGAAGAATCCTCCAACACAGGAAAGAGACTTACCCCAACATCAACTGTGGCCGCAGAATAAAATAGCTACAGATACCAAAAGTGGTTTGCTAGACTTGAAAAAATGAATAAAAGCAATTCTCTTCCCAGAAATTGAACAGAGTTCAAAATAAAGACAACAGTTACTAGTGTGACACATTCAGGCTTAGACATTCTTGGCCATGCTGTGGAAGGGCATGGCTGTGACCAACATTGGCTCCCCTAATCACTTTACTGTAAATGTACCTCACTACATCGTGTTGTGTGCCTTAAATAGATATCATTTCAAAAGTTAAAACTGAGCTGGACAGATAGCTCAGGAGTTAAAAACACTCGGCTGCTCTTGTAGAGGATGTGGGTTCAGTTCCCAGTATCCACCTAGTGGCTCATAACCATCTGTAACTCCAGTTCCAGATGATCAAATGCCCTCTTCTGGCCTCCATGGTGCCAAGCTCACATGTGGCACACATATATACATGTAGGCAAACACTAGTACACATAGAATTAAATATATGTGTATTTTTTCATTTTAAGCATTTTATAAGTCCTCTCCCTAGAAGGTTATTGTGCCCTCCTCCCTTTCTCAACAGGGAATTTAAGAATGGTGCTGTAGTACCTTCCAGTCTCCTTTTAAGAACGGCATAAAATCGTCTCTTCATAAAGGGTATGTATACTAAAGAAATGAAAAGTAGGTTTACAGACTACTCTGTGCCACCAGTACTTTCTCAATGCTGTTATAAAATACTTCAAAAACAGGCAATTTAAAGAGAAAGAGTCTATTTGGCTTACAGTTCCAAAGAAATACAGCCCAGCATGGCAGAGAAGACATGACATTAGCAGGCAAGGCACAGTGTCAGGGGCAGGAGGCTGGCAGGTCACATTGCATCCAGACTCAGCAAACAGAAAACAAAACAGGACCAGAAAGCTTCAAGCCCACTGGCTGGGGACAATGTGTTAAACCACGTGAGCCTAAGGAGACATTTACACTGGAAACACAACCATGGGGGAATGGCCTTCTAACACCCCGACCCAGAAGAACAGCAAGCATCCTAGACATAACCAAGCAGCTCAGATAAGGCCTTCCATCTCTTCTACCATGCCGATCTATCATTTCTAGAATTTTATGGTACATAGTATCTTATAATCAAAGAAAATAAAGTACTGACCCAAAATTCAAATGCTATCACCAAGCCTTCGGGTAAAGCAAAGCGGAAACCCCAACTTCTCTTTAGAGATTTCTTTCTATTTTCACTAGACACTATTTTCTTTTCTTTTCCCCTTAGATTCCTGTACCTATCCATCAGTTACTCCCTGAGTGAGTTTGTATCACTACATCAGCAGCCAGGGCTACAAGGAAGGTATTTCTCTTCTTTTTGCCAACTGTGTACTGTTGGTTGCTAGAGAATCTAAGATGGGAAGTTTGAATCTTGAAGTTGTCAGGTTACACCTGAGGTAGCCTCTCCAGTCCCAAACGCTCTTAAATACAGCTGCTGTGCTACACAGTCAAGGGACAAAAAAGGCCTGGACTTCTACAGTGTACATCTCTCAGAGTATTAAGAGCTGAAGGTCCAAAGACCTTCTCATTTCGAAGGCTCCAAATTCATTGTCAACAACGGCAAGTCCTACTCAAGGTGTATCTGATAACAAGTCTCAAGTTCCTAAGCTACTGTTCACAGAAGACAACAAAGGTCAGCTGCCACACACGAATACTGTATTTTAACAATGCTGGCTTTACCCCCAGCCATAGCCCTCAGGTGTTTGTTTCGCTAGTGTCTAGCATTGGCAGACATGCAGAGCTTCAAAGTGCTACGAAGGGATGTCCAGAGGGCTTCTGCCTGGTTGGAGGCTTCAATATTTTTATGGAATTGGTGAGTTTTCATTCAATATTGGCGAATTCAGTTGGTTTTTTGTTTTGTTTTATTTGATTTAGTTTTGTTTTAGTTATTTGAGATTCTTTGGTTGAGGTTGGAGGCAATGGAAAACTTAGCAATCTCTTCTCACAGGCTTGCATCCTTGGTCATTCCTCACATTAAGCTGATAAATCCAAGAGATCTATTTTGTCCAGGAGTCAAAATCCTCAACGCCACCTTCCCCTTGCCTTCTGGAGGGAAAGAACTTTGTGCTTCTATGCAATCTCTTCTCGTGGGCATCAAATTCAGCACAGAGCTATTGTTTCAGAGCTTGGGGGGAAAATGTATTCTTTTTACAGGTTTATTCCTTCAGCTGGAATTTGTTTAAGTGGTTTCCCCTGCACAAACACAAAAAAAAGCCCTAATACATGCAGACTGGGTCGGCCTCTCGCCATCGGATGTCACCGCTGACGGGCGATGGCACTTATATAGATTTACACAACAAAAACTACATTAAAAATGTTAAGGTGCTGGAGACAAAGGCACAAAGGCCTGGAAATTCACAGCCCGGATTTAAACATACTATATCTAAGGGGAATGGAGTGCATTAGGGTAATAGGCTGGTGACAGGGTCTCTATTATATCTAGGTCCCAGACACTTAATCCCTCACCGAACTTCCTGGTGGCATTTCCTTTGTCTCCTTTTGGGGGACTTATGTTTTTTTAATGGCATTATTATTGTGTAAATGCTCTTATTTTATAAAGTAATTTCGGGCTGATTAGCATCTGTTTATGCAATTAGTGTAATTATACCTAATTACAGAGTGGCAACAACAAATGTAATTAGTTTATTAGAGGTACAGCTGTGATAGGTAGTGATTTTTAAGTCCTTATGAAACTTTGATAACAAATACCTCATGAAGGTGAAAGCTAAATATTTAGATGCCAGCTCTCTTGTATTATGTGCAGATATATATATTTATTTCATATGTTCAGTAGTAATTAAACCTGCTGCTTGTCAAATTTAGTGCTGAAAAAAAGTCATAGCGCCATTTCGGAACACATACAAAAGTAAAAGCTGGGTTTAGGAAGATGAGAACCGCTCCATGGCATTTTTTCTTTCCTGATTGTTTTTTGTACTCTCCCTCCCGTTAAGATGTCTCACCTACAGAGTATTACCCTCAAGTAACAGTGGAGTTATAAACCCTACAGAGATTTATTTACCCATAACTCCTCAACATAGGACACTCGCCTGTGCTATATGCCATTGCTAACTGCTGAAACTGTCCCTTTACCCAGGAGTTTGATTTCTCCATTCGATTCTAAGCCAAAGTGAAACTAAAAGATGAACTAGGGACTGGAGAGATGGCTTCGTCAGTAAAGTGCTTTCCACACAGGCATGAGGACCTGAGCTCACTTCCCTATAGAAAAGCCCAATGCAGAGGCCTGCACCTGAAATCCCGGTGGTGGGTAGGCAGATAGGATCCCTGGGGCCTTGCTGGCCAGATAGTCTAGCCAAATCGATCCAGATGCAGCGAGAGAGACTCTGTCTCAGAAAGAAACCATTAAGGTAGGCACCTGTCTTAGTTAGGTTTTTATTGCTGTGGTAAAACACCATGACCAAAAGGAACCTTAGGGTTTATTTCATTTTAACACATTCATATCACATTCCGTCATTGTTAGCAATCAGGCATTTCCAGCGGCTGTCCATAGAGACAGCTTACGTCATCATCCGCTGCTGCCAGGTGCACCAGATGCTCACATAAAAGGCTCCAGATTTCTCTTTCTTGCCCCCATCCCCTCTCTGTCTGTCTGCCTGTCTGTCTCTATCTCTCCCTCTAGTCCCCACTCTGAGGCAGACTTTTGTCCCACCCCACCCCCAATAAACCTCTTACACTTTTAAACTCTTAGCAGCACACCTTGGCACAGCCGCCAAAAGTACTCCCTCCTTTGCCATATTTACCCTATCACTTATCAATAATGGCAGGAACCTGGCAGCAGGAATAGAAGCAGAGGCTGTGGAGGAGTGCTGTTTACTGGTTTGCTCCTCATGGCTTGCTCAGCCTACTTTCATTGGGAGTGGAGGGTGGCAGGGGCCGGTGATTCATGAAAGGGTCTCTCTGTGTAGCCCTGGCTGTCCTGGAACTCACTCTGTAGCCCCGGCTGACCTCAAACTCAGAGATCTGCCTGCCTCTGCCTCCCTGGGATTTCTGGGGTGAAAGCTATGAGCCACCACTGCCCAGCTACTGTTTTATATACCTCATGACCCCTGCCCAGGGGTGGCACTGCCCACAGGGCTGGGCCTTTCCACACCAATCATCAACCAAGAAAACACCCACAGGCTTGCCAAAGGCTAATCTGGTGGGGGTATTTTCTCAGTTAAGCTTATCTCTTCCAAAATGACTCTAGCTTGTGTCATGTTAACAAAACACTAGCCAGTAGAGCACCTAATGTCTACATCCACACACATGCACATATGCATACCTGCATGAACATGCACACACACACACACACACACACACACACGACTTGCTTCTGAAATCATCCAATAGAATATAAGCATAAGAAATGCCTGTTTGCCCGGCAGTGATGGTGCACGCCTTTAATCCCAGCACTCAGGAGGCAGAGGCAGAGGCAGGTGGATTTCTGAGTTCGAGGCCAGCCTGGTCTACAGAGTGAGTTCCAGGACAGCCAGGGCTACACAGAGAAACCCTGTGTCGAAAAAACCAAAAAAAAAAAAAAAAGAAAGAAAGAAAGAAAGAAAGAAATGCCTGTTAATGTACACCATCCTATTGATTTCCTCATTAAATATGTATCTCTGATTTGTCATTTTAGGAAATTTCAATTTTTGTTCTTTTTAATATTTTTTAATATATATTACTTTATGTGCATATATATATGTAGGTAGAAGTCAGGGAACAACTTGTAAAAGTCAGTACTCAGGCTAGAGGGATGGCTCAGCGGTTAAGAGCACTGACTGCTCTTCCAGAGGTCCTGAGTTCAATTCCCAGAAGCCACATGGTGGCTCACAACCATCTGTAATGGGATCCCATGCTCTCTTCTGGTGTGTCTGAAGACAGCAACAGTGTACTCAACATACATGAAATAAATTAATAAACCTTTTTTTAAAAAAAAAGTCAGGCAAGCAAGCTCTCTTCTGGTGAGGCACATTCCCAACCCTGCATCTTTTTTAAAAAAAAAGTCAATTCTCTCTCTTTCCACCATGTAGATCCTGGGGATCAAACTCAAGTCATCTGATTTAGTGGCAAGCATCTTTACACACTGAGCCATCTCACTGGGCCAAGAAAAAAGTTTTCAGTTATTCCTTCCCTCTTCCCTACTACTAAATTACATATATATAAACAAATGCTATACCAACACTTACCATTCTTGAATTAGGTAGGACACACCCCCACTCCCGCCACAGATTTAAAAAGTCAAATATTCTCAATTAGTATTGGCTGCTGAGCCAAAGGTTAGAAGGTCTAATGCGCACTTTGAAAAGGTAAGCCGGAACGTTAAAAGAGCAACACTGTAACGACAGCAGCTCGTCCCTAGTAGAATGTTGCTCCTCTTGGGTACATAGTAACTTTGTGCCCGCAGATCACATCTTTACCCCAAGGTATTTGATGCACAGAGAAATAGCAAAGGACTCTGGGTTTCCGCTATAATGAAAGCAAACTTTCATTTCACAACCTGTGGCTAAAATAATTATTCCTTTTAGAATCACCCTGAGTGTATTCAATATGTATTTTTAGTTGTTTAATTAGTGGAACAATAAATAGTCTTTTTTCAACATTCAAAAACGAATGTGTTTTAACTTAAAATCAGTAGCAACTCTCGTCTTTCTGAAAAGAAAAGCAAATATGTTCATTGGTTTCCTTATTTCACTGTCTAAAAAAAAATAAAGAAAAAAACCTTCTTGATCTAGACTACTCTGTGATTGACATGCATGAAAATTATAACACATGATATATATTAGGGTGAACCTTTGCAGAAGATAAAGTCCAGGCCTTGCAATTCTTATATTTCCCTGTGGCACCATGAATACTTTGCATAAGGAAATGCCCAGTATACAGTTATTGACTGAGGAAAGTGAATGGACGGACGGACGGATGGACGGATGGACGGACAGACAGAAGGACAAATGGGTAGCATATCAAGTTAGGTGTCATGGTTTGGATCTGGGGTGGTCCCCACCAGACTCACATTTTTAGTACTTATCCCTTCCCTTGGGACTTTATTGGTAGGGTAGGGAGTCTTCAGAAGATGGGGCCAGGCTGGAGGAATAGGTCAGTAGGGGTAGACCTTTGAACATTACACCTGCCTCTTATTCCATCCGTCCAAATTCTCCACTTCCTGTCAACACCATATGAACACAGTTGTTCCTTGCTCCCACTACTCATGCCTTCTCTGCCATGATAGACTGAAGCCTCTCTAAAATTGTGAACCAAAACCAGAGGCCAGAAAGATGGCTCAATCAGTAACAATGCTTGCATAAAGAGCTGGATTCAGATCCCAGTACCCATGTCAAAAGCTGGGCTTGGCTGCAGAAGCAACTGTAACCCAGCACTGTAGGGGGAAGACACCAGTGGATAGCTGAGGCTTGCCAGCTGCCAGCTTAGCTTCAGGTTCACCGGAAGATTCTACCCCAAGAAGAAAAGGCAGAGAATAATGAAGGTATTTTAACTTTGCTTGAGTCTGTCTAGAGCTACATTCTAACAGTGCCACCTAGAGAAATGGCTCTGGGCTGGGCAGTGGTGGCACATGCCTTTAATCCCAGCACTCGGGAGGCAGAGGCAGGTGGATTTCTGAGTTCGAGGCCAGCCTGGTCTACAGAGTGAGTTCCAGGACAGCCAGGGCTACACAGAGAAACCCTGTCTTGAAAAACAAAAAACAAAACAGACAAAAAAGCCAACAACAACAACAACAAACAAAAACAAAACAGAAATGGCTCTGCCATTAAGAGAATTTATTGTTCTCTCAGAGGACCCCAGTTCAGTTCCTACCACCCACCTAAGGTGATTCACAGATGTAACTCCAGTTGCCGGGATCATATGCATGCCCTCTGGCCTCCTGGGTACCTACACACACGTGGAAGCATATACATTCTTTAAAAGTCCCTTTCTTCTCACCCCAACAAGAAAAGTAACAAAGACAATATGCAACTCATTTTTCCCCACAGAGTAAACAAATTGAATATAGCTTTTTTTTCCTCTTATTTTCTCTTTACTCTTTTGTTTAGAGGGACTTAATAAGTTGGTATTTTAAAAGCCAACTATCAAGACCTTCCTCCTAGTGGAAGTATTTAATTATACAACACACAAAAAATCGTAACAATGTGTCTGGGACAAAGCAATCATAGAAAAATATTAGTTCTTCAGGTTTCAGGAGATAGTGACTTCCTCCAAAAAAACTTACATCCGTCAATCAAACAAACAACAAAAAGGACTCTAAGACTAAATCACAGTGACAGGAGGAGTAGAGGAGGGGAGGAGGGAGAGGAGGGTCCGAGGGAAGAGGGGGAGGAGGGGAGGGAGAAGAGGAAGCAGCAGCAGCAGATCCAAGTGAGGCTTGGCCAGTAACAAGGACTTAATAATTAGTCCTTCTGAGCCCATCACCACTGGCCTTACAGCAGGAGGCACAGTCTAGATTTTGAAAAGAGGTTACCTAAAGAAAGCAGTGATAGATCCCGCAGAGACCTCTCACACGACTCTCTGGGATCTCAAGGCTTGATGCTCTCTCTGTACAGGAGTGCATTAATGCAGTGGTTTGGTCTTGGAGACACCCACGTGAATCTCAATTAACCATGGAAAGAAGACACCCAGTTGGGGGAAGGGCCAACTGGAGGAGGGAAGAATGAGACTCATAGACCAGAACCCACTTGCCCTTACCTTTCCCTTCTGGCTCCATCCATCCCATCCATCGATGCTACAACACTCTGTCAGCAGTCAATTCACAGGGAGCACTCTGTCTGTAAGTGCTGAGGGAGACTAAACAGGAAAGAGATTTCTTTCCCATCTGGACTTCAGAGTGAAGACAAAGTCACCAGGATGAGGAATGAGTTGTAGGTGTCCAAGCCCTTCTTCTCACCGAGAAAGCGAATACTCCACCATGGCACCCACTGTGGATGTGTGGTACACTTTCATCCCATCTTGTGGCCTAGACACAAACCCTGTGTGCAAGGAAGAGAGGCAGGATGCACTTCCCAGACAATAGGAGTGCGATAGGAGTGACTGGTATCAGCTTGCTCCTTGGGAGGGTGGGTTACTCCAGCTTCAAAACTGTGTAGGGACTACGGTGGATGAACTGAACCTCACAGCTAGTGTCCATAGCCAAGTGCAGCCCTGCAGAAGCACCATGATTCCCAACATGCCTATATTTAGCACACTGACCATTCTGTGTCACCTTAAAGGATGGAGAACCACTTAGTCACTGGGTGTTTTTTTGTTTGCCGTCGTTTTGTTTGTGTACATGTTCTTGGTACAGGGGTGGGTTGTACCACCATGCATATGCATGGAAGCCAGAACACAATGTTAGCTATCTTCCTCAACTGTTCTCCACCTTTATTTTGAGGCAGGGTTTCTCACTCAACCTGAGGCTTACAAGTGTGCTAAACTGGCTGTCTTTTAAGCCCTAGGGATCATCCTGTCTTCACCCTCCAATGCTAGGATTATAAGCATGTGCCACCACACTGCCCCCCCCCCCCCCCGCCATGGGTGCTGGGTAATATACTAAGTGCTTACTGACTGAGCTACTTCTCAGCCCAGCACAAGCTGTTCTGCATTCCAGATGAAGAAAATGTTGCTTATCCTTGCCCTCCGAATCCCAGTCCTAACTGCAACAATCATAACAAGTTCTGGAACGTTCCCCAGTGTCGGCTTCTTGGGGAAGGGAGCCCATCACGCTGAACTAGAAGACACCGTGTTTAAGTTCCACCAACATCTTTCTTCATTTTTCTCCCTTAAACCGTGAGCTGGAAGCTTGGGGATTAAAAATGGAAACGTTCCCCTGGCTTCATCTGAACGTGGCATTTGCACAGCCTTCCACGCCGTGTGAGCATACTCACTGGACTGGCATCCTTCCTCAACATGGTGGACAGCCTAGAAAGGCATTATTTTTTCCAGGTGTGCCTGCCTGGGTTATTTATGGCCTGACGTGTTTTCAGAGTGTGAGAAACCTTAGCCTTCTGCCAGCTGCAAGGGATTGTTGAGAAGCATTTTTAAGTGAAAAAATATAGAGAGCGACACTTCTTTTTCCCCCTCCCTCTCCTCCCACAGCCAACCACATTTCACGCACCCCCTTGCATCAGATAGTCAGTGACATGCCTAAATAGGCATTTAACTGTACTCACCATCAAAGAAGGTGCCCCATGCAGGCAACAGTATATTAACTTAATGAATTCCAGAAAGAATACGGCAGAGAGTACTATTAACTCAGCCCAAGTTATCCTCCCTAAGAGCACTCATCATGGGTGGTGAAAACATGCAGACACGTGCTTTTCTCCCATTTTTTAATGGTAGAGATGCTCGATATAGGACCCAAAGGTTCAGGGACTACGATGAACTTAATTCCAAAGGCAGATCCTGGTTTAAAAAGAGGCCCTGTGACAGGCACAGAGTTTGATCACATAAACTAAGTTTAAATCAGGGGTTCTCAACCTTCCTAATACTGTGACGTTTTAATTCAGTTCCTCTTGTGGTGATGACCCCTCCAACCATAAAATTACTTCCCTTGCTACTTCATATCTGTAATTTTGCTACCGTTATGAATTGTAAGGTAAATATCCATGTTTCCTGATGGTCTTAGCTGGCCCCTGTGAAAGATGGTTAGACACCCCCTTCCCACCAAAGGAGTCGCTACCCATAGGTTGAGAACTGCCGTTTTAAATGTTTTCTCACTCATGAATAATACAAGAAGGTCTCTGATGGTGTTGTTTTCTCTGGCTACACAGCATGAAAGTTGCTTCAGTTAAAAAACATCCTTTGCTTTTTTAGGGAACCATGTTTTTTAAGTCCTTGGAAGGAGACAGAAGCTGGGCCTGGTCTTACAGGTCTGCAATCTCAGCTGCAATCATGTGGCTGAGGTAAGAGAATGCAGAAGTTCAAGGCCAGGCTGGATCAATTCAAATATAAATTATCCTATTGGGGGGGAGGGGGTAAGAGATGTAGCTGATGAGAGGGCACATCCTTGCATATACAGGGTCCTAGGTTCAATGCCAGGTACCAGAAAAATGAAAGATAAAATAATTGTGAACGATAATAATTTATTTCAGTACCAAAAAAATAAATTATAGATGACTCCAGAATATACCTTCCACAGCAAAATCTGCAGCTGCTGGAGTCATAGAAAACAGTAGAGTGATGTGACAACAGCAGCAACATTTTAAAGAGCAGCGCAGCAAGAGAACTCAGTGGATTAAGGTGCTTGCTGGTGCTTGCCACTAAGTTTGTTATCAATTCCAGAAAGTTCTTCTCTGACCTTCACATAAGCACCAGTGGATACATACACATACATGCACATACATACATGCATACACACACACATATACACTCACACACATACGTGCACACACATACACATATACACACTCATACATACAGCCATACACATACACACACATATACACATACATGGACACACACACACGGACACACACAGATACATGCACACATGCACACACACACTATAACAAATAAACTTTTAAATAGCAAAATAAGTACCTGTAATCTCAGCACTGGGAGGCGAGGCAGGAGAAATACAGGGAGTTTGAAGCCATCCTGGGTTACATTGTGAATTCTGGGCCAGCCTGGGCTACACAGAGAAACCATGTCTCAAAAGAAAGAAATAGTGAACAACAAATGGCAATATATACATATGCTCTACCACTGAAGAAGATTTACCCCCCCCTAGCCCATCCCCTGTATACTTAATTCGTGTGTAGATTGCTGTGTGAACAGTCCCTACAGTGCACTGTTTCAAAAATTATGACAAGGGAAAAAAAAGTCTATACCTGCCTACAACAGACACACCCCTTTTCCTAATACACACCTGTTGAAGCTCATGAGTGCAGAACCCGCGGATATGGATGGATGGCCACTTACCCTAATTTAAATCATTTTTCACATGCAAGCAGAAATGGACTAAATGGTTTTGAAATAACTGCTTCAACCCTCAAAAAAGATGCAGTCACTGAGGCTGGAGAGACGGCTCCATGTTTAAGAGCACTTACTGCTCTTGCAGAGGCTCAAGGTTCAGTTCCCAGCACCCAACTTGGTGGCTCACAGCTGCCTGTAACTGTAGCACCAGGGAATCTCTCTCTGGCCTCTGAGGACACTAGGCACACATGTGGTGCACTTACATAACACGTGCAGGCGAAACACCCACACAAATCTAAAGTAAATAATTTTTAAAAATATGTATACTCAGTATGGACAACTTCTAAATGTTTCTGAAAAGACAAACATTAAACTAATTGACAGAATCTTTCATAGCAATTATGACTTGGAAAAAGGCAAAAAACATGCGATTGATGGCAAAGATGAGGCATGGACAATAATCACCCATGTGGGAAGATTGACAGGAACTGAAATTTGAAATAACAAATCATTGAATACAACATGTGTCTCAGGAACATCCGAGCCCTCAACTAATAAGATCATAGAGTAGCTATGTTTCCTGCAATAGAAAATTCACTTTTATTGGGTAGGTATGGCTCTAAAAAAATTGCCACATAATTTAGAGATCTGCGGGAATCTTTGGTATTTTGGAACCTGGTGGAGCCTTTGGGGGGAAAAAAACCTCATCACAGCTCCTTTCAGTCTTGGAGGAAGCTGGCACTTCTGCAATGGAGTTGTTAAACAGCCTGACCATGCCAAAATTCATCACAGCACTGCCCCAGGGAGGCTGCGAGCTGCCTGACCCAGGAGCTCAGAGTGCGCCTGGAACAAAAGGCTAGCATCAATTTCAAAAGGAACCCTAGGAAGCATCCGGGAGGTTGCGGAGTGTCGAAGTGGAAGGCGACAAACAGTGGGAGCGGGGAAGCGCGGGCTGAGGAAGGCAGAGCTCCGTGGAGGGAAGGCGGCGGTTGGGCCGAGCAGGCTCGCTGGCAGAAGCCGCACACCGGATTGCTAGGCAGTGGTCAATTTCCACACCATCAGAGTTAACTACAAAGCAGTGAAGATGGAGTATCGTGAAGAATGTGTCTCACACAGAGAAATGACAAAGAGAGAGAAGAGGGGGGACTGAAAGGAGGGAGCAAAAAAGGGGGAGAAAGGGACAAAAGGAGGGGGGCCAAAAGGAGGGGGCGGAGAGAAAATAGGGAGGCAAGAAGAGATGGGGAAGCGGGGAGGGAGGAAAAAGGGAAGGGGAGGGCAAAGGGAAGGGAAGGAGAGGTGAGGGGCTGGGAGGAGAAAAGCAGGAAGGAGGCAAAGAAAAGAGGAAGGAGATTAAAAGATGGGCGTAAGGAGCCGGAGAAGGCGCGGGAAGAAAGGAAGTCAAAGGTCAAAGGGCAAGAGAAGAATTTAACGACAAGGATTAGCAAAACAATTTTCAGGAGGGCTGGCCATTTGTGTGCAATCAAAAAAAAGTGGTACCAATCGTTGCGGTGCATCCAAATCTCTATCCGTTCATTATTTTATTAATGCTGTACGGGCTTAACACTACTACCTCAGGCCTGTAAATAGCAATGATAACGACATCCAGGTTGGATTCAATGAAGCTGAAGGGTTTTATGTAAAACACAGCCTACAAGCAGGGAGACGACAGCTTACAAACCTTTACATCACATTAAGGAAAAAGCTTTGCAAGGATCCACAAAACGGCGGCCTTAATATACACAGCAGCGTCCCCTGCCCTGATGTCCCTACAGAGTGATTTGTAATCCCCCTAGATGTAAAAAATAAATAAATAACAAGTCTCCACACCCAAGGAACGAAGTAAGAAAGTTAATGTACATTTAAAGAACAAGTTATCTTTCACCAGGTCCTCCACTTGTTTTTTCCAAAGTGAGTAAGTTTGTTTTTTTTTTTTTTTTTTAAAAAAAAAAAGATTTGTTTCACTAGGGTTTAGATTAAGGAAAAGAGGTTTTTGTTGTTGTTTTGTTTTGTTTTTTTGTAAATATGATGGACAGCATTGACAGCTGCCTCAGGAAGAATCCAGACTGAACTGGGCCCTGGGAAGAGAGAGAGAGAGGCTGATTGGGAGGGGGTGGAGGGTGGAGAACCCAAGAGGCCAAGAACCCCCAAAAGAATCAGTAGCCAAAATGGCTGAGGTTTTACAGGAATCAGATGCTGGGGAATGGGAAGCCCAGACCAGCCCTGGGCTAGAGACTTTAGGATGGCGGACAGGATATGCCAGTTAGGAGGACCCTGAACCAGGGAGGAACTGAGGGAGACGGCAGCCAGAGTTTGCTTCAATGTGTTAAAAGGGCATCTCAATTAACCATTTGTCCCCAGTCTCCTTGGGACCCAACACAACTGAAGCTCAATTTTGATTCATGGAATGTGTATTCAGAAACCAACAATGCTAGTGTAAAAACAAAGTGGCTGCTTTCTATCATCTTCAAATTAGTCATGATAATTACTGTCCAGTCATTAACGTTCATAGTCTCGGTGTGCTGGATGTCTTCCGAGGCATCTTTGGTCTCCAGCAAGACAAACTTGGGGCTTTTCAGACCCACCACTGGCCACAAAGATCATTCTGCCTCATGCCATCTCTCTGCCTTGGGGGATGTGGTGATTTTAGTCATACTTAGTAATGTAAGTGTCCCCTCACCCCGAAAAACAGCAAAATCCAAAACGACTCAAGTTCATTCTATTAATAGTGTATTTATTATCCATGCATAATGTGAACACAGCTCCCATATACTTTTAGTCAATTCTGGCTTATGTAATGGCTAGCATGTCTGTTCCCGTGGGCGCGCAAAACATACACATACACACACACACACACCAGTGACTACAACCAACTCTGCCAGGTGCCTTAGCTCTCCAGATGATAGGTAATGCTTTCATTTTTTAAAAACAGACTCCAGATACGTTTTTGTTGTTGTTGTTGTTGTTGTCGTTGTTGTTGTTGTGTAACTTTTTGGTTTGGGGGTTGAAGGGGCTAAAGTTCAGTTTCAGTGATTCATTTCCTGACATGGAGCCAGGTATGATGGTTTGGGTGTAAAAAGCTCTCAGCAGACTCCCGTGTTTAAACACTTGGTTACCCAGCTGGAGACCCTGCCCAAGACTGAGTCTTCCCTCCAAGCCGTTCCCAACACACCAGACTCTATTTCAGAAACCAGGAGCCAAAATAAGACCTTCCTCCCTTGAGTTACTCTGGCAGGTCACGGAAGCACAAAAACAACTGTAATTTGAACTAGACTCTGAATCCAAACGTCCAGCTCTTACAGCAATTACTCCAAGCAGTCCAAGCGAAGGTTTCAGCCCTCAGGAATGAACTTCTACATTGTGAAAACGGATACAGTGAAAACAATATAATTTGAGCTGCAAAACCACAGTTTAAGGAATACTAGATGTCAAGGAATCCTGTGTTCACTCTGAAACCAAAACACCAACACTCCACTGAAACAATGGCCTCCCCGGTAAGTCTGCTTTACTTAAAAGGTTAAACAAACTCCTGAATGCTAACAAACATACTTTGGCTGAGGCGGGCTCATGGTCTCTGCAATCCCCTAGTCTGGGAGGTTTGCTGATCTGTTTGTCCAAGGAGAAACTTAAGTCCCTTTCAAGCACTATCTTGGGTCAGCGCTGCCATGGGAAATGCCACAAATTTCATAGTGGTGGTACAACAGTGGTAAAGTGCACAGGGAGGATCTTTGTAAGTAGCTGCTGACCACACCCTAACCCCAGGCTCCGGTCTCCTTTTATGAACTATCAGTCAAGACAAGAAGTGTGGATGATGTTTTAGAGAGCCTCACCATTTAACACCACAGCAGAGAGTCCTACCTTTGTCAGTGCCTGGAACAGCTTAGGATGCTAGAGTCGGTCCACTCTAGCCTTTGAAGAGCGGAGTGTAAGTGACAAGGGATACACACACATACTCTCTTGCTCCAACATCATTCTTCAACAGAAGAGCTCATCAAACGCCTCTGCTTGGCCTGTAACTAGACGTACACATTTCCGTTTTGCCTCTCTGAGTGTGCCTGGAGTGCAAAGCCTATCAGATCACTAGAGCCAGCAAGAAAACCTGGGGTACCAGGGCAATCTCTTGGCAGTCGCACCAATTGCTTAAGAAACGTAACCAAAGTCCTCCAGGAACTTTTCGAAGCCTCTTGTGGAGAAAGTCGTGTCCTATCCCAGAATTTCCCAGAATGCCTAGCTACACCCACAGGGTGGACTCTCCAAGGCTGCTAGAATGTGGCTGGCTCTTAGCATCTAAGATTGAGGTGATGTTTAGTATTCTTACCATTTGACATTCGGGGAGAAAGTTCGGGCCGAAGGATACCTTTCTGCTTAGGTTTTTTTCACTGTGACAGCATCAGGGGTTATCAAAGTCTGGAAGGGCACAAAATTTAAAAAAAGAAAGAAACAAAGAAAGAAAAAGAAAGAAAGAAAGAAAGAAAGAAAGAAAGAAAGAAAGAAAGAAAGAAAATGTTTCCCATTTTCTTTCGTGATAGGCTGGGCCCTGAAGCCCTGCCGGAGCGAGCGCTCATCATCAGAAACCTTCGCTTTTGTTACATCTGGGCCTTCCTGGAAAGAACGGAATTAGATAGAGGGTGGGGGGAGGGGAGGAGGAGGCGGCTGGGGTGGGGGTGGAAGAAGGCTGGATGGAGCAAGAATATATTTTCTATGTCTGGATAAGGGAACGGGATTCCAGGTAATTGCCTGGTTTTCTCATTGTTCTCAGCTGCCATGCTGAGATTCATGGAGGGGTTGAAAGGATCTTTTTTTCCCTTTCCCTCTAATTCTTCACTCCCCACACACACCCTCCAAATCACCCCTCCCCCCTTAATCCTTCTCCCTCCCCTCTCTCTGGTGCTTTTTCCATCCTAAGGGGGGGGGGAGTAATTTGTCTGCTTTATTTATGATGCAATGAAGGTATGCTGCTCTGTCAGGGTAGTCTGACACTGGTCAACCGGTCTGACAGCCTGAGCGACTGCCTTCATGCTCGCCATGAGTGGAGATTTTAACTATTTCTATGCTGAGATATACCTCCAGGTTTTGTCGAGATCCACTGCACTCTCCTTTCAAAACAAAAACTATTCTGTTACAGTCCAATTAAAACCGAAGTAGGAATCTAACCCTTTGTCCCATATCTGTATCCTGAAATATACAGGGATGCCAAACGCCACTGAGCAAAATTCAAAACTGAGAATTCTGGTGGCAGACAGATCTCTGAAGACAGTCTTAGGACACCTCTCTTTTTAGCAGTCTAGAACAATCTTGAGTCAAGTCCCCAGTCGGGGTGCCCTGTTTAGCCATCCAACCCACAAAGTGGGGTATCACTGAGATGGAACTGTCTAACTGCCTCCACCTCTGAATTAGAAATGAAGGCTCGGGTCAAACAGTCCCAGTCCTGTTACAAGCAAGGTTGGAAAGGGTAGATATCCTTGTAAACCACCCGTGTAATGATTTTTTTTTTCTAGGCTAGCCCCAAGTTGCTATGTAGGTGCTAGTCTACCTCCTGAGCTTGCATGTCTCAGGACCATTCTCAAATTGGGACTTCTAAGAAATAATATAACTTAGCAGCAGCAGCAGGGTGAATGCCCAAGGGATCATGTCGATGCATTTATTCCTGCCCAGCTCACCTAGTGCTGCATAAGCTGGTTCCTTCCCCAGGTCCCCTAGCCAACTGCTCTTCACCTTGCATTCAGAAGTGTGTGATTCTTTATCACTCCCAGCCACAAACCCCCAATTCCAGAGGGTCCGCTTGCATCCACCTTCTCTCTTTCTCTGTTCCCTGCTGCTTTGCCACCAGCAATTTAATTCTCCGTTACTGACATTAAAGGACACACTGGGTTTTAACAATTAGACTTTTGATTTTCTCATAAAAAAAAAAAATGCTCAGAATTAAGCCCCAGATAACTGTGTTGTTGTTGTTGTTGTTGTTGTTGTTGTTGTTGTTGCTGTTGTCCTGCAATGGCTTGTGGGGTAACACTATAGAAGAACCAATAGAGGTTACTGCTGGATAAAAATATTTTTATTTTAATGGACTACAAAAGAAAAAAGAGCTAGAAAGAAATACCCACTCCCAACAGGTTCAGAAATGTAATGTAATGCACACAGCAGGGGCAGACACAAAGACCCCGCGCTGGGGAGTGTGATGAATGGCCCTAACCACCTTGTATTTATTTATATTTTTTAAATATGCATTTGCCTTTCATCTGCAAATGAAAGGAATGGGAAGAAAGTGAGGAACCATTCCAAGGGATGTCTTTGGTGTAATAAGAGCAAATGCAACATTATAGACTCAAGAGGAATTAAGAGAGTCTGGCCACAGCAAAGATGCAGAATGGCTAGGAAATCCAATGTCCCCTTGTGGATTTGTTTGCATTGGTCTATGGAAGGTGGCAAGGAAAACCTAGCATGAGGCCACCCAGAGACAGAGATGGGGACCACAGTACTAGACCCCTCTAATGTTCCAATCAAATAAGAAAACTCATACACATACTTTTTTTTTTTTTTTGGAGAGGAGCAAAAAAAAACTTTTAATTTTTCTTTTGTAACATAAAACCAAGTCATAAAATTCTAATCAATCTCTTTAAAAACCGAGGCTTTAAAATCACTACAAAATATGGAAATGTAGTTTTTAAATTTCAAGCCTTACAAAAGTTGCCTGTACCTTTCTCTGTGTGTGCTGTGTCCAAAGACTCAGGAAAAGCAAAACCGGGTGTTTGTGACCTGCATCTGACACTCTGTAGACGCTGCGAGCTCATGTATTTCAGCAAAGGTAGGAACTCACAAAGAGTTGAAGAGGTATACCTTGCTAGCCATGGAAGAAACTCGGCACTTTTTGCTATAAAAGCCTCCTGGTTTTATGCATCCGTATATATGCACAAACACATATCTATCCATTTATCTAGAAAGGGTGTAGGCGCCCTCAGTTATGTCAATATTAATGACACTAACTACCCATGAATTTCACAGGTTGAAAGCTTTCCTTTTCTTTTCTTTTTTGAAAAGCAAAACAACCTTTCTGTCTAATTTTCTACTTCTTCAGCTCTCAGGAAGCCTTCAAAATCCTCTGCGAATTTGTTCTCATGTTCACTGCGTTTAATGTTTAATATTTGAGGGGTTTTCATCAGCATCCATTTAAAACAAGAAGACAGGCATGAGCCAAGCTGAGATGTGTTTATATGAAGAAGCCAACTCTGTGCCCATTGTTACTGAAGGCACAGGGGACTACCCCTGAAGCGGAATATAAGCTAACATTTTATGCTTATTTTGAAACTCTAGAAAGACATAAGTGGCCTGCCAGTATCGGCTATGATAGGACAATGCCGAATGATGCCAATATCACACAGTTGCTCACTATCAACTCACCAAAACAAAATTCTTTAGCTCTCAAAGCTAAGCCAAGTTGATATTAAGACTGTCTTACCTATCCTTCTTGAACAGAGAATTATATGTTGACCTAGACAACAAGGAGAAAATGATGTCAGTAAAAACCAGAATCAGCTATTGGACCCTAATCTACTTGTCACAGTGAAAATTCCTCCAAACAGTTGGCCCTAATAGCCATGATTTCATGGAGACTATCAGTACAGCATAGAATGGATCATTTGGTCGAAATGAACACGCCAACAGGACCATTCGGAGCAGCGGAATACTCATCTGGCCCACCTACACTTCTGCAATCTCTCCATGCTTTAAGTTTTGAAAGGTTGATCATTTATCTTTTCAAAAGAGTTTCCCAACGGCTAACAAGACGGATCAAGTCACTCTGTGTAACCTGATTAAACTTCACATGGGGAAGACCAGACCAGTCCGAGCCCTCCCCTTACCCGGTCATTTTTCTGCCATTTTGTGGCTGCTGCTCCACCTGGCTCCGGAGCAGCTGCCATAAATCGCAGGTGACACAGCTGCGAGATTTAAGATCATCAGCTCCAAAAATATAAGTTCTTTTTTTTTTAAATTTAAATCACTTCCAGGTCTTCCTCTTCACTGAGAGACAATGGGTCTTTGTGCTCACTTTATCTTCCCATGTGGTAACTGCACCTGAGCAGTAGGGGCAGCGAGGAATAAGTAAAGGGCACTTTGCAAAATCATCTGGACATTACATACGAAATTTTTAAAAAAATCATATTTTGAGCTGCTTTAGAAAAGGAGCTGGAGAAACCAGCTCCTTTGCAAGTTAATGGACAGGCAGGAAATTTCTCAGAGCCATTTCCAAATGCATTCGAATCGGGGGGGGGGGGGGGGGGAAACCAGTGTGAACCTCAGATTCTGATGGCATCCTTGGGACACTCGATTCTGTGGATTTTCCCTCACGTGAGTGATTGAGGACATAAGGGGCATTTTACATATTTCTCTTCTAGGTTTTTCAGTTTTGAAAAAAAAAAAAATCACATAAAAAATTCAGGGATCTGTTAGGAATTGCTACATCCAGATTGCGGCTGACTTTGCCCACTGAAGCTGATGGGCTGACATGATCGGTTGTAGCATCTTCCTCTCAGCATCTGCCTGAATCTCTCTATGAGCTGTTCTCCTGGTCAGCAGAAAGGATCTCTCCTTTTGGAACCCAGGCAAAGCAAACTGAACTGTTTGAGGATTCTGCTGTAACGTTTTTATCCAAGTATCAGTTAGGTGTGTCTGAGCATTCTTACCAGGACCGTGCCTGTGTTTCTCCAGACTACCTACCTCTATTTAATCCATTCCTCTCCCTGCCAGAGACACACATCAAACAGGAGAGAAAGACGACCAAAAGAAATACCTATTTTCTCATACTTTCCAGATTAAATATCTCCAACCTCTGATAGAAACCTCCTTCAAGTAGAATTAATTTCTGTATTTAAAAACATAACAGCTTGTGATGTTTTACTTTAGTGGCACTGGTGGGGCAATCTGTAGGTGCTCACGTTCTTATTATAAATGTATTTTTAATCTACAACCCAACCTGGTGGGTCTCTTATTTTCCTGACTGCCATTGCCCTCTCCATTTGAGACCTTATTTGTTATCTCTTGCTCAATGCTTATTCAAAAAAAAAAAAAAATGCACTCAATCTCTTTTTTTTAAAAAAAAATTGGTCAGCAAGACAATACACAAAAGGACAGCAGGAAAACACACACCCGAGTTATGCACAATCTATAATTTTCCAATGTAGAACAGGTTTCTTTTCTACCCCCTCCTCCTATAGCCTCATCCAAAGGAAAAACGGGAATTATTTACATTCACAGCTTAAAAAATAATTATAATGCTTTTTCTCCATGCTCACTGCTGCTGGGCACAGGGATTTGTTTTGTGGAGGCAGACTGCCCTCTGCAGGGAAGAAAGGTTCTTAAAAAACACATCTTTCAGGCAGTCAACAAAACAAGGCAGCTGGGGTGCTAAAATAGAAACAAATAGTTTTCCAAATATGTTTGCTTGCAAGCAATTAAACTGTACTTACTCACCCTCGGAGAGAGAGACTGGTCCACGTCCTTGGCTTTTACACTGACTTACTCCAGAGCAGCCCTAGTGTGAACAGGACAATGAGAGGTAACTTCTTAGTGGGCGTCAAGGCAAGGTGCACAATGGTATAAAACTGAGAACAATGGTTCAGACTTGTTTCCCCCCCCCCACATCAGGGTGAGAGAAGAAGAAAACAGACAACAAACTCCTGACAGTCACTCCAAAACCTTGGGAAGCATGTACAGCAAGGGCTGGGATTTTTACATCCAATCTCCCTAGATTTTTTTCCTCTGGTCCTGAGGTGGGACTCAGGTTGGGGGTAACTTCAAATGCCTAGAAAACCATAGTTTGCTTCAAGATTTTAGATTGTGAGGTGAACTTATGCCAATGTCACTTCACTGTATGTTTTTTTTTTAAGAGAAACATACAAATTGAGAGAGGCCTAATGTAGGTTGTAATAACTTTATGTGTCAGGGTGTGAGTCATTGATGGGGATAACTGGTAATGTATTTCTCTCGGGAGTCCCACCCCATCTTGGCTCTGCCCGACCCCTTTCATTCATGAGAAGGGGAAGGATGTCCCCGCTTCTTTCAGTTTAAGAATTTATTTTTATGGTTGTCAAGCAGTGGATTCTGTAAATAGGAAGGGTGTGAAAAGATGTCCCGTTTGGGTGGCATCTTCCACGTCCCGCCATCTTTCTAGGTGATTCCTTACACTTCAACAGACCCTTCTGACTTTGGCTCTCATTGTTGTGCTCCCTGCTGGAGCTTCTGCCAGGCCCACAAGAGCTGACCTCCTTCTCCCAGTCTCTAAATGCGACCAGCAGGGGGGCTGATGGCGTGCTCATTTTTTACATCAGTCTTATAAATTGCTTTCCCCATTAATTGTATCCATGGAAACAATACATTTGGCTGGGAAGGGACTCCTGAATAAAATTTAATGGGATTCTCAAAAAGAGAAAACGTGCAAGCTGACGGATGCTCCTGCAGGCCACGTTAGCAGTCTGGGTTCTTGACTGCTACAAGATTCATTTCTGGTCCTCAAAAACTATTTCAAGCTGAAACCAAATTCAAGTGAATGCGAAAATAAAATAAACAACAGCAAACAAAACAAAACAAAAAAACTGCCTTCTCTCACCCTTAAAGAATGAGGAAGGAAGGAGTGGCAAAAATTACACAGCAATCCTAAACAGAATTTAAAAAAAAAAAATTCTAACGTTTCCCAGAAAAGGATTGTCAGAGATGGCACTCAGAGGGTCCTTCATACCCAAGCGTGGATAGCACAAGCATGGGGAAACCATCGGGTTTCCAGGGCGACACTCAGATACTGAATTAAGTCTTGGGCCACGCCAAGCTCCCCACCCCCCCATGCTCTCCACTCTCCTAAATAAACATTCTCTGTGGCCACTCTCATCCTCTGCAGCTGCCTTGTAGCAAAGGTAGAGTAGGGTCATACAGCAAATCTGCATACATCGTATTTAATTTGGGAGATGAGTGGGTAAATGCCAGTTACTATGGCATTGGTTATTTACTGCAAGCTTACGACTGTGAAAAACAGAGGGTTTGTTTTGTTTTGTTTTTAAAGGGGTGCCATCTCTTTACAGTAAAAAAACAAGTCCACTCAAACCTCTTGGAGGCTTCTCTTAAAGTCAGATGGATGTGATGTAGATAAAGAAGGATGTGACTTTAAATCTAATAACGATGCATGAATTTCAAATTATCCATGATGGTTTTCCCTAAGCCTCAAATCATTTCTGCCTCTGGGTAAATAGCTTAAATTCTTTAAATATATAAAAATTCACTTTCGACGTTTCCTTTTATATAAATTATCCTCTCCCTGGAATGAAAGGATGTCCCTGCTGCATCAAGACTTTACACCCACATTACCTCGAAGAAGCCTTGTGAATGAGAAATTCAGAGGAGAAACTAGGACTGTAAACCGATCAGCTGGAGAGAAGGGAAGAGCTACCTAAAGCCAAATCTAGAGCCTAGCACAGGCTAAGCACACTCCCTCCCAACCTCCCCATCCCTCCTTCCCTCTGGTCCATCCCTGGCTGCTGGTTCTTGGTTATTTATACCTCTAGCCAGATGCCAGTGAAACTCACACGAGTAAATCCAGCAAGAACCAAATAGATGGCAGGATCCTGGAGGAGCTTCGGACTCAAGAGCTCCTCCAAGCCAATTTCCCTAAAGAGCACTGCGACCTGGTTCTGTTATCCAGCCGGTTTAGCACAACCCACTTAGCTTTTGCTTTTGCTGTCCTTTACGGGCTAAAGTTCTTAACAGGAAGTTTGTCTTTTCTAGGGTAGGAACAATTACTTGACCATAAGTGTCTCCGATGTCATGGGTACACTTAAATTTACCTAAAACAAAAGGAGCCTTGAAAATGCGTGTACTTTTGAACTAGTACTTTTTGTTTGTTTGCTTGAAGAATTGATCTTCCATAGGCAAATCTTTGCACGGTTGACATAAGCAGAAATGTCCTAGCACATGCAAATACATCACTCAGAAGGGCAGAATAGACACTGGCGAGTTTTAAATTCACAGTACTTTCATAATATAAAGTAGTTGGCAAAACAATTAAAATTAAATTCATGAAAAAAAAAAACTTAATTTTTTTGAGACAGAGTTTCTCCATATAGTCCTGGCTGTCCTAGAACTAGCTCTGTAGACCAGGCTGGCCTTGAACTCAAGAGATGGGCCTGCCTCTGCCTCCTGAGTACTGGGACTAAAGGTGTGCACCCTCATTGCTTCATGGAAACGTTTTATTAACAATGCTTCATGGAAACATTTTAATAGTATGGAGAAATCCAATCTGTTTATTACAAAAAGCAACAACCGGTTTGGAGGCCATTTATTGAAGTAATCCAATTGGCCACCATGACCATGGCTCCACATATGCAGAATCAGCTAACTGCTGCTGACATTCTTCCGAGAGGGGTTAGGGATGTAGTTGAGTGCTACAGTGCTTGATTCACGTGTGCAAAGCCCTGTGTTTAGCCGGGCAGTGGTGGTGCACGCCTTTAATCCCAGCACTCGGGAGGCAGAGGCAGGCGGATTTCTGAGTTTGAGGCCAGCCTGGTCTACAGAGTGAGTTCCAGGACAGCCAGGGCTACAAAGAGAAACCCTGTCTCAAAACAAAACAAAACAAAAAAGCCCTGTGTTTAATCCACAGTAATAAAAAAATTGTTTTAGGGACTGAACAGATGGTTCAGCAGTTAAGAGGGCATCCTGTTCTTGCAGAGAGCTGGAGTTCAAGACCCAGCACCGACACTATGTGACTCACAACTGCCTGGAACTCTAGCTCTGCAGGATCTGCTGCCTTTGTCTAGCCTCTGAAGGCATCTGCACTCAAATGTACACACTCACACACACACTCACACACACACAAATAAAATAATCTTTAAAAACAAATCTACTGAACATGTATGGGACGTTTTTCTTGTCATTTTTCCCTAGACAATAGAACATAGCAACTGATTATTCAGCATTTATTTTGAGTTGGGAATCTTAAGTAATCTAAAAACAATGAAGTATTTAGGAGAGTGGACATAGGTTATGCCCAAACACTGTGTCATTTTACGTGAGGGGCCTAGAACCAGCAGATTTGAGTGTCTGGCCATGCCTAGAACCTATCCTCTGCAGGACAAAGACAGGAGGAAACACAGACATTCTGTGGTGATTGCTTTCTTTGTAAATGTTTTGTTCTGATTTTCTGCAATGACTATTGATTTGTTTACTGGTTTAGAGAACCAGTAGAAGTTACCATATGTGGTCACGTATCTATACCCCATAAGATCCTAAGGTCCGCTTTAGTTTGGCCTTTTGCAAACTGAAATGACCAGAAAAGGCAAGAAAAAAAAAAATTCCCAGCATCTAAACCAATTCATTGGTGGATGCAGAGAGACCATGTAAAGTGTGGAAGAGGCGGTAGCCCTGAGAAGTTCTCAGCAGCTCTAAAGATAAACCAGCCGTGTAAAAATAAAATTTGAGAGGACCAGAGACACAGATACAAATGAGACACAATCTCTGTCTTTCAAAGGAGCCTTGGAGGTCACCAAATAGCTGGCGTGCCCTGTGACTGACAAGTGTTCTAAGAAAATAGTTTTCAAAATTGGTGGTCTTCACATCGCAACTGTGATGAGGTCGTTTCAGGGACTACAAAAGCCTGGTCATTTTAACTTCATTTAAACATGCTTGTGCCTAAAATGTTTCCTTTAAACATGTACATGCATGCATAGAAGGCACACCACCAGATTGACTTGTCTGTTGGCCCTCTCATTCCTTCTTGGATTTGTTTTTTGGTGAGTACCTTGGGGGATGGGGGGCTTGTGTTCTCTCTCTCTGTCTCTCTGTGTCTCTTTTGTCTCTCTCTCTTTCTCTGGGTGTGTCCTCCCCCCCCCCCCCGACTAAACCTGAGGCTCACTGATTTGACTAGACTAGCCAGTGAGCTCCAGGGATCTACCTATCTCTTCAGGGATTCCCTCACGACAACACTCCCAGAGCTGAATTTACAGGCATGTACCACCTGACCCAGCTTATAGCATAGGTTCTATGGATCCAAACTCAGGTCCTGTGCTAGCTGGTTTTATGTCACCTTGACAAAAGCTAATATCATCTGGGAAGCAGGAAACTCAATTTAAAAAAGGCTTCCAACAGACTGCCCTATGGGCAAGCTTTTTTTTTTTTCTTGGATTGATGATTAAAGTGAGACCCAGCTCGATGTAGGTGATGGTCCTTGGTTGTATAAGAAGGCAGAGTGAGCATGCCATGAGAAGCAAGCCGTTAAGCAGCATTTCTCCATGGCCTCTGTGTCTGATGTTCCAGCCTCCAGTGTAGAGAGAACCTCTTGTGCACTGTGTGGAACCATTACCTGCCAATAGAAAGCTGTTGGCCTGTTAACTTAGGCAGGAAATAGGAGGTGGGAGTTCGGGCAGGGAAAGAGGATTCTGGGAGAGAGTCAGGAGCTGGGAGATTCCCCCCCAACACTGATGGATCCGGTTGTGTGAACCTGAGGAGAGGTAAATAACCAGATAGCAGGACTTAGGATAAACAGGGTAAATGAGTTACAAGCTAGCAGGAGCCAGCCCTAGCTGATGGCCTAGGCATTTATTCAGAAATAATTCAGTCTCAGAGTCATTATTCTGGGAACAAAGAGGCCAGGCCAGGTAGAAAAGCCAGTGGTTACACTCTAGACACCTCCTTCAAGCTTCTACCCTGACTTCCTTAGATGATGGACTCCAAGCTGTAAGATGAGATAAACCCTTTCCTCCTCAGGTTGTTTGAGTCATGGAGTTTTATCACAGCAATAGGAACCTTAACTAAGGTTGGCCTATATCTGCATGCTGGGTACTTCACCAACTAATCTGTTTCACCATCATTGAATTCTCCATGTGTTTGCTTTGAGACAAGGCCTCTCTATATAGCTCTGGCTGTTCTGAAACTTGCTATGTAGACCAGTCTGCCCTCAACTCTCTGAGATCCTCTTGCCTCTGAAAGGCCTGCGCCACCACAGTTGACTTTCGTTGTTGTTGTTGTCATTGTCATTGCCACTGTCATCCTGTTGTCATTGTTTCTTGAGACAGAGTCTCTCTGTGTATGTAGCCCAGGCTATCCTGGAACTCTCTCTGTAGACCAGGCTGGCCTTGAACTCAGAAATCTGCCTGCCTCTGCCTCCCCAAGTGCTGGGATTAAAGGGGTGCGCCACCACGGCCTGGCTTTTTAAATAGTTTTTGAGATTATAATATCATTATAGCATTTGCCCTCCCCTGTCCTTCTTCCAAACCCTCCCCTGTACCCTACACCATCTTTCAAATTCATGGCTTCCTTTTCTCTAATTGTTGTTGTTGGTGGTGGTGGTGGTGGTGTGTGTGTGTGTGTGCACGGGTGTGCGCATATGTGTGTGAGACCTGCTCAAGCTATATCATGTCACTTGTGTATGTATGTTTTGGGGGCTGACTATTTAGTGCTGGATAGCCAACTGATGTGCTTGTTGCTTGGGAAGACTGTTTCTCCCGCTCTCAGCAGTCCTTACCTGATGTAGTTCTTTGTTTAAGGTGGACGCCTCCTGGGCTATTTCCCCATGTTGGGAGGTCTATTGGTACAGTCTTTGTCTTTCGTTTAAGATTTATCTATTTATGCATATATGAGTGCTCTATTTGCATGTATACCTGCATGACAGAAGAGGGCATCAGATGATTATGAGACAACATGAGGTTGCTGGGAATTGAACTCAAGACCTCCAAAAGAGTAGCCAGTGCTCTTAACCACTGAGCCATCTCTCCAGTCCCAGTACAGTCCTTGCTATCTAAATTTAATCTAGAGACTGAAAAGCAAGCTGTTTAAGCAGACCACAAAATCCTTCATTCCTTATCACAAACTAGAATTCTCACCACATAGGAATCTACAACAAACCAGAGACATACATCGCGCGTGGCAGCTTAAAGCAAACTGCCACTGGCACCCCTAAACTCTAGTTACAAATATGCTTATCTAGAATTGACTGAATCTACTATATTAGGACTTTTTGGTAGATGATGTGGGTATTGATCATCTGGAGACCACTAAGACATAAAAAAAGGTAGTCCTGATGCTTAACTATGGTCTGAGATTGAGTGACAGGCATGGCCAAGTCACAGTGAGAACTAGCAAGTAAGAATGTGCATATTTGCCAGGTGTGGAGGTGCACACCTTTAATCTCAGCACTCAGGAGGCAAAGGCAGGCAGATCTGTGAGTTTGAGGCTAGCCTGGTTCACAAAGCAAGTTCCAGGACAGCAAGAGAAACATCACCTCAAAAAATAGAAAGATGATAGACGGATGGATGGATGGATGGATGGATGGATGGATGGATGGATGGGTGGGTGGATGGATGGGTGGACGGATGGATGGATGGGTGGGTGG
>JADRCH010000230.1:2591947-2618530 GCA_019843965.1 Rhynchomys soricoides | reverse complement strand
TGGATGGGTGGGTGGGTGGGTGGATGGATGGGTGGACGGATGGATGGGTGGATGGGTGGACGGATGGACAAAGTGCATACCCATTTGACTGAAAAGGTTTCAATGTGCATTCACCCTTAATTTTCATGCCAAAGCAGATCTCGTTTGTATGATGTCTACAGCTGTCCTGAACCACATGCTTCAAAAGCTGGGTGGTCAAAGCACCGAGGACAAATGATTGTTGAGAGCCCAGCCCCAAGCACCACATCAGCATCACCCCTCTAAAGCTCAGGAAACATAGTGGGGAGGGAGAAGAAAGACTAGAAGAGCTAGAGGGGGAGGGGCACTGTGACATGCTGTCTTCTGGATATGACATGGCCCTAGAAGTCTTGAACACACAGCGCTGCGGCTACCTGCACAACACCTACACACACACACACACAGAAAGAGGCCTGCTGAGGGGTGGGCGGAGTGCAAAGGTAATAGGGCGAATGTGGTCACAACACATTTTAGACATGTATAAAATTATCAAAGTTTCTTAAATTTAAAAGTCAGCTGGGGCACTGGAGAAATGGCTCAGTAGTTAGAAGTACTCACTGCTGTGACAGTGAACCTGAGTTTGGCTCACAGCACCCACGTGGGGCAGCTTACAACTGCCTGTAACTCCAGCTCCAGGGGATCCAATATCTCTGGTCTCTGCATATATTAATACTCAAACAAACACAGATATATATATATATATATATATATATATATATATATATATATCCCACCACATGATTGATATGGTTTTTATTATTTACTTATTTTATTTTATGTGCATTAGTGTTTTGTCTGCGTGTGTATCTGTGTGAAAGTGTCAGAATTCCTGGAGCTGGAATTACAAACAGCTGTGAGCTGCAATGTGGGTGCTAGGAATTAAACCCAGGTCCTCTGGAAGAACAGCTAGTGCTCTTAATTGCTGAGCCATCACTCTAGCCCAATTAATATCCTTTTTAAAAGTCAGTTGATATCCAAGTGAGATGTTTCATGCTCTGCATTCCAGGACTTAGGAGGTCAAGGCAGTAGGATTACCACAAATTCAAGGCCAGCATTTTTACCTAGCAAATTCCATGCCAGCCAGGGTAATAAAGTAAGAGCCCATCTCAAAACTAGTAAAAACCAGTTGGAAAATCCTCCATATAAACTGGAAGTGAAAGGTTAAAATTTTGAGAAAAATGTATTTGAGAATGCAAACATCTAGGTAATCCAATAACTGCTCAAAGCCAGCAGCTGGGACCACAAGCCTGAGTCACCTGGAATTGAGCCTGCACTCTTCATGAGACCTTGTGGTAGGCATCGGGGAATTCTCATGTTCTCCAACAGGGTGCACCACACAAAGGCTGGTGTGACCTGCCTTTTAGGGACATTTTTAGGGTGACCGAAAAATGTACTACACAGACAACACTCAAACCCAACGATGGGCAGTGAATGTATCCTGTAATCCTTCTCTCTCTAATAATGAGCCAGCCTTCTCAAGAAAGTCCTTAGAAAGACTTTTCTCCGGCCAAATTGGCATTGATGTCTAATTAGTCAATAACAAGAATCCAGGTGCTCTACCAATAACTAGAATTAACTGGAGCACCATAGCCTGGGGTGAGCTGAGTTTCCTGATCCCTGACTTTCCCATGAACAGTGACTGATAGGGTGTGGCTGAAGAAGGAAAGCTAGAACACAATCTCAACAGTGTTGTTTTGGCCATTGACATAATGACATTTAGACTATGTCCTAGTTAGGGTTACTACTGTTGTGACGAAACACTATGACCAAAGCAACTTTGGAAGAAAGTGTTTACTTCACCTTACACTTCCATACCTTAGTCCATAATTGAAGGAAGTCAGGGCAGGAACTCAAACATGGCAGCAATCTGGAAGTAGGAGCTGATCCAGAGGCTACAGAGGAGTACTGCTTACTGGCTTACTCCCTGTGGCTTGCTCAAACTGCTTTCTTACAGAACCCAGGATTATCTGCCCAGAGATGCCCCCACAACAATGGGATGGGCCCTTCCCCATCACTCACTAATTAAGAAAATACTCTGCAGGATTGCCTACAGTCTAATCTTTTGGAGGCATTTGCTCAAATGGGGCTCCCTTCTCTCAGATGACTTCAGCTTATGTCAAGTTGACATAAAATTAGCCAACACTGACTAGAAGCAAGCTCTGTGAAAAGATGCCTCACTCATGTAAGGGTATGTTCACTGAAATAGCATTCTCAGGTAACCAGTAAAGGGGGTTACTCCTGCCCCCTGCACTCACTTGCAGCTTACAACATTGGGATGATACATTATTAAGTGAAAATGGTGGCTTGGCCAACTGACCTGAATAAGGCTCCCACAGCACTTTCCTGTCCCAGTTGGTAATTACTGACGCCTGCCGTTTGTGAGAGGGGAGTACGCTGTGGTCCTCCTCACCTCCATTGACAATTCCTCAACAGTCTTCGGAGAAAGAGACCTCACCTCTTCTCTCATTCTCCCACTAACTACAACACTCAGTAATTGTGTGACTCAGCTTCCTACTGAATGAGTGAACTACAGGAGACTGGACATGAAGAAGTGTCAATCCTACTCCATTGAGCTCCATCCTCCTCCTGCGCTGCTGGCTTTCTCTTCCAGGTGTGCAGAGTTGTCGTGACCTATCTATTTTATATCATACTGTGACGCTGCTATAAGACATTCTGATTAAGGTCTTACCCTGTTGCATAGTAATTCTTCTGCTTACAAGTAGATAGTCTAGCACAAATGCTTATGAAGATACTGAAAGGTACTCACAGGAGCATCATTTATAAGAGGAAAATAACCAGACAAACAACTTAATATGTAACTATAGATAATGTCTAAGCAAATAATAGAATCATCCTACAGAACAGAACTACTAAAATCTCATTGTTAAGAAAGTCATACAATAGTAGTATAAGCTTCCCAATAAATATTAAAAAGTCATCAAGTACTATGCACAGTGTGTATGTATGTGTGTGTGTGTGTGTGTGTGTGTGTGTGTGTATATATATATATGTATATATATATATATAAAAGAAAACAAGAGAAAAAAATGGGAGTTCCTCTCAACCAAGACAGCCTTCTGAGCTGTATGTGATTTCTCTTTCTACTTTAAACCCACTGAAAATTTCAAGAAAGAAAGAAGGATAAAGGATGTAGGCTAGGTGGCTAAGAACACATACTGCCCTTCCAGAGGACCCAAGTTTGGTTCCCAGCACCAATATGATGCTCATAACCATTTGTAACCCTAGCTCCAAAGAATCTGATGCCCTCTTCTGGCCTATGCATGTACCTGCACTCATATGCACTCCCCCCCCCCCACACACACACACATCACCACACGTGCGAACTCATAATTTAAAACAAATCTTAAGTGACAACAATAATTTAGAGACAGATTTTAAAGTTCATAGATAATAAAATTGAACATAATAAAATTGAATTTCTGGTTGTCAGAACAGTAAGCTGTTGTGTGGATGAAGCTTTTTCAGACGATGAAACATAGGAAAGAACATTGATAGGCAAATCTTGAGCTCTATTTTTCCCCTTTGTCAATCATACATTGTGACGTACATGTATGTATATGTATGTTTACCTGTGTGCAAGCACACATGTGTGGGCATATATGTATGTAGAAACACAAGGTTGATATTGGAAATCACTTTCAATTGCTCTTCCACCATCATCATCGAGGCAGGGTCTCTCAATCAAACCCAGAGCCACTGAGATGGCTAATCTAGATAGGCAGCTTGCTCTGGGTATCTCAACTCTACTTTCTGAGGATGTGAGTCCAGGTGATCATCATACCCAGTGAGCATTTACTTGGGTCCTGGGTATCTGAACTTGGGTCCTTACCCTTATGCAGCAAGCTGCTGGTCACTGAACCATCTCCCAAGCCCTGGGATGGCCTCTTTAAGTTTTAAGGTTTTTCCACTAAGTAAAACGAGACAAAATGAGAACTTAGAAGTCTCTTTCCATCACCTTAAAGACAAGGCTTGTTCAAAGGTATGGGCAAGAAGCAAAGTCAGTCATGACCAGTTTAACCCCTTACCATGTAGGATGTGTAAACGACCTATAAACTCCAAAAATCCAGAAAGTACAGTTAAAAATTTCCTTAAGCTGAAGATCTAGGATATATCTTCATTAGAGCAAAGCACAGATTGCTTTATATGGATACTTCACAACTCAGCTCACAACCTGTAAATACTTAATTACTACTGATGAACCCAAATGGAAAGATCACAAAGTGGGCAAAATACCATAAGACACAGGAGTTTGTGAATGCAATACAGAGAGAGAGAGAGAGAGAGAGAGAGAGAGAGAGAGAGAGAGAGAGAATAAAAGAAATCCTTCATTTCGAGAGGTGAAAGAAGGAGCAGGTCCTAATGTAAAAGTTCCCCAGAACTAAAGAAAGACAAAGTATCAGGAAAAAAGAGCTCATCAGCTCTGTGCTAAATAAATACAAAGTCACCAGGAAAATATTGCCACGAGGCTAAAGAAGCCTGAGGAAAGGAAAAAGATCTGTGAGTGAGTGCTACAGTGGAGAAAAGACTGTTCTTAGACCAATGGGAGTCTCCTCAAAGACAGCAGTCATTTCAAAGCGCCAATGAAAAACAGCATGCCCTAGAATCCACACAGAGTTAACCAACCATCCAAACTTGATAACAACAATCACAAAAAAAAAAGTTACAAAGTACAGATCCACTCTGAAAGAACTACCATGGAGTTCAGATGAGACTTAAGAAATAAGAGGGAAAAATAATCAGTAAAAAATGCTAATAAATCAAAGTCAAAAATAATTTGGCTTTTCAAATTATGACATGATTCTTTGTAATATCATGAAACACTAGGAGTAGGTATTTAGGATCTTGGGTTCTTGTTTATGTAAGACCTATACAGGAGTTTTATTGATTTGATATTTTGTTAGGAAGATTTGAAATTAAGTGTCTATGTTACAAATTTTGGTGTAAATATGAAAATAACATATAGAATATACACTTCAAATTCAGTAAAAGACATAACATATACAAGAGAAATAAAAGGTTCAGCTAATGGTAGGAGAGGTGAGAAAATACATGATGTATAGAGAAAGAAAAGATGCTCTTAAAGGGGAAAGAACACATAGATACTAAAAGTTTTCAGTAACCATTACCACAATAAATAAAAATGACTTAAATTATGTTTTTAACGGTCATAGATTATTGGGTTGAATGAGATTGAAATACTATTTTACATTGTCCACTAGATAAATGGATATAACAGAACAACACTGAACCTTTGAAAATAAAGTGCTGAGGGACTACATATACTATACACGTACTACAAGGAATGACTTACAACTAGTCAAAGCCAAATAGTAGTAACTCCGTAGGAGCCGAGTAGGCTTTAATATGTTCTTTTACATCTTTCTGAGTTCAATTTTTTAAAAATAAACAATGTACTTTTTTATCACTGAGGACTGCATTACTGTAGTCTAGGTTAAAGTTATCATTGGCACATACACCCCTTTTGTGCTCCTGTACTGGATACCTATGTTAGAATACTGAATCCTTGTAATATTTAAACAAGAACAAAAGACACTGCCTTTGCACTGGTTTGTATCTAAGGAGAGAGTGGGGTATGGGGATTTAAATAGGACAATGACTCTAAGATTGAAAAGCTAGTGAGTTCAGAACTGATGGGAACATCACCAGCCAGACGCCCTGAAGATGTCAGAAATGGGGCAAACATGGGAGCACAATTCTGCTTAGGACAATTATTCTATTTGTGCAATCATTTTCTAGCAAAAACCATTGCAACGGTCAAGGCTGTATCTCAGTATGTAGAGTGCTTCTCCAGCGTGCATAAAACCCTGGGTTCAATCCCCAGAGCCACATAAAAAAATCGACAGGAGTCAGTGCTCCAGCATGGTGCACAGAGGAGCTCAAGGGCCCCTCATCCGGAGCTGAAGAGATATTGACAGTTGATAACTTCTGGGGAGGGAGACTTATATTACTCATGGTTGGTATGGCCTGGTTAGGTCAACCAAGCTCCAGTGGATGGCCCATCCCCGTGAGTTTATGAGCAGCGCTGTTCTGACTAGATGCATTATAGAAGAAAAACAAGGAGGACACAGTTCAGAGGCATGGGGTGAGTCTAAGAGGAGTTGGAAGGGTAGGAGGGGGAGGGGCATGAATGTGATAAAAAAATATACACTATATTAATGTATGCAATTCTTAAGGAATTGACAAAAATATTATAATTTAAAATCTGGGTGACTTAGAACTACTGTTGATGTGATAAAACACCATGACCAAAGCATCTTTGAGAGGAAAGGGTTTATATGGCTTACATTTGCACATTTAGCTCATCATTGAAGGAAGTCAGGAGAGGAACTCAAACAGGGCAGGAACCTGGAAGTAGGAGTTGATGCAGAGGCCGTGGAAGGGTGCTGCTTACTGGTTTGCTTCCCATGTCTTGCTCAACGTTCTTTCTTATAGAATGCAGGACCACCAGCCCAGGGATGACGCCACCCACAATGGTCTGGGCCCTCCCACATCAATCACTAATTAAGAAAATGGCCTATGGGCTTGCCAATAGTTCTATCTTATGGAAACATTGTCTCAATTGAGGTTCCCTCTTCTGATGATTCTCGTTTGTGTCAAGTTGACCACCCAGTACACTGGGTATGGTGGTACATTTCTATAGTTCAAGCTTTCTATGCATGGAGGCAGGAGGATCAAATCCAACACCATCCATCTTCTACCACACAACAAGTTCAAAACTAACCTGGGCTACATGAGGTCTTGTCTCATAAATGTTTTAAAACATTCCAATAAGAAAGTATATTTAACATTTACCATAATAGTAGAATTCACAGATGACAAAGAAATTTCTACAATTAAGTTTGTGTGTACATGTAATCACTTAACAACCACAGTGAGTTCTGAGAACTGCACCATTAGATTAGCCTGCCATTGTGTAAACAAGTAAATTAACTTACCCTCACCTGGCTGTGATACACCCCTAAGCTAGGTGTTGCAGCCTAGTGTGCCTGTAGACCAGAAATGTGAATATCGGGCCACTGTTCTGTACATTGTAGGCAACTATAACACAGTTAAGTATCTGAAAACTCTGAACACAGGAAAGGCACATTCAAAATATGCTCTAAAAGATTAACAGATTACACACGCAGGAGGGGCACTTACCATGAACAGTATGTAAGTATTAGGCAGATACATCAGAACACTCCACTGCAGACTTTATGAATGCCATGTACTTTGGCTGTACTAAATTCCCCCTTTTAATCTTTCTTTCTTTCTTTAGTAATGAGTTAATCTTAGCCTCGTGCAACACTTTTCTTTATAAATTTTCTAATTCTCAACTCATCCTTATACATATAGACTTAGCTTGAGGCACACACACAGCAGGTGGTGGAACTGTCCCAACTCTTCTGTGACCTTATGGGACCACTGTCAGGACCTCAGTCATGGCCCAAGATGTCATTAGACAGCTTTTGACCGTACTCTAGGATGTTAGAACCAGAGAACCAACATCCGACCAGTGTGAAAACCACAACTTTCTCCTGTTGAAAGTACTACTTCTGTGATCCTATTTTGAAATTTTTAGTCATTTCTGAACAAAATCAGTGAAATGAAGTTTGAAAAAAATTAGCCATCTTTAATAAAGAAAATGTAGACACTAGGTTGTACCATGTTCAGAATTCAGCCTGTTAAATACAGTACTAAGCTAGATTCCATTTGGGCCCAACTGTCTATCTCAGATTACATACCCTTTCTTTTTAAGCAAATACATAGCTACCAATGACTTTTAAGATAACATATAGTATATTTTAAAACAATTTCCACAACCACAAAAATAGAAAAAACCCTCCCATTATGAGAAATTACCTTTTACCTGTATTTATAGTAGCCCCCCCAACATCATCATTTATAAGTAATGGATGTATTTCTAACCAAATGGATATTGAAAGAAAAAGTGCATTTTGCGAGTTCTATCAGAAAAGGCCTTGCAAATAGCCTGTAGGTAATTACATCTCTGGAACCATTCAATTGGCCACCTATCTTGGTGAAATTACAGTAATGTGCATTTTGGCAAATCATATCATTTGACTAAGTCGTTTTAAAAGCGCATGGTGCATTTCTTCTCTTCCCTCTCAGAGTAATTCTCCAGAACACTTTAAACTCAAAGGAAGATGCAGACACAGCCTGACCACCCCATCATAACCAGCTTTGCTCTGCAGCATGTTACAAACCTTGTTCCACCTAAATCTCGCTTTCCCAGAAGATGCCACCAGGAAGACCCCACTGCCTTCCTCTCTACTGCCATGGCTGGTGATTGACACCTTTCTTGCACTGTCGAAGACTAGAAATTGTCCCTTCGATGTCTATAAGCTAGGTCTATCACCTTTCAAAACTTAGGCCCTTCTATGTGATTTAATCCACTCCATGATCCTGTTCATATTCATTATGCAATCACATTATAATATATGAAAGACTAGTTCTGAGAAATGGGGGTGGACGCTTTCTTCTGCATCACCATAATAGATGTGTACAGAGCTCTGGAATATTAAACTAATGATTTCATTTGTCTACTCTTGATGTTATTGAAGAGCTTTATCCTATGCATAATTAACGAGGTTTTGAGAGGTTGGATATAAAACATTATAGCGTTTCTTGTCAACTTACATTGAGAAGTCTACGGTGACCAATACAAATAACCTGTAAGGGTGCTCTTCACCTAATCAGGGCGAATGATGAATGCTGGACTCTATCAAAGCATCTTTGTCTGCACAGATGTGTTCTCGTTCATTCTCATCCTCTCACTCTCTACCAACCCTATCCCCACAAGTAACTACACAACGCAAAACAGATGCCTCCTAAAAACCATTAGAAACTCTGTCTTACTTACATTTCATGTGTGTCGATGTCTATAGACCTTAAAATTAAGAAAAATTAAAGTATGGACAGAGGCATAGAAATCACATTACTATCTAACTCGCACCAAGGTCTCATGCCATGGATTCCTTTGGATTAGCAAAGTTAGAAACACTATGAGGCACACAGCAATTTATTATCTTACCAGTAATAAATTTGGTGGCTTACAATAGCCCATCAGTAGGCTCCAGTTTGTTCACCATACAGATAAAAGCATTGCCTTCCACTCATGATAGTCGACAATTTAAAATCTTACATTAATGCTGCAGTAATGCTATGAAAGCTGCTTTTTATGGGTTAGGAAGTGATATGCAGGTTGGATGGCCAGGCCAAACTGGAGCTGAAGCAATATGTTAAACAAACAGGAAGACATGACCACAGGATTGACCTGGATTCATGAGCCCAGGATTATGGTGCTCTCAGCATGCCACAAACATAGATGCCAGACACTGTCCAAGCTGTGTCCCAAAAACACTGGAATGGGATCATTTAAGAACATGCCTTTAATCCCAGCACTTGGGAGGCTTAGGCAGGTGGATCTCTGAGTTTGAGGCCAGCCTGATCTACAGAGTGAGTTCCAGGACAGCCTGCACTACATAGAGAGACCACTGGTCTCCTTGTCTCATTACACATTAGCAGAAATAAGGATGACTCTAAGATGTCGTACTCAAGACAATTATGTCTAAGCTTTCATTTGTGTGTGTGCATTTGTGAGCATGTATTGCTGAGGGGGCTTGCGCATGCGCGTGTGCTGGGTGCATGAGTGCGCATGTGTATATGGGAGACAGAGGCCAACTTCTAGTGTTTCTCAGCAGCCACCCCCCTATGTTTTCCACTTCGTTCTCAGACAGGTTCTCTCACTGGTCTGGGGCTCACCAATTTGTCTAAGCTGGCTGGCTAGAGTATCTCAAGGATACTCCTGCCTCTGCCTCCCTAGGGCCGGGATTATAAATCCAGCCACCATACTACGCCATCATGAGAACCAAAGGACCAGGAAGCCTGCTGTGAGACTGTTTCTTCTAGATATGACAGTGAAGATGCATCTGTGAAATCTCCAAAATCTGGCCGCCTAAACAAGATCTGAATAATGACAATGCCGGTTGACATGGCAACATGGATGAGGGACATCTCATGGGGCCTCTCCTCTACGTGAAGAGCTTTAGGCAATTAACTGCTGAGAGAGGGAGAATCAGTCGGCCCCAGGGATGAGCCCCTAACTGGGTATTACCCAATACCAAGTAATCAGTCCCAAAGTCATAATCCTAGAAACATAAACTCAGCAGGGGTGTGTGTGTGTGTGTGTGTGTGTGTGTGTGTGTGTGTAAGAGAGAGAGAGAGAGAGAGAGAGAGAGAGAGAGAGAATAATAAAGAAAAAGAGGCCATGAGTTTAAGAAGGAGACGGGGTGAGAGATGGGCGGGAAGGGGGAGTAAATGACCTAATTATATTTTAACTACAAATAAAAATAAAAAAATAAATTGGGAAGTGACTGAAAAGATATCCAATGTTGGGCTCTGGCCTTTGCACACACACACATATGCATGTGCACCTCCACACACACATACACACATGCACATGAACATATGTGCACACACCCGGCATACACAAGTGATCCCACACAGTAAAAAATCCATTTGAGGTACGGAAGCATCAGTCAGAGAGCAGCTGTTCCCACCAAACTTGCTGCTTGATTTTAGGAAACCACACAAAAGAACTTGGTCAGCGTGGGAAGAGAGAGAGTCAAACACTCCTGCCTTCTAAAAGCTAAGCAGGGCGGCAATTCTGACTCTAACAGTTAACCTTCGAGGTAAAATTAATTATTAATTGGCAAAGCCTGGACACGGAATGATTGCTATCAATATTTTAATACTTTCCCTGCTAATTTCATTCTCACCAGAACCGCCGAAGAGCTGTTTGCTTTCTGCAAAGCTTCGCCATAATGATCATCTTAAGGTTTCCAACACTCAGGAATGCTCCAAGTCTTCTTTAATTTCTAAGATCAAACAAATGGGGGGAGGGGCGAAGGTTCACACCTCGTTCCTACAAACGGCTGATTTTCCCATTCTTTGAGGGCTCATGAACTTCGGAGTGGTATTAACTTCCCACCCATGCTACATGTTACCTGTTCAGATGTGTGTTTGCGTTGTAGTCTGGGGGCTTCTGCGTACAACTGTGACCTGTGGGGGAGAAAGTAAGTGCACTTACCATGGAACTGAAGTCCTCTCTAGAGCCAGCATCTAGAACCATCCAGCTAAAACACATCTCACTTCAGGTTTCTCCCAAAAGGTTTTAAAGACTCCCCAGGACTGGGCAAGTCACAAATGAGTGTGGCCAAGTAGCAAGTGAGGCGGAGGTGGGAGAATTGGGAGTCCTGGACCACGCTGGACTACATGGAGACATCCTGCCTTGTCTATCTGAAATTCTAAAATGCAGTAAGAGAGGGTGGAGATGGGACTCAGTTGCCAGAGTGTTTGCCGACCATGCGTGAAGCCCTGGGTCTGATACCTAGCACCGTATAAACTAGAAGTGGTACAGTGGGCTTGTAATCCTAGTACTTAAGAGGTAGAGTCAGGAGGATCAGAAATTTAAGGTCATCCTCTGCTACTTCAAGGCCAGCCTGAGACGCACGAGACCTTGTCTTGGATTTAAAGAAAAATAAAATCTCCACTTTAGTTTTTCATGATCCAGCAGCCCAGAGAAAGTGCTGATGAACAACCTGGAGATGTCAGCCTAAGAAAAATCTCAGATTCCAAGATGACCTTCAGTTGGTCTCAGGAACAGAGCCATGGGCTTTAAGGTTGGAGGCAAGGCTCCAGGGCAGACTAGGGGAAAGTCAGCAGAGGCTGGAATCGCCCAGAGCATGTAAAGCCTAAAAGGGCTGTGCTGGGGAAAGTATTCCCTGGTCACAGTGTATTTTATATACAGCCACAGAAAAGAGTCACATTACAATAAGTTTTATAAATTAGAAGGTAAGTCCAGTGAGATGGTTCAGGCCACCAAGCCTGACAACCTGAGTTCGATCCCTAGGACCCACATATTAGAAAGATAGAACTAACTCCTGCCCTGCAAGCTATCCTCTGAACTCTATGTGCATTTGTAAGCATGTACACACACACACACACACACACACACACACACACACACAAAGAAATAAACGTTTTAAAAAACTAAAATAAACTTTATAAAAAGTTCAAAAGACTATCAACTGCCTTGTCAAACCAAGTAAGAGCTAGAGGGAGTAGAACTGTCCCGGGCTCCTACAGGCCCATTGTAGATTTAACAGCATATACCTGTTCCCTCTAAGACTCTCATACCCTCCAGCCTGTGGCCAATTTTAATCACCCCTTGGAATCTTCAGGGATTCATTTCTAGACCTCTAGATATCAAAATATACAGATATCCGAGTCTGTATAAGCAACATAATATTTGTTTATAAGCTATCACGTCTTCCTGTGCATATGGAAGAGTCCCTAATAAGAAGTTAGCCTTCATTGTTTAGGGAATAATCACAAGAACGCAGATCATGTATATTCAGTGCAGATGCAATTTTTCTCTCTAAATGTTTTTGACGGTGTAAATTCATTCTCTTGGTAAATCGTCACGTGCAGTTTGAGCTCACTGGGAAGTTAGCTCCAGAAATGGGTTGGCGTTCCTTCTACTTCAGACACAGAACATTTATATCTCAAGTGACCTCCAAGACTCTTTGTCTGGGGATGTCACCACCCAACTCAACACTGAAGAGGAGAGTACACTAAAACAACCCAGGAGTAAAAACAGTGTGCTCTTGAGAACAGCCAGATGTTAGCCAGAGGTTACTTCTATCTATTCCATGGTATAAAAGTACCCACAGTGCTATGCTGGCTACTGATACAAGCTAGACTCGTCAGAGAGGAGGGAGCTGCAATTGAGGAAACGCCTCAGTGAGATCTGGCTGTAGGCAGGCTGGCGGGGCATTTTCTTGATTAATGACTGAAGTTTGAGGGTCCAACCTATTGTGGGTGGCACTATCCCCTAGGCAGGTGATTCTGTAGTATGTAAGAAGGCAGGCTGAGCAAGCCATGAGGATTAAGCCAGTAAGAAGCACTCCTCCACATCTATGTCATTTCCTGACTCTAGGTTTCCATTTTGAACTCCTGTCCTGACTTCCTTTGATGACGAAGTGCAATGTGGAAGTGTAAGGTGAAATAAGCCCTTTCCTCCCCAAGTTGCTTTTGGGCATGGTGTTTCATCAGAGCAATAGAAACTCTAATTAAGGCAAGTGTCATCCAGGGAGTCACTCTGCTTGCCTGGGACTCTCCCTATTGGGAACTTAACTGGCTGTCTTAAAAGCACTCAGTCAATTTCTGTTAAGTGCTTTACGTGCTGATTGGATGATGTCTTGCCATCTATATGTACCTATCTGTTGCTTGCTACTTATTCTTTTACTTTGGCTCATTATAGACGTGATGAACTCACTTATTCAAAGCTGGAAATACATCTATGGAAAACCATTCTCTGGTTTGTAAAGAAAAGAATGTGGATTACTTGGGTCCTCAGGTGAAGAAGTCATTGATATGAGGCTTGTCTACTCTCCACTCCCAGACAGCAGCTCTGGCTGACCACATCCCTCCCCAGTACCAGACCCACGGGGATTAGTGCAGTGTCCTTGTTGGCTGTTGCCAGGTACCTTGATCATCACTGCAGACTTATCCTCCCACCCCTCACCAGCCACCACGGATACTGTGTCTTTCACAGCTGCCCAGTCTGTTACTTGCCTACCTGCATCGGCATGCAAGCTGGATTCAATTTGGCCACCATCTTCCTTGACTCTTCACTCACCCTCTCTACTCCCAAGCCTCTGCCAACAAATCTCCTGAACTCAGCCACAGTAGTGTTACTCAGAACACTTGTCAATGGAGCACTGTCCAACTTAGGCTCATTCAGAGCTTTGAGGCCCTGGGGCAATGGCCAAACTCTCTGTCGGACATTCTGGATAGATCCTGGGACTTCTGACCTAATTTCATCTCTCCCCACTTCTGAAAACTTGAACTCCTGGACCCCTTAATGCATATATTTTTATTCTGTTTGAGGTCTTGATCTGACCCCATTTTACAGATAAAGAAACTGAGACATAGGATAACTAAGTAAACACAGCACCGTGTATAAGTAGAGGGGCCGGGATCACAGACATGCTTCCAGCATTGACTAATAAACCTCACTGTGCTTCTGGACATTATCTGAATAAACCATGTACGAACTCGTGACATATAAAAACAAATGTATGTCAGTTGACATAAATAAAATCTGTGTGTGTCAAGGTTGAGGGAATTCCCAATGGCCGGAGGGTCTGCTCTGTAAATCTCTATAGGAGCATCCTCTAAAGCAACATCACGCTTTCTGGCTTACTGTACAACCCACCAGTGAACCTGCTCCATTTATATTATCATTTTAGACCTACTTCAAGGAACGATAAAGTAGAGATATCACAACATAGAGTTATTCTCTTGCCAAAAAAAAAAAACCCCTAAAACTACATAATTAATGTTACAGAAAAATGTGGGTTCCAAGTGCTTCGGAAATCCAAACTGTATGTCATTTTGCCATTTATAGTTTATTAACAAAATTAGATGCAGCTTTTTTCTATTAACCGATGTACATTTTTCTGATGTTAAATCAATACAGTTTCCATTTTTTCATGGAACAGAAATTTAGGAAATTAAATACATCAGACAAGTGGTCATAATGCAACCGTAAAATGACACAGGCAAGATTAAAGTAATGGCCACCATTCATCATGCACATTTGCATCCTCGAGCAGTAAAAGTCCTAATTGCTTGCCTCAGGTTCTTATAAGTATAAAGCAAAATATGGATTAACAGATTGCCCTTCCCGTCTTCCAGGAGAAAAATTCCTGGGCACATATCTGTGGCAAATAAGTCATTCATTGATTGACTCCTGTGATAAGCTTCTTGAGTTGCTAGAACTGTCACTGTTTGAAGTACTTCGAGCAGTGTCAGGTGGCAGCAGGGTAGACACAGTTGTATTTTTCAGCAGCAAATAATATTTTAAAATATTTAAAAACATTTTAGAAGTCAACTGAAAACATAGCTGTAGTAGGCGCAGATATACATTTTTCTTAAGATTCATTCTCTATCTTTAATTATGTGTATGCATGTATGTCTGAGTGGATCTGTGTACCTGCATATGATACCTGCAGAGGCCAGAAGAGGACGTCGGAGCCCCCGGTGCCAGAATTAGAGCCAGTTGTAAGTTGTCTGAAGTGGGTGCATGGAACCAAACTCAAGTCGTCTGTAACAGTCACATGAGCTGTTAACAGCTGAGCCATCTCTCCACCCCAGAGCTACATATCTGTTATAGCAGGATTTGTGTAGTGGGTTATTCATTCATGTGTTTAATGATTACCTACTAAGTGTAGGGTATGACATTAGTTGCTTAACAAAAGCTGGTAAAAGATCATACTTTTTTTATGGTAGTGCTTATGTCCCAGCGGGAAGTTAGCTCATCACATAAGAGTCTTAGGGTGAGCCAAGCAGAATGGTACATGCCTATAACCCCACTTGGGAGGCTGAGACAGAAGGGTGACAAGTTCTAGGCCAGCGTGGGCTGTACAGTATGTCTGAGACCAGCCTGATTATCTAAGCAATACCTCAGAATAAAAGAGAGAGACAGACAGACAGACAGAGACAGAGACAGAGAGAGAGAAGAGAGGAAAGAAGGAAGGAAGGAAGGAAGGAAGGAAGGAAGGAAAGAAAGAAGGACGGACTAAACAACACAAGTATTTTAACACAGTAGGTCATGGACATAAGGTTAAACTATGAAATCATTCTGTCTTCCCTTTCTGCATTCCCAATGGCTACCCACACATAGCATCCTCTTTTTTTTTTTTTTTTTTTTTTTTGGGGGGGGGGGTGTTTCAAGACAGGGTTTCTCTGTGTAGCCCCTGCTGTCCTGGAACTCACTCTGTAGACCAGGCTGGCCTCGAACTCAGAAATCCACCTGCCTCTGCCTCCCAAATGCTGGGATTAAAGGCGTGCGCCACCACTGCCCGGCATAGCAACCTCTCATCCCTTCTTGGGCCTCACCTCTGGTATAGAGAACTTTTTTTCCAAGACATGCTTCTCTCCGGTTCCAGATAAAGCCCCACACACATCCCAGCAATCTGAGTTCTCAGCTGGGACCCGGGAGATGATTTGTGCTGTATCACGAGAGACTGATGGCGGCTTTCTTCTCTAATTGTGCTTGCTAAGAGGAGTGACTCGCTGAAATGTTTAGGCAACAGCAGCAGATGTAGCTGGGGGGGAGATGGGGTTACTCAGGGTCAGAGCTTGTCTGGGACTGGCAACAATGTACTAAAACAGTATACCCAGGTTAATTTGAACGCCATGATCTTTTGGAAGTAGCCACAATCCAGAGTCTCCAGCACCAGGAATTATCCAAAGGAGGTGATACAGTGAAATAGTCAAAGAATAAATGACAGGAAGTCGGGAAAGTGCATCCCATAGTCACTGGCCACAAAACAAACTCCAAATACCATTTTTACTCATTTGAATTTTTCTTGGTCCAAACATCCCATCAGTTCATTGCCTTTTCCCTCAGGATCTCCTTATCTAAACATTATTAAAATCCGTAAAAGAATTATGGCTTAAGCTGTAAGTGTTCTCTATTTTCTGCTGAAAATCTATGACTCTTGCCAGAGTGACAACAGTAATCCATCTTCTACGGATCTGGTGTCACAGAATGGGTAGTAAATGTGAATAAGTTTCAGATGCCCTAACCAGAAAAAGACCCTCAGCCACTCTCTCCCCTGAATCCCATGACTGTCTCCATTTTTGCCTGCTCTACAACAGACTAATAGGTTCAGAATGTTCCATTTCCACAACACTGGCAGCAGGGACAAATGTTGAGCATCAACACTGTTGTCAAATGTTTGATGTTGAACATCAAACCAACCATCTGATGGCCCATCACCAGAATCTCCACCCTTCTCTCCGGTAAGTCATTTCTTAAAAAAACGTTATGTTCCACAGAGGTAGTGCTGACCTACTTGCAAGGGTTTGTTGGTCTGAACACACTAAATAAATGAAGGCGAGGACAAGCTTTTAAAATTCCACTACAGTGAAGCAAACCTCCTGACTTGTCATGTCCGGGCAGATGCAGGTTTTCTGAGAATTTGCCAGTATGTCAAAGTGACAGGAGAAAAAACTCTGTTCCCAAGCTCCTTTAGTCAAATAAATACCTGGAAATCCACTGTGTAACTAAGAAGCATAGCATCCTGGCCTTTTCAAAGATACAGTGTAAACAGCCTGCTTGGAGTAGATAGACAGGATTTGGGAGGTCAATACAGAAGTGGGGGGGAAGGGAGAGAGGACAAACAATACTAAGGATGTTTGAAAAAGCCTTAAGGAGTAATATTTTCTATTTACACCAATTACACACACACACACACATATTAAGTGAAATTATACACATACTTGTACACACACGCATGAGCGCACACACACACACATGTATGTATGTATGTATGTATGTTAAGTGAAATCAAGCCACTAGGCTGACAATGCTCCCCCACAAGACCCATAGAATATATATTAAAAAAAAACAGCGCCAGGCATAAGAAACCTTTCATGTTGTTGGTCAAGTTAATTGAAGATACTTTCAAAACAAGGCTATTGATGCTGTTCTTGGCTACCTCCCAGAGGTCGAAAATGAGTCCCTGTTGCCAAAGCCACCATAGTTTGGACCAGAACTCAAAAGACATATCTGGATCTGACCTGAAAACCTCCTCCCTGGGGTCTAAGTTCCAGACTATTAGAAGGCACTATGCAAGCTGCAGGTGGCAGTCAGATGTCCTAGCTGGCAGTGACACATAGGAACCACAGTCGTGACCAGCATGGTAAGACACCCCTAAATGTTACACAGAGGCATCTATATCTTTACGGTAACCAACAGCTCTCTAATTAGATCCCAGGCCTGCTCAACAAGAAGGAAACCACTCCTGTTAATGAAAACTTAGCCACTGACCTAGGGCTAGCGAGGTCACAGATCATAGGGAAGACACTACTACCAACACTTTACTAGAGCATAACTTCCAACTGCATTCTAAATATCCTTACACCCACAGGTAAGTGTGGTTCTCACTCCCCATTAAAGAGGCTTCTTTTGTAGCAGATAAAGACCATTACAGAAAACCACAAATGGTCAAAATGAGGAGGTCAACAGGTCATGTGGTGCCTGACCCCAACTGATATATCTACAACACAACTCCCGCACCTAAGTAAGGCACAGGGACACCGAAGAAGAGGTAGCAGAAAGACTGTGAGACCTAGAGGACCAGAAATTCTTCTGTGAGATTGTGTCTCCTAGAAATGGGAGGGACACAACACCTCAAAAGTATGGCTGCCTAGATCAAAACAGTGACTACATCAGTGGACATGCTAACCTGGAAGGGGAAAATCTCACAGGGCCCCACCTTTAGACAAAGAACTACAGGCAACTAATGACTGCTCTGAGATGGAAAATTAATCCTTCCTAGAGATAAGGCTCCTAACTGGTTATCCAATACCAAATCGTCAGCCCTAAATACATATATAAGCAACACTAAATGAACTCAGCAGGCAGAATTTGTGTGTGTGTGTGTGTGTGTGTGTAATTAATGTGTATGAGTGTGTATATGTGAATATGTGTGTGTGTAAAACAATAACAATAATAATCAAAGAAAACGAAGTCATGAGTTTGAGAGGGAGGGGCATGGGAGAGGCTGATGGGAAGGAACTTGAAAGTGATTAGAGGGGGGAAAATAATGTAATTATATTGCTCTGAACTAGCTCGGTGGAAAGACCCATTGTTCTATATTTTAATTGCCCCTAATTAACTAGGTGGCAATGGGCATCCAGCATACAGACAGCAATCAACAGTAATACTTAGTCTGTGAATGAACAATTCTACAGTTCTACAGGGGGGTTGGAGAAAGTGAAAAAGGTAAAACCACCCCAGGTTTTCAGCCTTCCATCCTTGGCTGTGAGTTAATCAGTTGGAGGTAATGCTATGTGCAATAGGAAGTAGGCCCGCCTTCAAGCTCATGTCTTGAGTTCCTGTCTCAACATCTCTCAAAGATGGACTGAAACCTAGAAGAGTAAGATAAAATAAACCTTTTTCTTTCCCTAAGTTGCTTTGGATCAGGGGTACTGCCATAGCAATAGGAAGGAAACAGGACAAGTATCTTACCTGGAGATGAAATTCCAATTTATATGATCATGTCTTGAAAGTCAAGATTAGGTAGTTTATGACTACATCAGAGCCTTGAGATGGAGAGAGGTCTCAATTTATTATCTATGCAAATATATGGGAGTTACCATAGAACCGAAATTAAGATATATGCCTCTTATTAAAATCCAAGTGATAAGCATTCCAGAGATCAGGCCATGTTAGTCCTTGAATTGAAGATTCTTTTTTTTTTTTTTTTTTTTGGTTTTTCGAGACAGGATTTCTCTGTGTAGCCCTGGCTATCCTGGAACTCACTCTGTAGACCAGGCTGGCCTCGAACTCAGAAATCCGCCTGCCTCTGCCTCCCGAGTGCTGGGATTAAAGGTGTGTGCCACCACTGCAGATTCTTATTTTGGAAAATCCTGTTCACTCCTCCCTCCCCCAACTTCCCAAAGAAATTCTAAACTTGCATTTTGTTTCCCACAGAGTCACAGTTCTGAGTATTCTAAGCGAGACATCATATGCCAGCAAGCATTCCAAAGCCATGCAGCAGCCATGTCTCTACAACATAGTCATTCTGTGACAGAGCGTTTTCTAGACTCATTTCCCAAAGCCATCTCTGTTGTGGGACTCTGCTGAAATCGTATTAGTGAAAGCAAGATCACTTCCTGTTTCCCTGTGATTTTTCTGCATACTGATATGAAAAGACAAGCAAATCAATGGCTTTCCCGAGGAACTTGGACCACAATGACGAAAAAGTCACAAGAGCCCAAAATACCGGATGGCTGATGCAGGGATTCAGGGTTTTAAAACAAGACCAATGTTGGCTCCAGAGCATACAAACATGTTCCTGGAAACAGCTGTTGCAAACACACAAGAAGACAAACAAAGATTTTTCCAATTACATCTTCTTATGTTATATATTAAGGCAATTTTTACAGAAGGTCATACTGTGGTTGTGTTTGTTCAAGGCCAATTATGTTTTAGTCCTGGTAAGCAGGCAAGAGAAGGAATTAATAAAGTCAGAGAATGGGAAAATACACCAGTAGAGACTCCACTGTGAAAGTGTGTCTGCTGACAGAAATGACTCATCAGACCAATAGAGCAAGGATGAATGGTGCTGGGGTGTACTAACAGCCCATGTGGAGAAGCAAAGTTAGTCCCTATCGCACATCTTCCACACAAAAACCAATCCCAGGAAGATTGGGGATTTCATCATAAAGGCACAACTTTTTTTTTTTTTTTGTACTATAGAATATAAACAATATTTAATGGCTTCAGTGTGGAGAAAGATTTAAAAAAAAAAAAAGAGCAATTTGCTAAAAACCTAAACCATAAAGAAGACAGAAACCAGGCTGGAGAGATGACTCAGTGGTTAAGAGGTCTTGAGTTCAATTCCCAGCAACCACATGGTGGCTCACAACCATCTGTAATGGGATCTGAAGACAGCTACAGTGTACTCATATACATAAAAGATAAAAAAATAGAACTAAAAGAAGATAGAAACCTCCACGTCAGGCCTGGAGTTGGTAGGGGTGGAATGACATGGTTCTTGCCCCTGAAATAGGGCCAACAGGGTGTGGGCCTCCACAAGTGTTGATGGCTTCTGTAGGCATAAAGCTTGTTTATATGATAATGTATGTATTTTCACGCTCTTCCTTTGAGGAATGTCCTCCCTGTTAAAATTAATGAATCCAAGATAATCAGAGACAGCATGATTCCCGGAGGCAAAAGTCTGACTAATGTCTCAGCAAAATGGTAAACACTGGGACCTTCATGACAACCCTTAAAGCTGTGGGAAAGAACTCTGAAAACATGAGTTCAAAAATATATAATTTCTCAAGTATGCAAAAAATAAGGATGCAATATGAATTATGAGGGGTATCACGAATCTAAAGGAACAAAAGCAGCCTGCTGTGAGCCAACTTGTCAATAAGGTACTAAGGAAGGAGATAAAGAGATTTTGGAAGTGGTGATCACAGGAGATCCCACCAAGCTAAGGTTTTTGTTTATACTTACAAAGGCAGACAGATTCCTGAGTTCAAGGTCACCTGGGACAGAGGGAATTTAGGTCTAGGTCTAGGTGTGGTAGAAATGGTAATTTTAAGGTTCAGTCCAACCCAGCTAGTTTATAGTCTATGCTTAACAAAGGCAGACAGATCTATGAATTTCTTTTGCAAAGTTAAACAAATAAACAAAAGTTGTGCTTGCTGTCTCCTGAGAATTAAGGGGCTGGGTCATAGGTCCTATGCTGATTCATAGGTTAATAATCAAAGGGGAACCTGGAGTGAATGACTGGATTGATATGTAAAATAAAAGACTTAGCTCATGATCTGTAAAAGATGAGCTATCCAGAGAATTTTTTTAGAATAGCAAGAGAGAACTGTTTTGAGCAAAGAATGACAAGAGAAAGCTGTCTAGAAGGAGAGCTGTCTGGAGATCTCCAGAGAGAGCAGAACACAGAGAAAGCAATCTAGAAAGCTGTCTTTAGCAGAGCATAGGTCGTCAGCTTGGCCCCCCAGTTTGACTTCAAGTCATTTGCTTCCCTTCTCTCAAACATATCTTCTCTCAGAACCCCTCTCTAAGTCAAGGCCAGTTCTTGGTAGAAACCTAGGAATGAGTTAAAATGAAGAATTATTCTCTTTTTCACAGATTTATCATATTTTTTTGTTTGTGTGTATATGTACACACACATATGTACATGCATATGCCCACAGAAGCTAGAAGAGCACGTTGGATTCCCCAGAACTAGAGTTGTAGGTGGTTGTGAGCTACCCATTGTGGGCCTTAGGAACCAAACCCAGGTCCTCTGGAAATACAGCAAGAGCTCACAATTTCTAGGGCAACTGTACAACCATGAAGATTACTCTTATCAAAAGGGAGCATAAGTGAATTGAAAAGGGAAAATTCACCAAATGAAGACAATTACATGTTCATAGGTAAAAAATTATGAGCATCCTGACCATCTTACATAATTTTACAAAGTAGTAAGACCAAGATAAATGAGGCTACCCATAGAGCATTTGCCCAACATGCACAAGGCCCCATGTTCATTCCTAGCACTTCAGTTATAGTAATCTTTATTATTTTTAAAAGACTGATTTGTTTGTAGAAAAATGAGCAAAATGATGAACACTTGCATCAGATTCTCATCCTCATTAGTAATCATGGAAATATTAATCTAAACTATGCCAAAATGCAGCTTTAGATTACTAGATGGGCAAAGGCTAACAGTCTAGAAGCTGTCAAGGGTGAGGAACACTAAGAACTGAGTACAGTAGGAGTATAGACCACTGTCTAGAACACAGTGACATTATCGAACAGTGTTGATAATGTGCATAGTATACAAGCCAGAAAGATATGCACTAGATATATACCCTATAAAAGAGGGAGGGAGAGGAGGAGGAAGAGAGGCAGGGCAAAATGAAGAGGAGGAGGAAGATGAAGAGGAGGAGGAGGAGGGTCATGGAGGAATAAAATTGAAGGTCAATAACAACCCTTAGAGTTATACAGAGAACAAGAAGTAGAAGCAACTTTATTGTCCCCCAAGCAGGCCAAGTTCTTCAACAAAAGGTTCAGCAAAAGAAATGAAGCACAGCTGCAAGCAACATTGTGGATGAATCTTAGAAGTGTGAATTCAAATTTGCCATAGGGAAAGAAGTTGATAGGTCGTATCTAAACTAGGATCGTGTTTTATAAATCTTCACAACAAGCACAGTTAAAGGACACTTGTAGAGACACATAAACACGACCTCACCATTACATAATAACAAACTTCGTCTTTTTCCAGGAGCCAAGATGAGAAAAAAGAATAAGGATGCTGATTACTTCTAGCTAGAATTGGAGAACGAATCCCCACGGATATTTTTAAGAAGCTATTTTATTAGATAAAAGGTTAAAAACCATGTTGGGGTGGGATGGAGCTCAGCGGTAGGCTGCTTGTCTTAACAGGAGCATGAACAGAGTCCTGGATTTGGTTTCCAGCACCACAAAAAATATAAACATACATGTATACATATGCATGCACACACACACAGACACACACACACACACAGAGTTTTCCACAGGTGTCATATGGAAACTGTGAAGCCAAAATTGAAGAGCCAACCCTAAGACCTGGGAGGACACAGGATGAACCTTTTTTGGCTGAGCAGATAGTAGCACCACAGTCTGACCTCTCCTCACACTGTCTCAGTGCACACTTGCTCCTCACACTGTCTCAGTGCACACTTGCTCCAGGAACCATGGATTTGCAGACCAGAGCTAAACTAAAGTCAATGGTCCAAAGAGGTAAGGTTATCCAAGCAAAGGAGAAGCCACGACCCTCCCCCAATCCAAGAGTCTTGAAAATCTTGTAGCTGCTGAAATCAAGTTCTCAATCTCTCTCTCTCTCTCTCTCTCTCTCTCTCTCTCTCTCTCTCTGTCTCTCTCTCTCTCATAATGCTAATTACTCAAAATGTCAAGTCACTGGGGCAGAGGGAAAATACTAAACTGCACGCATAGAGACACCTTAGTGGTTACAGTGGGGGCACAGAGGGATGAGGATCACCACCTATGATTAACCTCATTCTTCCATACCACCTTCCAATCCTCACAATAGCACCATAGTGCTTTTGTGCCTCATTGCTGCCCTTTGCTTCTACTGAGTCACCCCTAAAACTAGACTACTTCTAACATACCTTGAATTACATGGGGTGTGCTATATTCATGCTTTAATGTTGACTCTTTAATAGAAATGGCGTAACTTGGATGACGCCAGAGACACAAAAGTTTGTCAGACAAGGACTCTGTCCCTGAGTCACTTACAGGCTTAATAGAAAATGTCCAACAAGTACCAATAACAATAGTCCATGTAGTGTCCTAGAAACATATGTGGGGTGGGAATATTCAAAAAAGAAAGTCAAGTTGGTATCCAAAGTATGAAGCCATAAAAGAATGAAGGTTCTAGGGCCAGAGAGACGAGTCAGTGGTTAAGAGCACTCGCTACTCTTGCAGAGAGCTCAGGTTCAGTTCCCAGCACAGCACCCATGTGGCAATTAACGACCATCTATAACTCCAGTTGTAGAGGATCCAATACCGTCTTCTGGTCAAAATATTAATTCCATTATTCACTCCTCTGGGTCCCAGATCCAACAAAAAATAATTAATTCAGCAGATCAACTCAGAGTAATCATTTCGATTTGTGGACTGAGTAACCTTACCAAGATCGATTACTAATGTCTTCATGCGTGTGTCAGATCTGGGCTAAAAGCAGGGGAACTATTAGGTGAGTGCCCTTGGGGAGCTCACAGTAGCACACCCTTCACTTTCGACAGCATAGTGGACACTTAAGTGGAAACTCATTCTGGGAATGTAGCCTACCACAGATGGAAAAGTGCCAGACATGACTCTCAGTTCTTTGTGACAACAGCTTCAGATTATAGTTCACTTTCACTGGGAAGGGACAAAGTGGTTGTGCACAGCCGACACACATGTGCTCATACATAGTCCTAAATTAGAAATCTCCATGCGGTGCAGTAGAGCATCTACTGACTGCTGCCTAGATTTCAGCCTGTTTCTGCCATTCCACCCCAATGTTTTATGGAATATATATATATATATATATATATATATATATATATATATATATATATGCTATTAAACAATGCATCCCCCAAAAGTTCTATGTTTTATTTTTAATGTGACAGCAGTGGAGGGGGGTGCAATCTAACATAGGAAACCTACCATGGTAAGAGCGAAACCAGACTACATCTTAGAGCTGTTAAAAAAAAAAAAAAAAAAAAAAAAAATCCCCAGTGCTGAGTACAAAGTACGTGTAAAAAGAAAACACATACCACAGAGAGCAAACCTGGGGCCGGAAAATAACAGAAGGCAAAGGGCTTACCCTGGGATCAAATGAGATGAAACAAAACGAAATAAATATAAAATAATTTTTTAAGAAAGCCTCACAGCAGCTACAAGAAATCTATGACGGTGTGAAGGCGGGCTTGGGTTTGGTTTTAACTTTGCCTGCAGGCACATTTCATCCCCAATAACTGCAGAACTGGGAATAACGGGTGTTTATTGATTTCTTTGTGCGTCTTCTCCTTTTTCTTTTTCCTTCTTTTCCCCCTCTGGTACTGGAAGAGAAAGACATATGTATTCCATATGTAACTCTTTACGGAATGAAAGGCAAGGTTTGCATGGAACAGATGTTCGTACAGATGTGGGGGGGGGGGGACCCAATTTCCCTGACACAGCTTCAGGTCAACATGCTAACTGCTCTCTCTACATTAGCCTAAAAGGCAAAGGGACCAAGAAGCTCCCTCAAAACATGTCAACTGATAAGCCTGCATGCATGTGAGCATGAACCTCCACACTGACAGAAAGAACCAACTTCAGGGTCCATCCTCGGTTTAAATTCCCTTCTGAAAGCCTTCAGGAGCTGCCACACAATCATTAAAAAGCTATCAATAGCTTGGTTTTTTTATCTTTAAGCTTAAAAGAGAATGGAAAACTAACCAGTCCCTGAAAACATATATTTTTTAAGCCTTTGATTATTCAGTTGAACTACAAAAATCACATATCAAGTTTGATTCCTGTCTGAGATTTTTTTATATATATATAAAGATGACTATCCTTCTGTAGATGATGAATTATCCACCGTCAGCCAGTGGTCTTTTTCTTTTTTTTGGGGGGGGGGGAGGTGTTCAAAACAGGGTTTCTCTGTATAGCCCTGGCTGTCCTAGAACTCACTCTGTAGACCAGGCTGGCCTCGAACTCAGAAATCCACCTGTCTCTGCCTCCCAAGCGCTGGGATTAAAGGCGTGTGCCACCACTGCCCGGCCACCAGTGGTCTTTTTCTTTCTTGGTAGAATACTGCCTTCCCTCTATCAAATGGGGATGGGCCTTCTTGTCTTCAGTATCTAGAAAGGTTTAGAGGATCAGCCCCCAGCCCAAAATAAAATATATATCTTTACATTCCTACCCTCTCCAGTTTTAGGAAAGATGTTATGACCTCTCTAGACACTGGATTTAATTTTAAGAGCAAGGGAATTTCATATCATGAAAACTACATAACATACTGCAACCATGACAAGGAGGGAGGGAGGGAAGGAGCGAGGAAGGGGGGAAAGAAAGAAAGAAAGAAACAGACTCAAAGAGTGAAAAGCAGAAAAGGCAATGGCAGATTTGACTCTGCTGATATTTTGCAAAAGATGAGGCGGGGTGAAATAAAGCAGGAAGTTGGGCAGTGGTGGCACACGTCCTTTAATCCCAGCACTTAGTAGGCAGAGATGGGGGTCTCTGTGAGTTCAAGGCCAGCTTGGTCCACGGAGTGAGTTCCAGGACAGCCAGAGCCCTGTCTTAAAGAGCAAAAAAAAAACCTAAAACAAACAAAAACAAGAGGAGAGAGAGAGAGAGAGAGAGAGAGAGAGAGAGAGAGAGAGAGAGAG
>JADRCH010000230.1:2566791-2591937 GCA_019843965.1 Rhynchomys soricoides | reverse complement strand
GAGAGAGAGAGAGAGAGAGAGAGAGAGAGAGAGAGAGAGAGAGAGAGAGAACACAAGCAGGAAGGGGGACTGAGCAAGGGCAGGTACTTTTTGAACTTAGTTGAGCAGGCAAATGGAAACCAGTGTGGAAGATGGGTCATAAAGAAAACATCACCCCCTCAGAGTGAGACAGAGATAAACAGCTGCAGAAGAAAAGGATAGGAGAACATCTGTGAGGACCACAGGAAGCTCTGGGTTTTTAAAAAATGAAACAAATTTCTCTGGGTGGGGGGGGGGGAGAGTTAACATTCCTACCCATGTCAAACGGTGAACTCTCAGGGCAGCAAATGGGTGGCAAGGAAGTAAACCTTAATGCTTAGTGCTGGGTAAACTTTAATGAAAAAACATCTCTCCTTCTGAAGGGTGTGTGTGTGTGTGTGTGTGTGTGTGTATGTGTGTGGTGCGTGTGTGAGAGTGTGTCCATCAATGTGTGAGTGTGTGCGTGTTCGTGTCTGTGTGTGTGAATGTGTATGTCTGTGTGTGAGTGTGTTCGTCTGTGTGAGTGTGTGCGTCTGTGTGTGAGTGTGTGCGTCTGTGTGTGAGTGTCTGTGTATGAGTGTGTGTCTGTGTGTGAGTGTGTGTGAGTGTGTGTGTCTATGTGTGAGTCTGTGTATGTAAGTGTATGTACCTGTGTGTGTGAACATGTATATCTGTGTGTATATGTATGAGTGTGTATCTTGTATAAGTGTGCATGTTTGTCTGTGTGCATGTGTGCCTGTGTGTGTGAATGTGTATGTCTGTGTGTGTGAATGAGTGTATGTGTGAATGAGTGCGTGTCTGTGTGTGAGTGTGTCTGTGTGTGTAGCTTCTGAGGAGAAAGCACAGTCTAGGCAGGAGGTCCACTGGCTTCCAGAATGGCCATATTTCCTGTGGCCATCATCACCCATCCATCATAGCAACAAGAGAAGAGAGGATGACAGGAGATGGACACAGCCTCCTTCAGTGTGGAAAGCGAGGCTCAAGCAAGCAGATTACAGGTAAATGCATGCATTTGAGGGCTCTCACTTACTGTCCGTTTAAATAGCAATAGGCAGTCTTTTTAACCCTGACAATTTGCACTTGGAAAGTTATAGAAAACACATACACACACACACACACACACACACACACACACACCCGTAAGCACTCACCAGCTCTCAGTGTTCCTACGCCTTTTTGAAAACTATAAAAAAAACCCACACTCCAATTCCCTCACGTGTGTGCTTGACCTTGTCTCCCAAGCCATCTCATACGAGCTCGGTAGGAAGCATTTTTAAATGAGTTAGTCTTTATTGAATTTTGATTTCCAGCAGACACTGGTAACAAAATTCAAATTGCTCTGCCAGACAAGACTTTTTGAGAGTGCTGGGATGTAACTGAGTTTTTAAGACAATCTCCGAGAGCCACCCACCCCCATGTGTAGCGCCTGTTCCCCCACCCAGCCCCACTGATGAGATACTTCAAATACTTAATTAGATTTGCCAAGGGGGAGGGGAATCAAGGAGTCCGAGCGCTGGGAGGCAGGGAAGATAAAAGGCTGTTATTGGCACACCCAGGGTGCAGTCGAAAGTAAAACTTAGCAAAACAAAATGTTGAGGTTTCCGTGGTGGGCCGGAGACAATTAACAACGCATCAAGGAGCGAAGAAGGCAACTTCTGCCCCCTGCTTCCTTCTTCATCCTCGGCTTGCTTAAAAGGCATTTCGCCAGCAGAGGCGAAAGAGATACTGGGATTCTATCAGGGACTGCATGGCCTCTGAACACCTGCAAACTGAATTTGCAGTTTTGTTAACCATTTATTTTGTCTTTGCCGGGTTTTTCAAAGGGAAACGTGATAATCCCAGCGGCCTTTAACCAGGCACAGGATGTTTAACCTCATAAAGCCACTGTGGTGCAATGGATTAAAGCGACAAGGCACATTCGTAATTTGCAATCTGGGAAAGAATTTTAGCATTCGGGCACAGCAGGCCGGGTCTTAAAAAGGTTATGTCGGGGAGAGACCACAGGAGCGTCTCACAACATCTGCTTCTCGCCACATTGCTCCTGCTCCGGGAGGCAGGCAAAGGAGCCCAGCGTTCAGTGGACTGTTACGGGATGTGCACCCTCACTGAGAAAAACAAACCTTTACTCACTCAATTAGCATCCGGCAGAAATATCTACAAATCGAAAGAAAAAAGAAATAAAAAAGGGGGGCTGGGGTGAATATTACAAAGATATTCTCCCCACTCTAAGTCATCACCCAATAAATAAAACTTCCTTACATTAAAACCTAAGCTGGGGCCGGGCAGTGGTGGCGCACACGCCTTTAATCCCAGCACTCGGGAGGCAGAGGCAGGCGGATTTCTGAGTTGGAGGCCAGCCTGGTCTACAGAGTGAGTTCCAGGACAGCCAGGGCTACACAGAGAAACCCTGTCACGAAAAAAAAAAAAAAAAAACCTAAGCTGGGCTGGAGACAGAGCTCACTTGGTAGAGTCCTTTTCTAGCGTGCATGAAATAGGTTCGATCCCTAGTACCACATAAAAACCAGGTGACCCTAGCACACAGGGGGTGGAGGAAAGATGGTCAGAGAAGTTTAAGGCTTAATTGTCTCCAAAAAAAAAAAAAAGAAGAAGAAGAAGACAGACAGACAGTCAGACAGATAGACAAGAAAGGAAAGGAAAAGAACAAGGAAAATAAATGCTAGATATTCTCTCTCATGAGAGAGAATATACTAACCTGTAAGACAGGCTACACCAGTTAGGGCAATAGAGGCACGTCTGCTGGGAGATAGATAACTAGCCACTTCCTGGACAGATGTGAAGCCGGATCCATGAGATAGGATGGCTGGTGCTCTAAACTGAGCAAAAGCCTCTGGCCGGGAGCTTGAAGGCCCTAGAAGCCTACTGCTGATGTTTTGTTAAGTGGAGATAGCGTCTAACTTCCTTGAATTATTTGCACCTGTAGACTAGTGCCACCATCAGCTGTTTCTAGAGAGGCTTCTTTCTGTGGTGGACAAGACTCTTGACCACCCTCCTCAGGGTCCAGGACACACTGCAGAGGTTGGTGGGGTGGGGAGACTGGAAGAGCTGAGGGATAGGAATGGGGGCTGAGGAAAGATGACTTCTGGATAGGACATGGTCATTGCAGTCAGGAACACATAGCAGCTGTGGCTACCTGCATGCATGAGCGAGCGCGTGCGCACACACACAAACACACACACACACACACACACACACACATTTTAAAAATAAATAGAGGCTGGAGAGATCACTTAACGGCTGTATTGTCTATAACTTCATTTCCAGGGGATCTGACACCTTCTTCTGGTCTCTGTGAGCACTGCAGGTGCTTGGTGCACATACATACATTCAGGCAAAACATTTATCTCTATATGATAAAAATATACAATCCTTAAAACAAATCAATAAAAACTTTAAAACAAAAAAGCCACAATGAAACCGATCATATTATATAACAACAAAAAATATCAAAAAAAATTTAAAAAGAAATAGACGGTTAAAACTACAGTTTTCCAAGTATGTTTTAAACTGGAGATGTTTCCAGATTCTAAAAGGCATATCCCCCACATCTGGCATTATGTTCTGAAAGAAATAAAATCATAGGCTTTTCCTTCTTAACTGGTGGGTAGCATGCTCATTCATGTAGGTCATGGCAGAGTGAGGTAATGATGGGCCACAGGAAGGCCATGTGAGTCAAGTTTCATTTATACTTCCTAGGCAGCCATGACTCAAAGTGTGAAATTAAATTCAGCATTCTGTACATGTGATCCAATAGCTGAAATATCTGTTTAACCTATTAGCATTAATAAGCACTAGAAGGCCTTATGGAGCTAGAAAGATGGCTTGGTGAACAGGAACAAGCATGAGGATCTGAGTTCAAATCCCCAGCACCCAGGTTAATGAGTCAAGGGTCTCCACCAGCACCTGAAATTCTGTCTAGGGAGGGCTGGAGATAAGATCACTGGGGCTGGGCTGAGAAATGGCCAGCTCCAGGTTCAGTGAGACCCTGTCCCAAGAGAATAAAGTAGAGAGCAATGGAGGAGGACCTCAAGGTCCCCCGATGTTTTCAAAGCCATATCCTTTCCTGTTGTCCTTGGTTGGATGGGTCATACATTGCCCAGGGTCAGTACTCAGTGGTTGAACACTCGCCTAGCATTCACAAAGACATAAAACAATGAACTTTTACAGGGTGGCTGCCTTGAGGCAAGAATATTACTAGATGCTAGAATTAGAAAGATGAATGAGATGTACCCAAGGCGATGCATCTCGTGATATGCACTGGTCTACAGTGAGGAATTCTGATGAGCATGCATTCATATATAGGAGATCGTGCATAATGGAATGGGATGGGGAAGAAGAGCCTGACATCCTGAATGTTACCTCCTACAAAGACACTTTCTGAGTACTCAAAATACTGCAGAAATGGTCCCTTCCCGAGCATCCTCCATATGTCACCAACGCTTATCAGAACTGGCCCCCTCCCCAGCCATGTGTTACCAGTGCCTATCAAAAATGGCCCCCTCCCCCAGCATCCTCCCTGTGTTACCAATGTCTACTGCCTTAGGATCACATCATGCTATCTGAAACCTCTTCAGTTATTTTTTGCTGTTTTGCCACTTGTCTTCCTTCCCGGAAGGTAAGCTCCAACCCTATGACAACAGGGACCTGATGACATTTACTCACTCTGTGTCTCTGATGGAGGAGACAATAAAGCCACAGCCTTCCTTTTTTCACTCTTTTCTTCCTTCCTGCCTTCTTTTTAGCCAACTGGTCATCTGTTTCTCCATCCCTTCCTTCCTAATCATCCTACCTGCAATTGGGTGTCTCATTTCGGGGCTTGTCACAACCTTACTTACCAAAAACAAAACAAAACAAAACAAAACGCTTCCATGCTCTGATCCACTGATTAGCCTCCAAAATGTGAAGGATAATCTTCCTGAAGCCCTGAATGCGTTGTATCAAAACCAAGCCTGCCCTTCAGGTTGAACCCCTCAATCTCTCATCAGGGCAACTGTCTTAGTCAGGGTTTCCATCGCTATGAAGAGACACCATGACCAAAGCAACCCTTATAAGGGGCTGGCTTACAGGTTCAGTCCAGTATCATCAAAGTGGGAGCATGGCAGCGTTCAGGCAGGCATGGCACAAGAGGAGCTGAAAGCTCTACATTTTCATCTGAAGGCAGACAGGAGTAGACTGGCTTCCAGGCAGCTAGGAGGAAGGTCTCTCAAAGCCCAACCCCACAGTGACGCACTTCCTCCAACAAGGCCACACCCACTGCAACAAGGCCACACCTACAAATAGTGCTAGTCCCTGGGCCAAGCATTTTCAAACCATCATAGCAACCAACCTTTCTTTGGTCTGATAATCAACTAGGTTTTGTTTTAACTTTTTTAATGTTTATCTTTATTTTATGGATGTTTTACCTGCATGTATGTCTGTGTACCATGTGAGTGTCTGGTGCTGACAGAGTTGGGTCTCCTGAAACTGGGGTTAAAAAACAGTTGTATACCAGCATGTGAGTGCTGGGTATCCAACCCAGGTCCTCTTCCAGAACAGCGAGTGCTCTTAACTGCTAAGCCAGTCTCTTTAGCCCCAAGGTTAGGGTTTTTAAAGTAATTTTTAAAGTCAGCATGCAAGCATACAGGCACTCAAATAATGAGTTTATGGTGGCATCTGCATACATACTATATTCTCATTCTCTGTCCCTTCTTTTCCCCTCTTGTTGGCCCCCTTATCCTTCCCAATTGTCCTTTTGTGTCACATGCATGCTATTAACTGCCACCTGCCTCCTCTCAGCCCATTACAATTTCCTTTACCTGTGAAAGCCATTGGGGAACCTCTTGTGGTCTTCTTAACCTTTCTCCTCCTGATGCCAATTCATTGACAAAACAATAAAAGGAACCGCTAAAGCACAGTGGTATCACTCTTTCCTCCCTTGCCCTCACTCTATAGGGGCTATCCAGCCACACTTTACACAAGATGAGAGCTACCTCCCCCTCACAAAGTTCCTCTCAGGTACTACATGGTGGGTGGCAACACACTGCAGTAGCCCAGCTCAGGGTGTGTTAAAATTCAGGACCCACACTGGGTGTCTTGGGAGCCCTGGACAGGCTTGGACATCAGGAGAGCTAAGCTTCTCAAATGCTCCCATTGGCACAGACAATCTGAGAACTCTCCCCTACTGATGTCAACAGCAAAAGTCTGGACTCTACACGACACAAAGAAAACTGCACAAAACTAGCCTGGAGCCTCACACCAATGACAGCCAGTGAGAGGGTGATTAGATCTGAGATGGGCATGAAGCAAGCCATCTTTTCCAAGTGGTCTCAAAGCGGGGCAGCAACAGCCCAAAGTTCAGAGCCCTTACCCAACCCCAATTTCTTTCTCTCTTTGCCTTGAACATGCCTGATTATTTCAAGACAAGCAGGCTCACCACGCTAGTGCAGTGAGGGTTTAGGAAGGAAGGCCTCTTACTACACTAGTGTCAGTGAGTTGTTACACATAGAATATTATCTGTCTCCCATAAAGCCAAGACTGAGATAGCACAGCTATTTAGGAAGATTCTGGCAACTTTAGAAGGTGAATCCTGGCTGGGAAATGTTGATCACCACATCCTGAGGCTGTCTTGCCCAACTCTCACAAGAACAGAGAGAAAAGAGAGGCCATTTTAAAAGAGAGAGCATCACAGAGAGAGAAAAGGGGAGAGGGCAGTTTTACAGAGACAGGTTGCAGACAGAGAGAACAAGCTAGACACAGGTGAAGACAGAACAGGCCAGAAGATTAGAACACATTGCCAAAGGTAGTATGAAGTCAAGCAGAGCAATTCAGTCAGAAGCTGAGAGAAGCCAGTTTGAATCAGTCATCAGTGGCAAGGAGTTTTGAGCAGAACTGCTAAGTTGACCAGCCAGCGAGAATTCAGAGAGCTGGAAAGGGTGAGCTTATTCAGCAGTAAGTCTCAGAGGCCGAAATCATTCTAGGCCTAGATAAGATTGTACAGAGAGGCTTGAAGCTTCCATGACTAGGCCTAGATTTGCAGGTGGATGCAGTAAGCCTCCCAGACAACAATTACATCATGTGAATAAAAAACTACTTTTACAAATAAGTCAGTCAACAGGAAGACAAGGTGTTAAGACACCAACAGCTGTTCAGTTATCAGCGGACTCCAAGTCAACAGCAAGAATACAAAATAGCTTCTAAAACAAACAAAAACCATACTGGAAACAGGAAGCTAGTTCTAGTAACCAGGAGAGGATAAACCCCACCCTTTAACTCACATTACTTCTCTAAAAGCTGAAATACCACCTTTAAAAAGGCACTGAGTTAAGGCTGGAGTGACGGCTCAGGGGTTAAGAGCCCTGGCTGCTCTTCCAAAAGACCTGGGTTCAATTCCCAGCGTTAACATGGTAGCTCACAACCATCTGTAATTCCAGTCCCAGGGACCCAACATCCTCTTCTAGTCTCCACAGATACCAGACACACATGGAGCACAGACATACATGTAGACAAAACTCACATATACATAAAAATAATTTGCTTTAAAAAAACACACTGATGCGTGTGACTGCTCAGCTAATCAGGGGCTTTGTATGGAATGTTCTGGACTTTAGCATCTGTACAGTCAGGAAGAACTGAATCCTCTTTAACCTGCCCTGCAATTTTTCTCTTGTCTCTCCAGGCTCCAGGCCCTAGAGGAATAACACCAAGCGTTTATTACTGATTCTGTTAATTATTATCCTTAATTAAATAACACCTTTAAGAATTACTTAACCAAGAAGCATATGTCTTGCCTCCTTAATTAGAGTGTAAGATCCTCCAGCATAATACATCCAAAATAGATTAAGTACCTACTGGGCCTGAGTATAATGTAAGGACAGAGCCGTCTCCCCAGGTGGCTGGCATATTGCTCCATGCTTAATAGCAGTTGGTTCCAGGAGAATGATCTCTCTGCTTTGTCGTTGCTTTTTGCTTGTTTGAGGTTTTGTGGAATTGTCTTTGGTTTGGGTTCTGTTTCTTTCGAGTTCTGTTTGGTTTGAGTTTGGTTTTTGTTTTTTGTTTGTTTGTTTGTTTTGTTTTGTTATTGTTTTTTGAGACAGGGTTTCTCTGTATAGCCCTGGCTGTCCTGGAACTCACTCTGCAGACCAGGCTGGCCTCAAACTCAGAAATCCGCCTGCCTCTGCCTCCCAAGTGCTGGGATTAAAGGCATGCACCACCACGGCCCGGCTTCAAGTTTGGTTTTTTTATTTTTATTTTTCATATGGCCAGATGCCCAGCAAAACAGATAAACACGGTTTCAAAAGATTCCAGAGAAACAAGGAATATGTCTGTCCCCCCAAGATTGTTCGAGACATTTCTGGATTTCCTGACCACACTGTGCCAGTTGCTCTGTGTTTCTATTGTGAACATCACTGATCCTCAGTATGCTCTGGGAGGGAAAAAATGACACTTGGAAAGAAACTAGGTAGGCATTGCCCTCGCTTGGGTTCCCCAGAAAGCTGGGCCTGAGCCACCAAAGGTTCGGGGTGTGAGCTCAAGCAGTATAATTGGTGGACAAAAGGGATAAGACAGGGAAGAAAAGGACTCAAAACAGTGAGCGGTCAAGGAGCTAGTGCAAAGATGCTAGACTCAGTCCCTCTGGGGACCCAGTGAGCCACCACACAGAGCAGAGGTGCTTCTTCAAGGAATGGAAAGTCTGGGAATAAAAGTGCTGAACCCGGTCTCTCAGCAGTTGAGGGCCACTCCTGAAAAAGAAAGCTTAGTTCTCATCTGAGAGAAACCCCAGGCAGAACATAGATACAGTACTAAAAGTTCTCACCACGCAGAGAAACCATGACAGATACTCATGGCCCCAGCCTCCAGCCAAGGGGACACAGGAAGGGCACTGGCTGCACCCGCCCCCTGCTTAGCTCATCTTCCTTACTGCCACAGCCTGACCCAGAGCTGTAGAATCCTACAGTCTATTCATGATACCACCAGGATTTCTCAACGGGCCTGAGATGTGTGTGACTTTCTCTCTGCCCCAGTTGCAGTTTATCTAAATAGATGACAATGGTTACTTATACCATGAGGCACAGGGGTATGGAGCTATGGCTAAGCATTCATGTGTGATGGCATTCAGGGTAGGGATCATAAACCCAAATGCATCCATGGCCTCAACTTTTTCTGACCATTGTAAACCGGGCTCTTGGCCTGCCGGCATCTGGAGGTGAAAATGGGGTGCATCCAGGGAGAAGGGGAAGACTCACTGAAAGCATGCGGAGTCCGTGTAGCTCCCAATAACTCCATCATTCAACTAGTACTGTTGACTGGCTTGCCAGCAGAAACCATACCAGACAGTAGTACTAGATCTACGCATGGCCCCCACCTTGATAGAGCCAGAACCATTAGATTAAAAAATTAAACAACATGGTAAATCCTAGTAAGTATAGTCCTTAGCCTGAAGTCTATTCCTGAAAGCCCATTCCACAGAACTGACATTTTGTGAACACCTTCATGTATCCTCATTTTATCCCTTGGCAACCTACTTCATAAATGAAGACATTGAGCCAAAGGATGGGTCGGAGTTTAGGCTAAGGTAGTCCAAATGCAGTCTATGCAAGTCATTGCAAAACCTGGGAGTGTCTGTTTTCAACAAGGGGACAGAAGCTTCTTGAAACCAGACGCTTCCAGAATTTGTGGCATTTCTTTTAAGGAAAAAAACCAAACAGACAGATTATTAAAGCTGTTTTGGGGCGTTACAGGCTCACTAACAACATTTTAAATACATATCGTAGGCATGCAAGACTTACAATAGGTTTACTTTCTAGCCACAGATTCCCAAGAAGCTACTAGAGGATGCGCTCCAATTAAACATGAATGGAAGCCACGAGTAAGGGAGACAGTAAGTTATCAGGCAACCCTGATGTGTTTATAAAAAGATAAAGGGGGGGGGGGTATGTTCTATGGAGATGTAGTCAGGTATGGGGGAAGGGGGTGCCTCAGCGGGCCCATGCCTTCCCCCTGAGGGACCAGCCACACAATGGTATAGTATAGAGTAGAGTTAATTCAGGGCATAGGGAGGGGAGTTAAGAGAGTAGTAGAGGCAGAGAAAGGCAGAGAGAGGGAGAGGGAGAGGGAGAGGGAGAGGGAGAGGGAGAGAGAGAGAGAGAGAGAGAGAAACTAGAGGAGTAGAGACCCGCCATGAGCATGTGGAGAGAGAGGAGGTAAGGGAAAGCAAGAACAAGAGAAAGCAAGAGAGCAAGGAGGGGGCAAGCAGCCCCTTTTATAGTGGGTCAGGCCTACCTGGCTGTTGCCAGGTAACTATGGAGTGGAGCTTAGACAGAATGCTATCATATCCAGTGGATATCACTTCATGCCTACTAGGATTGCTGACACAAGAGAGCTAGACATCAATAAGTGTGACAGGGAGCGGGTACAGAGAAGTCAGAACAATTCTGTACTGCTGGTAGAGTCACAGATTGGTGGCAAGTTTGTAGAAAACCATCTGGCAATTTCTTGAAGAAGTTAATCACAGAATTACCCCAAAGCATCCCGATGTATATGCTCAAGAAAAATGAAAATATGTGACCACAAAACTTATACAAAAATCTTCACAGAGGCATTATTCAGAGCAGCTGAAATATGGAAAGAGCTCAAACACCCAGCCCCAAATGAACAAATAAGCAAAATTCAGTCTAGTCAAAGGAACATTACTAATAGGAACCACAACTTGAAATAAGCCACAGCATAGATGAACTTTGAAAACACACGAAATGAAAGAAACCAACCACAAAAGACCATGTGTTTTAAAATTGCGTTTATACACAATACAGAGGAATCAGAGAAAGTGGACATGTGGTTTCTTGTGGCTAGGGGTAGGAAAGAGCCAGGCCTGGCAGAACTCAACTGTTGAAGGTTACAGGGTTTCTTTCAGGGTTAAGGACAATGTTTCATGCTGACTGAAGTGAACCAACTATCTATAAGTAAACAGAAGAAATCATCTGATCATGTATATAAATGAGTAGATTATATGGTTTGTAAACTCTGTCTCAATAAAGAGAAAGGAAGGAAGAGAAAGAATGTAGGAAGAGGGAGGATGAGGGGACTAAGGAAGGAAGGGAAGGAGGAGAGTGGGTGGGGAGGAGGAAGGCTGGGGGCGAGGACCCACAATGAGTAACACCAGGGCTGGGAGAAGCTTATGGTCTCTTCTCTCATTCTTCTGCTGCTGTGATGTTTGCATAGACTTTCCCAGGGGTCTTCTCTATCATCTTCCACCTTGTGTTTTCAGACAGTATCTCTCATTGAAACTGGAGCTCATCCATTGTCTAGTCTGGCCGTCCAGTGAGCCCTGAATCCTACTCTCTGTCACTGTCTCTGTCTCTATCTATCTCTCTTTCTTTCTCTCTCTCTCTCTCTCTCTCTCTCTTTCTCTCTCTCTCTCTCTCTCTCTCTCTCTCTCACACACACACACACACACACACACACACACACACACACACACTTCCTAGCCTTTTAATTGTGTGCTGGGGATCAAGCTTGGGCACTTTAGACACAGAACCATCTCCCCAAGCCCCAAGATATAAACTCTCTCCATACCGGGACTTAAGAGGAAATCAGTCCTTATGACTGTGTGCAAGGCTGCCCCTGAGCTTCCAGACTGAGCTAAGCTGCTGGCTTACCTGACACACTTGGCCATAATACTTCTGAAAGAATCCTAGAGAAAGGATTTTAGTGACAAATGCTCTCAGAAAATTAAATTACAACAAAAGTGTCATTATCATCTAGAAAGAAGCAAAATGAAATTGTGGCCAACAGGACACAAATACCAACCATCTCATTTTTCTATGATGAAGTCATACTGTAGAAGACCATGTTGTCTATAGGAGCAGAAGCCAGTTAATGCAATACACAGAGAAGAGCTTCAAGGGAACATTCTTATGGCTCAGAAGACAGAAGCAGCTGCCTTGAAGAGGCAGAGAGTAGGGAAGGAGGAAGTCTATACCAGAATTTCTGAACCCAAATCCAGACCATTGTCTGCCCAGCTGAAAAAACTGTGTCCATTATACCTTGGGAATCCTCCTGGAAGCTCAATGTGCGCTTTTGTTAACATGTAATCCTAATCATAATGTCAAGGCCTCCGGTAATGTTTGCACGTGAGGTCAGTAGGCAAAAGAAATCACCCCCGTGTTTCACCATATTCATCTTCCAGCAATTTACCTTTCTAAGCTTGTTGCTTGTAACAGCTTCCCAGGAATGTCCAATGTGCAAAGCCTAGGATGACCAAATTTAAGCTGTTGAGTAGAAGCTTCCAGCATCACAAGCTGATACCTGACTATCATGGAGCACAAGCAAGAATCTTAGATATGCTATGCTGACATGGATCAGAGCATGAACCCCAAGAGATTACACAATTAAAAATAAATGAAATACCCTGACAATTGCCTAAATGTCAAATCTGACTTTCTAATATTAATACTCAACACTCATCACAAAGTTCAAAGAGACCAAATATCTGCCACCATAACTCACATGAGAAATTCCTCAGCACAGGCAATGATTTTCTATCATGGTGCACATCTATGAATTTCTATAATATTACCCATCCTTCTCAGTGGTTCAGCATTTAATTTAAGTCTTCTGCCCTCCAAAGGTGGAAGAAATGCTCAGATTTACCTTTCAAAAGTCTCCGTAACCCTTAGCAGTCTAGAAGGTGACACTATTTTGAAATGTTTATTTCTTGGCTTGGAAAAAAGTCTACAGCTTGTTCTCCTTACATTCCCCTATACATAAAAAGTTTCCCTCTAGCTTGAAAAAAAAAATACTAAAAGATGTTAAGAGTGGAGAGATGGCTCAGGAACCACATAAAAAATCAGCAGAATTGGGGATGGGGGGTAGTTGAGATAGGTGGGCAGTCAACCAAGCTAAATCAATGAGCTTCGTGTTCATCAAGAGATTCTGCCTCTAAAAATAAAGGTAGAAGGGGTGGAGAGGTGGCTCAGCAGTTAAGAGCACTTGTTGCTCTTGCAGAAGACTAGAATCTAGTTGCCAACACCCCTGTCAGGCAGTTCACAACCACCTCTAACTCCAGCTCTGAGGAATTCAACTCGCCTTTCTGGCTTTTGTGAGCACCCACAAGTATTTGCATCTACCTACAGAGAGACAGGTATGGGGCAAGTGGACCATGCCACTAGACAGAAGAACTGGTAAGAATGAGTGAGCCCAAACCCTGTGAATCTCAGAATTGAGAACAGTTGGTGTGGGGCCAACTCCCTGCATGGTTCTACCTGCTCTGGAACACCTAACCACGACACCCCACTGAGAGGACCACAACACAGTCAGGTAGAGAAAACCCCTGAAGACCTTCCCCACCAAATAGAGCATCATTAGCATCTCAAACTGAGCCAATGGGAAGCATCTACCCCTGGATCCCACCCTCCTCCTCAATGTTTATAAAGTCCCTATCTACATGGAATGTAGTGCATGAGTTACTTCATTGAGAATTGTCTGAGAGTGGCTGTTTTACTGAGCTATAACGCTTTGGGAAAGAGTTTTCTCTCCCAAAGCATTCATTGATGGACATTGGACCTGCTTGGCAAGCTGGGCTATGCCCCTGCCCACTACCTCTGCCCCTGCCACTGGCACTGGTGATGCCATGGTAGCAGGAAAGACCTGGGACCCCAGCTACCTGCCATGTGCAGGCTTCCCTTCTGAGAGCTGTAACACTTTGGCTATTTCCAGCCAGACCAGAGACCCAAAGAACTTATTTGTCCAGGTTCTCTGAAGAATGCCAGACATGCGTATATATGAATAAATATACGTAAATAAAAATAAAGTAACTCTTTTTTAAAAAGACGGAGATCAAGGAAAGAGAAGACACTCAACATTTACTCCTGGCCAACACACACACACACACACACACACACACACACACACACATCCATCCATGCATTCATGCATCTATCTATAGCCATACATGAGGTTGAAGCATATAGCCATGAGGAATACAGTTCTCCCCCAAGGCCCCATCCCCTTTGTTGGTTAAGAAAGAGAAATGAAATAGTCCATCAGCATTCAGGTTAGTTCTGGTTCGTTTCATCCATCAGCATTTGATAGAACTGAATAAATTGATGATCCAATTAAGGGAAACTCTCCTGGTTAACTTGAGTTAGTTACAGTCAGGAAAGGCAAAGACAAATTTGCTACTTTCATTTGAAGCACAGAAATGATCATTTGGACATTAAACTTGGCAGGGCTGGGAAGGCTATCCTTACTCATTCTAAATAGATTCAAATCCTAATTAGCCTCAACTAGCAGTACAAACCCAGACTCATGACAGCATCATCCAACAAGACACAAATGAGCACAGCTTTCTCAGCCTTGATCTACAAGGAGTTTCCTTCCTTCAGACCAGTGATACTCCAGGGTCAATGTGTCAGAACCACCAGAGACTGTAAGGTAGGGGTGACCCACCCTGTCAGACTTTCTGATTAGGTATGAAATGGAACTAGAAAATCTGCATGCACCCTACACACTGCAAAGTCAGGGCTTTGCAATTGCTAGGAAATCTCTTACTAGAGTTCAATCCTCAGATCTCGATAGGTTCCCCCTCCCCCCCACTTTTGGAGATGAGAGCCAGACATAAGTCTGCGTCGCTAAGAGGTATCTCTTGGGTGATACTGATATTGTTGATTTGGGGTGGGAGGGTGGACAGACACTGAGAAACACTGTTTTAGAGAAATCCCTGTGTGTAGATGGGGTGTGCGGGTAGGAGTGTGGGTAATTAGTATATACGTGTATGTAGTGTATGCACCTGAGTATGCAGGTGTGTACGCCTCTGTATGAGCATGCTAGTGTGTGTGCATATGGAGGTCAGTGCTCTCTGTCTTATGAACAGGATCTCTCAATAAAGCAGAAGCTTCCACCACTCAGCTAGGCTGTCTGGCCAGCCTGCTCTCAGGATACACCTGTCTCTCCTCTCTAATGCTGGGATTACTCGCACACACAGCCACGGAGCCATGTCCAGGTCTCCATGCAGATGCTGGGGACTGGAACTCAGTTCCTCATTCTTGTAGAGGAAGCATGCTTACCCACTGAGCCATCTTTCCAGCCCCTCAAATGCCCTACTTTTTAGGGAAATAATTTAAGCCTAATTTTAATGAACTTTTAAAATAATTATGATTTCACTTCTTTCAAAAAGCAATTCAGGCACACTCTCATTAGCATAATAATCCTTGGCAAAATAACGTTTGTCTTCACCCGGGTACAGTTTTTAAATGGTTATTCTCAAATGCTGCATATCATAGGTTATGTTTTAAAAAGTGAGCCATCATTTTATTTGCATATATTTCTACAGATTCATGGGTGATCCATGTTATTTCATAACTAATGTCTAATTATAAAATGGCATATTTATAACAACAAATACAGTGTGTTGAGATTATCTCTGAAACTAACAGTATTGCTGTTAGCACAGGGGGCTCACTGAAAGATCATCTCTACTCTTCCATAATAAAATAAAACTCCATTATGATTATTCAAATATTGTACCTGTGGAATAATCACCGTGATTCCTGAAGCTTGCAAACTGTGACATTTACATCCGGGATTAGCATTCAAGTCAAGACATTAATGACATAAATTCACCCTCTCCAACCACAAAACTACCTCCAGACACATCTTCATTACATATATTCCACGGTTAATTGTATTTTCAATCAGATATGGAGGAGAAAAAAAAACCCAAAGCAAAAACACATGAAACACCCCATCAACTCACCAGGTGCGTTTCAATAAACTCAAGCTTAACGGTGCACTTGGACTTAGGTTTCTCTTCACTTATAAATAACACAGTTCCCAGCTGACCAAGATGAAGAGTTGAAACCCATTTAGCAGTAGACACTGAGCATTCTTAAGGGTTCAATCATCAGAATGTATGCATGGTTCACCTAATTGCTCTTCCCTGCCTTCTACCTGTCCCAGGTGTCATCCAAAACTCTCGCCTGGTTTTTCCAGCCCACTCTATGGGCTCTGTTCAGAGTGGAACATTGTCTTATGACTGTGTTGGGGTGTGGTTGGTCTGGGAATACCTCAGAACTCATGCCTTCCGGTTCTGTAAAGCAGGCCAAGTAACAGTACTTATCAGAAAGACCTACCTATTTTGCTCAATAGACATAATATCAATCGGCTTTCTAAATCTTTACCTTTAGTGCAGCTCGTCACGCTCATCAGAGAAGTGTCTTTCTGCAGGAGATGCTCATGACACAGCCACTCAGAACCAATCACAGTGCAGAGAATAAGTCGTCACCGTAAGTGTTCAGCCTTACATGGGACGTCTGTATCATACACGCGGAGAGCAAAACAGAAAGGGAGACGGAAAGACCGCTAAGTGCCGAAGGCTGTGGAAGACTGCTCAAAGCAAGGTCTTTCTGAACACTTTGCGGTTGTGCGCATGTGCTCACAACAGCTGCAGCTGCCTGCATAAGACCTACACGAGATCAACTCAGTCAGTTCTCCAGCATGGATGGTGAAGGGGCTCACCAAGCCCCACCTCTGTCTGAGAAACTGTGAGCAACTGATGGCTGCTGGGGGGAGGAGAGTCAGTTTTCCTCTAGGATGTAACCCCTCGTAGGTTTCCCATGCTCTGGGATGGCCGGACACCCATCCACATACTGGAGGCAGTTAGACTCAGTGAAGAGAGGAGGAGGACTTGAAGTTGGGAGGGGTGGGGGAGGGGATATGGTCAAAATATACTGAATACATGTATGAAATTCTCAAGGAATAAATACAAATATATTTTAAGGAATACTAAGTTATTCAACAGCCACCTAGGGGGAAATCTCTATGTGCCTGTACACGGTAGATAAACTCACAGGCATGGAAAATAATAGAAAAATGGGACCATGTTGAGGGTACAACCAGCAATGGAATCCAGTGCAGAACTGAAATTAATAAGAAATACTGTGTGGCTACAGAAACCTCCCGGTGACTCAGATCAAACTATTGAGCCTGTAACCAAATTATGTGACCGGGTCTCAGCATTAGTCTGGGGAGGTGTGTGATGGAGCCCGAGATGTCATCCAAGTTCCCAAGTGTAGCTGATCTACTGCTGCTCATCTGAGGACCACACTTTGAGAATTACAACCTACAGCACATACTGAATCTCCTCTATTGAAACTGTACTTGCATTGCAGGGAAAGCCCAAGCACCGAAATGTCCAGTAAAGCTAGATCCATTATCTTCAGTCATGAGAAGCTGGGAACTCACTGGAAAGACACACACCCCTTCCTGGGTTGATGACTTTTATGTCACTTTAACCATAGTACTTGACAGAAACGACCCATGGAAGGAAGGTTTTATTTGGGCAAATGGTTTCCAAGAATTTCAGTACACCATGGTGGGAAAGGCATGAGGAAGAGCTCAACTGGATCATGTTCCTCCCCAACCCCTACCCTCTCTCCCCACCACATTAGATTCTAGCTTAGTTAATTACAGAAATTAGCTTTATTTAACTTCCTGTAGATGTTTTTAAAGTTGAACAGATAGTGGATAGCTATCTGCAACATTTGCCTATTCAGTTGTACTATAGATAGAGGGTCTTCAAAAACCTCTAAGATCTACAGAATATGACACTAAAGATGTTTTATTAACAAGGCTTTTCATGACAGTGAGATATGTCAGCACCTCTGTTCTACTTCAAAGAAGATGGTGAACATTGACAAAACTCCTTATGGAGTTCACTTCAAACGTGGCAAAGCTGCCACCAGGCAAAAATCTTCCCTTGCCTTAACTGTTGACAGCATTCTGTCAACACTATGGACAAGCAGGACATGGAAGAAGTTGACTGCCGAGCTTTGCAAGAGCAAGGTAGGCAAGACATTAATAATTCTTGCTTCACAAAAACGTCCATTATATATTTGGTCAGAAGGCCAAAGATGGAATCTCTAACATTGCAGAGAAACCTTGACTGACTGTCCAGGTAGCCAGAAATCTCTGTCATTTCTATAGTTTTGGATGCTGCTTGCTCTGCACTTCCTGTTTACTCAGGTAATATTTATTCTTCTTAGGTCTGTAATGAGTTTGAAGACTAGACAATTATAGTCTCACAATTAAGCTTAAATTGTTTAGGATTTAAGAATATAATTTAAGATCTAAGAAGATAGTTTTAGGTCGATAAATGCAAGTTATGGTAGGAAATGATTTAGGTACAGACCTTTGGACTCACCAAGATAGAACAGATAATAGAATACTTTCTCCAAGGCTGTCATAAACAAATGGGCTGGATATTGCGAATGTAATTCTTACCTGATAGTTTTCATAATTGTTCTTATTGTGAATGATTTATTCACGTTAGAGAAGGAGCCGTTTATTGGATTAAAAGGGGGAGATGTAGGAATAATTTCTTACGCACTGTGTAAAAGTCAGTAAAAAATCTGAGGGCCAATAAGCTGAGGCAAGATTAGGAGGTGGAATATCCAACACAGAGAGATGGGAATTCTGGAAAGGAGTCAGGCGTGGGAAGATTCACCACCCAGACTCGGAGGAAGTCAGATGTATGAAACTGTGGAGAAGTAACCAGCCACGTGCCAGACATAGAATAGTATAACTAGGTTAGTTGAGTTATGAGCTAGTTTGGGAACAAGCCTATCTTATGGCCTAGGCATTAATTCATAAATAATTAAGCCTCTATGTAATTATTTGGGAACTGAGGCAGACACAGAGAAGATCAAACAGTTACATCCCCTGCTGCTCCTGGAAAAAAAAAATGTTATGAAAAACATAAAATCTGCCAGTGCACAGTCCTCTTAAATCAATCCAGAACCCACAGAACCAGTAACTACTGGATTTTATAAAATCTGAGATTCATCACATGTTTATGTAGCACCAAAAATAAAAAATAAAAAAGTTAAAATCAAACTATGGTACATATCACTGATTTTAAGATTCATCTTGATTTCCCAGATGATAAAATATGATCTTAGAATCAATGTGGCACAATATAAAAACACATGCCCCGGGCTGAGTAACATTTGATGGCACTTTATTTACCACTGTGCCTTTCTATAGCAGCTAACACACTAACGAGTTTAACGGTAGCATAAAATCACAAAGGGGATTTCCAGGATAACCTATAGGTTTTTATGCATAATATTTTTGAACTTCTTATTTGGAAATAATCTCAAATTCCAGGTTGCAAGGGCAACCTAGTGTTCTCTGTCATTCCCTTATTCATTATTACCATGTTCATGTGCACATGTGCATGAGCGTACACATATGCATGGCACGGTACCCATGAGGAGGGCAGGGAACTACTTTTATAAGTCCGTTCTCTCTTCTCAGATATGTGAGGCAAAGGCTTTTACCTGCTGTGCCATCCCGCCAACCCGCCACAATTTCTTTCTGAACGGTGTGGGAGTAAATTGCAGACATCTTGACCCTTTCGCCCTTTAATGGCTCAGAGTATGTGTCCTGAGAAGTCAGTGCTCTCTGACAGAACTATGCCACATCATAAAGGGTGGAGTCCGTTACCAGCATAGTATTGCTGACTGCTAAGCAACGCCCACATTTTTCCAATCATGTGCACTTTTCTATGTAGCATTTGGTATTGGATGTATCTGGTCTCGTGTATCACAGCTGGGTGCTATACCTGCTGACCCCTTCCACATATGACTCAGCCTTTGTTTCTTGTGATGTTTTGAGGAGAGCAGAATGATTGTTTTGTAAGACCGCTTCTCAGTTTGGATTTTATACTCTACAGAAATGCGATCTGGGCTGTGCACTTCACACAGGAACACTGCTGGTCCATGCTGTGCACTAACAACAACCTATCAGGAAGCCAAGCCTATCACCGTGTGCCACTGTTAGCAAGAGTTACCTGGATCACTCAGCCAAAGTGGTTTCTGCTAGGTTTTGTTGTTCTTTGTTTTGTGTTTTGTTTTTCTCACTCTAAGGTGACTATTTCTATCTTCATAACTGGTTAGAAGTGAGTTTGAAATTAAACAAGTATCCTGTTCCTCTCTGTGGTGATTTATATAAGAATGTCCCCCAAAGCTCATATATTTGAATGCTTAGTCATCAGATAGTGGCACTGCTAGAGAAGGATTAGGAGGTGTGGCCTTATTGGAGTGGATGTGGCCTTGTTGGAGTGGGTGTGGCCTTGTTGGAGGAAGTATGTCACTGAGGATGGGCTTTGAGGCTTCAAAAAGCCCAAGCCCGGGAAAGTGTCTCTCTCTTCCTGCTGCCTGTGTATCTGAATGTAGAACTCTCAGCTACTTCTCCAAGGCCATGTCTTCCTGCATGCTGCCATGATTCCCACCATGATGAGAATGGACTAAACCTTTGAAACTATAAGCAAGCCCTTTTTTATAAGAGTCTCCATGGTCATGGTGTCTCTTAGCAAAAGAATACTGACTAATAGCCATAGTATTGAGGGCTGGAAAGGTAAAAATAGGTTAATAACTCTTGTTGCTTGTTCAGAAGATCTGAGTTCAGTATCTAACACCCATATCAGGCAGTTCACAGCCATCTACAACTCCAGCTCCAGGGGACATGACACCTTTGACCTACACAGGCACCTGCACTGATGTGCACATACCAATAAGCACACACACACACACTCGTGTGTAATTAAAAATAATGAGAGATAAATTCTTTTTTAAAAGTGTATTATTCATTGACAATTCTGGAATACTAAATTGGCTGGTTATTCCTCAGATAGTATAAAAGTTCCAACAAATCCTAATTCATCCTAGTACTTGGGCATGTTGTCCGTACTGCATCTCCTCTTTACTCTAGGGTATATTCTTATAGATTTGAGGATGTTGCTTAAGAAAATCATAGCACAGAGCTGGAAAGATGGCTCAGTGGTTAAGCATTGTCTACTCTAAAACAGGACCCAGGGTCATTTCTAAACATCCACATAATGACTCACAATCATCTGTAACCAGAGTTTCAGAGGGTCTGACATTCTCTTCTGGCCTCTGTGGCCACTGTATGCAGGGTGTGTGTGTGTGTGTGTGTGTGTGTGTGTGTGTGTGTATGTATAAATATATAAAAAATTCTTACACACAGAAAATAAATTAAGAAGTAAATATTTTAAAAAAGAAGGAGAAGGAAGAAGGACGGACATGATGAAGCGGTCAAGGAGGGACCATGACCTTTACTTACGGAAAACTGATAAACTTTAATCATGGAAACATGTGCCTTTTCATCATTTCTTCTCAGAACAGCATAATGGTGCCTACAGATGGACCAATGCAGGAGAACAGAGCTTAAGCAGATGGATGGGGTAGCAGTTGGTGTTATTCAGGCTTTTCAGATCAGTTTTAGAAATACTAATTTTGAAATAACATAGAAAATTAATATGGGAAGTACAGCACTTTCTACTCTTATATCCAGTGGCGGGTGCAGAGAAAAATCTGAGCTTCCATAACATAATTCGAGATAGCCCTGAAATCTCTTTTGTACACTGGCTGGAAAATTACTGGGCAGCAGTGGGCCAACTGGATCTCAGCCTTTGGTGAGGAAGAACTTTTCAGAATACACATCATGAAAGTGTCATCTTCCAAGAACAAAGGTGGTTGTGGAGCAGAAAATGTATACATCTGCTGGTTCCTACAGTCAAGGAGCTGCTAACAGCAAGGCAATGTACTCAACACCATGAGATCCATGCTTGCATCTCTACGTTACAGGTGTGCCTGCTTTCTGCACCTTTCTCTTTAGATGGTTTCAGAAAAGGGACTTCAATCTGTTTCCCGAATGTGATGTATTTGCCTTTCACACTATTGGATCTTTTATCCTGGTGACTTGAATACTTGTGGGCATATCACATGAGTCTAAAGCAGTAGGGTGACCCCCAAATACTAGAGGTTGTGCAGAGGTGTGTATGTTACAAAACAGAAAATTTCAAACCATTATTCCATCTGTAGGAAACTAGCTATGACTGGGCACATCATACAACATGACTGTCATCAGAAGAAACTTCAATAGAGAAAATGCCTCCACAAGATTGGCCTTGTAGGCAAGTCTATGGGCCAGTTTCTTGATTGATTATTGATGTAGGAGGGCCCAGCTCATGGGGGGGGGTGGCAGTACCACCCTAGGCAGGTGCTCCTGGGTGCCATAAGAAAGCAGGCCGAGCATGCCAGTAAACAGCACTCCTCGATGGTTTCTGCAACAGTTCCTGCCTCCAGGTTCCTACCCTGAGTTTCTGCACTGACTTCCCTCAATAATAAAGCATGACATGAGAGTTGTAAGCTGAAATAAACCCTTTTCTCCCCAAGCTGCTTTTGGGTGTGGTATTTTATTACATCAATAGAAACCTAACTAAGACATCGTGTTAATCAAATGAAGCCAATATCAAAAAGACAAATACTGTGTTTTCTCTCATATGTGGCTCCTGGTTTTTACTGTAGCTACAAAAAATCATGTGTGTACATATGTATATGTGACATAAAAATAGTAGTGAAGGTATCCAGGGGAAGAGGGGAAAAGGGTTCAGGAGAACAGACTAGATAGATGACGTTATTTGTATGAAAATATCTTTATGGAACAGAGTCCCATGTACAATGAATATGTATCATGAAAAGAATTTTAAAGAAAATTTAAAACTGATTTCAGGAGAGACATGATATGGCTCAGGAGCAAAACACTTGCCTAGCAAGAATAGCTGGGGGTTCAATCACCAGAATAAATCAATCTCTCTCTCTCTCTCTCTCTCTCTCTCTCTCTCTGTGTGTGTGTGAGTGTGTGTGTGTTTGTCTGTCTCTATGTCTCTGTCTCAATGTCTCTGTGTGTGTCTCTCTGTCTCTCTCTGTCTCTCTGTGTCTCTCTGTCTCTGTGTCTCTGTCTCTCTCTCAGAAAAATAACCTAGTATTTTGTGGCAGTATTAACCGAGACCAAATACTTAAGATTTCCTCTGAATGCCTTCAGTGTAAGATATGAGCAAGTATCTATAGCCATAAATATACCCTGACCTTTATGTCCCTAACTAGAGTCCCACAGATTAACTAATTGATCAAGGTGAAATGGTTTAAGTTCCAAGAAGGAGAAAGGAAGGAAGGAAGGAATGAACGAACGAAGGAAGGAAGGAACGAAGGAAAGGCTACCTAGACAAGGTAGACCTTGCCTGTAATCCCAGCACTTGGGAGATGATGCAGGAGGACATCATCTTTTTATGTCTATGGGTGTTTTTAACTGCATTTGCATCTGTGCACCACATATGTGCTTGGTACCTGCATAGGCCAAAACAGGGCATCTGATGTTCGAGCCCTGCGGTGGCAGCTGGTTGTAAGCTTGCCATGTGGATGCTGAGAATGGAATCAGGGTCCTTTACAAGAGCAGCCAGGGCTCTTAATTGCTGAGCCATCTCTCCAACCCCAGGAGATCATAATAATTTGAAGTCAGCTTGGGCTACCAATTGAGATCTTATCTCAAAAGTTAATAAATAAAAATCAAGAGCTAGGCATGTACCTTAGTGGTTGGAGGGTGTACCTAAAATGCACACGCTCAGAGTTTGATCCCAGGGGAGAGAAAGAAGAGCCGAGGGAGGGAGGGGGAAAAGGAAGAGGGGGGGGGGAGAGAACTGAACAAATGTGTTGGCTCATGTGGAGACTACTGACTTCCCACTTACAAAACTGGATCTCCAAATACACATCACAAGCCTTAGATAGCAAACTCAGACACTGTAAAACAAATGATTGATTTTTTCTTTTTTTTAATTTAAATCGTGCTGTTGGGACTCATTTTGCCAATTTGCAGGTGATTCCTAAATAACCAAGCCCTCATTTGCACTGCTAACTAGCTCTTTAGCGCATCTGCAAATAGCACACATTACATTTCCTACAGTCTAACAACTTCCCATTAGCTACAGTAAACACTCTGCACTCCGGTCACCCATCGGTTCCCCATAGAGTTATGGGTTATAAGTTTAATTGTTTCATTTGCATATCCAGCTGAGGTAAATTAGAAAAAGGGGCCCACACTCATTACACTTTATTGCATTACAAACACAGATGTCTGTTATTCTAGACCCGTTTAACCTAAAGAAAGAGATTAGAGTAATAACCAAGAGAAAATACACAGTGTTCACTTGGCTTCTCGTGTCTGAACCACATTTCCTGGACAGAGAGTTTCCTCATTCTTGAACTGACAGTACCTCAGAGGAGAAGAATCACACTCCTCTGGCTATTGCTGCTTGCCATGGTTATGAATCACCTATTAAAAGGTATTTAAGCATCAATTCCCTTGACGAAGAGACACAAGGAAATTATGTGAAGAGGAAACTCACCACATCCGGGGAAGGCGGGCACCCACCCACCCACCACCCAGCTTAAAGCCAAAGCTAGGACATTCGCAGAACATAGTTTTGCATAAAAGGCTAAGGAACTGGTTGACCAAGAGCTTCAAGGACTTCGTGGCTTTCATGAACTGGCAGATTATCTCTTCATCTACCAGGACGCCCTTTTTAATTTTAAATGTGTTTTGTTAAGAGTTGCTTGTTTTTATTTTATACACCCGGATCTTTGTCTATGAACCACATGTGTTTCTGGTGCCCACGGAGCCATAAGAGGACTCAGAAATCCCCTGAAATTGGAATTATGTATGGGTGTTTGTGAGCCGCTTTGTGGGTGCTGGGAACTGAACCCTGGTTCCCTGCAAGAGCAGCATGCACTCTTAAGCACTGAGCCATTTCTCCAGCCCTGTTTCCTTACACACACCTGTGCAAGCATATGGACAGACCGTTTGCTTGCGACTATGTGGCACCTCTGTAATTAGGAACATTGCCCCAGTTGCTACATCCATACACACAATGAGGAAAGGGCATTTGTCTGTGTACCATAGTTATTGTGTGAACTAAAACTTTAATGTAGAGTTAAACTCAAGAAGTGTCTTTAAACCATCTGTGAAGGGCTGGAAAGATGGCTCAGTGGTTATGAGCACTGTCTGTTTTTCTAAAGGACCTGAGTTTAATTCCCAGCACCCATATATTGTTTCACAACTACCTGGAACTCCAGTTCCAGAGGATCCGATGCCCTCTTCTGGCCTCTCTGGGTGCCAGACATACATTCAGGCAAACACTTAAAAATATATGAGGAGTTAGGGGAAGGACTGAAGGAGCTGAAGTGGTTTGCAACCCCATAGGAAGAACAACAATACCAA
>JADRCH010000230.1:2528831-2566781 GCA_019843965.1 Rhynchomys soricoides | reverse complement strand
TTGGTGGTGCTGTTGGGGAGCACCCTCATAGAAGCAGGGGGGAGAGGCATGTAGAGGGGAAACGAGGAAGGGGGACAACATTTGAAATGTAAATAAATAAAATAACCAATAAAAAATAAGAATCAAGAAAGAAAACATTTTAAAAAAATAGATGAGCAAAAAAATAAAAATATAAACTTAAAACAATAAACCAAGTATAAAAATCAGCTAAAACAGTGTCACCTGAGGGTATATAAGGATTTAAGTTCTTACAGCAGAGCTCTGAAAAATCAAACCCAACAAACCAACCATTTTCAAGCCCAAGAATAAAGGGTATGGGAAAACATTTGGCTTTACTCTCAAGCTAAAATTACAGTAAGAGTGGGGTAGAGAGATAGTCCAACAGTTAAGAGCACTGGCTGTTCTCTCAGAGGTCCTGGGTTCAGTTCCCAGAATCCACATAGTACCTCACAATCATCTGTAATTCCAGTTTCAAGGGATCTGACCTCTGTGGGTACCAGGCATCCCACTGGTACACAGACACACATACAGACAAAACACTCAGATATATAACATAATAAATATATACTTATATATACATAAATTTATTTTAATTGCACTAAAAGTAAAGGACTGCGGTGTAGTTTGAATCTTAGCCCACAGGCTAAGAGCTTGATGCTCATCTTGGCACCAATGGGAAACAGGGGAACCTTCAAGAGGTAGGAACTAACAGCAAGCTTCAGGTCACTGGAGGACAGTCCATGAGTGACATTGTGATTCCCTGTTCTCCTTCTCTCTCCACTTCCCTAGGTGAGCAGGCTTGTTCCACCACTCTCCCACCATGATACAGTGAGCTATTGCATGCCCGTGCCCACTACTTCAATCAGTGGGGAACAGAAGTCTCCAAATCCCTGAGTCAAGATAAACTTGTCACCTCTATAAGTTGACTGATTTCAGGCATTGATTACAGTAACAGAAAGGTGTCCAAAGCAAAGGTATATGCGACTAAACAGAAATGATCCATCACAACACCCACAGGGTGAAGAAGGAACTAAAGGAGATAAGAACAGACAGGGGAAACTAGGAAGTGGGTTAGTATTGAACCGGGGAATGGGGTGACAGCTCAGTTAGACTTGGCTGGCAAGCAGGAGGACCTAAATTCAGTCAGGTGTGGTGGCATAGAATTGTAACCCTAGCGCTGAGGAACTAGAGACAAGGAGATGCCTCACCAGACAGTCCAGCCTAACTCGAGAGAGAGCCCTCCATGACAGTGAGACATTCCATCTTGAAACACAAGGATGATGGCTCCTGAGGAACATAACCAGAGGTTGACCTCTGAGCTACACACACACACACACACACACACACACACACACACACTCAAGCGCAGAGAGAGGCGGAGCAGGCACACGTACTCACGCACACATGAAAATATTCTGATTAAAATTTTCACTTAGAAAACAAATTCCAAGTTCACACCCCAGAAAGAAAACTATGTGGCTGAGCAAGAGCTTTAAACTTTATGGTCCCTCACTAGCACCTCCCTCTTGAGAGCCATGGGGTAGGGAGAAGGAGTGTCCTCATCGTGTTTCCATACATAATTTCAAATCCAGGGAATTTTAACCCAAAATCTCTTAGGATACTGGAGCCAGGTGCTGTCAACTCAGAGGTCAGAATGCTCTACTGTCTGAGGACACTGGCAACGCCTTTAAGCCTCAGCGCCTGTATAAAAGGGAAACTGGCTGACCACTTTTTCTAATTTAAATGTTAGCCAAAGTTAAAATGTAAACAGACTTCCCAGCAAAGAATTAGGACACCAAAAGAAGCTTCCTTGGCCTGAGGATGTGGCTCAGTCAATGCTGGTATGCAGGCAGGCCTGGGTTCCATCCCAGTACCGCATAACCCTGCAACTCCTGGTGCTTGGGAGGTGGAGACATCAGGAGCAAGAAGTTGAAGGCCATCCTCAGCGACATGATGAGCATGAGGTCAGCCCAGGCCAAAGGCCCTGGCTCAAAAACAGAACAAGCTGAAAGAAAAGAGACATAAGATAAATTTCCCTATAAAATAAAAAACGCAAATCATTTTAGGAAAGAAAACAAACTTCTGAACTATCTTTCTATCTTCTAAACAGAAAGTAATAATAAAACAATAAATCCTTGTGGAGACTACATCATCAAGCTGGTGAGATGGCTCAGTGGGCTGCTGAGATGGCTCAGGGGGCTGCTGAGATGGCTCAGGGGGCTGCTGAGATGGCTCAGGGGGCTGCTGAGATGGCTCAGGGGGCTGCTGAGATGGCTCAGGGGGCAGGGGCATTTGCCACCAACTACCTGACTACCTGAGTTAAGTCATCAGAACCTAGGTGAGAGAACCAACTTCCTCAAGCGGTCCTCTGACTGCCACATGGATGCTGCAGCAAGCACATGTGTGTCCAAACATTCCCACATATACCCCTGCGTGCCAAATTAAATAAATGTAAAGTATTAAGGGAAAAGAAGACTGCAGAAGAAAGAAGGATAAGGGAAATTTCTCAATAAAACGTGATTTTTAAGGTATCAAGGGCTGTAAGGATCCTGTGAGTAGACATGGGTAAAGGACGAGCATGAGGCTCAGACTCCCAGAATCCATATCAGGCCAGGCATGGCAGTGCTAGCTTGGAACCCCAGTGCTGGAGGGGAAGGAGACAGGCAGACCCCAGGAGCTTGCTGTTTCAGTGAAAGATGCTAAACTCAAAAACTAAGGGTAAAGAACAATAGAGGGAGACAATCAATGTAGGCATTTGGTCTGTACTCATGAGTGAGACACACACACACACACACACATACACATGCACACATACACTTTTTTAAATCACCAAAAATAATACACCATTTTCATGTATTCTGTGGGGTTTTGGTGTGTTTGCCAATTCTTAAGTTTTTTGAGATAATAGTTCATCATACTTGTCAGCTACAATGTAATATTCTGATTCTCAAGTCAGACTAAAGAACACGCATACCAAACGCTCTCAACATTCACGATGGGCACAAAGTCCCTCTAGTTCATTCCGACTGTGCAATACCTTATTGTTAAGCATCCAACCTAGTATGCCAGTGTTGGGGTTTGGTATGTTGCTATGTGTTATAGTGTGAAATACTGGCCCCCAAGGTCTGGTTGTCTCGGAGAAGAGGAAACCCTATACCAAGTGATGCTACATAACCTTGCTCCTTAATTTAAAACTATTGGTTGAATAAAGACGCCGGCAGCCTATAGCTGGGCAGAAGAAAGGTAGGTGGGGCTTTGGTCCCTGGGGCTTGGGATCTGGAGTAGGGACCATGAGAAGAAGGGAGTGTGAGGAGAGAGGAGAAACACCATGGGGTAAGGGGTCATGAGAACTGGCCATGAGGGCTAGCCAGTTGGAGTAAGAGTGGCTCAGACAGAACATGGCATGTCATATCTCAGGGTTCTCGACAGGGAAGTAGACAGAATAGCTTGGAGGGTTGATATCTGCCCAGCTCTAGTGCTATTTAAGAATTATTATAAAAGTTTCATGTCTTTTATTTGGTAACTGAATGATCAAAAGTGGGGTAGAAACCCCCAATTAATTTTTGCTACAACATGCCAGAGCACACAAGTACGGGCTCCCCCTGTCCGAGAAGATGGGGCTCACTGATCACCTCTCTCCAACCTCCTTACTTTCCCAGTCTCTGCAGCTCAGCACCCCCTCTCCATTTCCATGAGATTCATTGTTTTAAAACGAGGTCAGGTTGGTATTTTTCTTCCTGTGCCTGGTTTACTTTACTTGAAATAATAACATCCTCCAAGTTCATCTATGTCATCACAGGTGACAGGACTTTAACCCGTTCATGGCTACCCGCTTGTGACATTTAGGCTGACTCCCATGTCCCGACAGTTAGGAAGAGTGGTACCCATCTCAAACTTTAAATCCATATTCAATCTTAAGCTCGTTTTTGTATGTGTTCATTTTCATTTCATGTATGTGTATGTGTGTGTGTGCCACATGTGTGTATACCCAAAGAAGGCAGAAAGGGGTGCTGAATGCCCTGAAACTGGAATTACAGATGATTCTGAGCATCTGCCATGGATACTGGTGACTGAACTTGAATCCTCTGGAAGAGCAGCAAGTGCTTTTAACTGCTGAGCTGTCTCTCCAGCCCTGTATTTTCTCAGAAGAGTTCTAGAAGTTGGTTACGCTTTGAGCCTCACAAACTCTAGTGGTCTCCTGTCCCAGAGCTCCACTCCCTATCTCTAGTGAAGTCAAGAGGCACTACCAGGCTGAAATGATGAAGCAAGTTTTCCATGCATCTTTTCAGAATCCTGATGGAACAAACTTAGAGACCAAAATGAGATTTCCTCACAAAAACGCAAATGGCCTTCTATCTCAGTGGAGACTTCCTTCTACAAAAGACAACATCGTCCCGAGAAGGCAGCTCAGCAGATACAGTGCTTGATGCTCAAGTGTGAGGAACTGAGTTCAGATCCCCAGACCCAAGTAAAGCCAGCACTCATCTCTAATTCCAGCACACATCTGTAACACCATCCTAGAAAGAGAAGGGAGGGGAAGATAGGAAACTCCCTGCCTCTGGGCCAGCTGGTCTGGCACATGCAGCAGACAACAAGAGATACTGATTAAACAAATGTGGAAGGCAAGGACCAACACCAGAGGTTGCCCTCTGACTTCTACAGGTGTGCTGTGGCACACACATACACAAAAGCTTTGATTGGAAGATAGCCACAACTCTTGCCTTTGCCTGCAAAAAGAACATCTGTGGCCTCTTAACCACCCTTCGAGGTTGATGCTCAGCTGTGTATCCCGAGATGCCACATCTTTGGACCTAAAACAAAAGTCACCTTGTTTGAGTTATCTCTTCTCCTCAGAAGTGTATCATTTTTCTTTATTAAACAATTACTAAACAGAAAGAGAAAGAGGAGTCCAGCTATCAAACTTCGCTTCATTTTTCTAAGGTCTGCCTTTTGTCAGTGGAAATGTGTGGTTTTTCCAATCTAGCCTTTGGTACTGTCAAAAGCATTAAGTCTACCATTCTTTTTTGAGCCTGGGAAATGTATGTAACTGTTATTTCTCTTGCTTTCTGTCTCTGGGACACTAACATAGGAATGGCTATTTTCATTCTGAGCTTGTTGCCTGTGACTGACTATAGTCTTTGGGGGACACCAACAAAAGAAGCCGACCTCTATACCAACTGGTTAGAAACCATTTAATCCCCAATCCTTATCCCCAGAGCAGCAAAGGCCTCCAGTGTAAAACAGCGAACACTTTAGGGGGGCCCTGTCAATCTGCTTTAGGAAATTTTGCTTTGTTTCTCTGGCAAAGGAGGAGTCTTTAAAAAGCAGCTGCCGCAAAGGACTCTGGGAATTCGTCTGCACTGACTACCAGGGAGGACCGCGCTTCAAATAATGAAAACGGATGGTCGTTACTGCAGCTCTTGAAATTTTTATGGGACAGATGTTTCTCCCTGAGAGAGCTGCATGTCGCCTTCAAGAGCACCTTTGCTGAATGAAGATCTATAAAGCCAGAAAACTGATCAATACTCCCTTAACTTCAAGAACACTGGAAAGATGTCTGGACCTGGGCAAAGAATTAAAATAATGAGTGTAACTCCCAATAGCAAGGCTCCACCCCATGAGACAGCTGACCACGTGTCAGAGACCATATTAGTGTAAAGGGAAAAGGAATTCTTCGTCCAATCCCTTTCATTAATATCTTCATTAATTATGCATCCAGTGGGACAGTGGGGCATTCAGCTAGTGCTGCTAGGCTGCACCAAAGTCTTCTAAAGGTGGCTTTTAATTGTCAGGTGTATTGCAAAGTTTCGTATTTATTATTATTATTATTATTATTATTATTATTATTACTATTAAATTATTGCTGCTGATGCTACTACTACCACCACTATTTTCTAGATTTTCCTTTTAAAGTCCAGAATAATAGATACCGTGAAGAGTATAGACCGAATGGTTGGCCAAGGACTCACAGGGATCATGGCCAGTGAAGAGAGAGGGATGGGGAATGCCTCCCTCCAGGACCCTGGAGTTCTCTCAGGGCTGATCATGGCAGGCAGTTCTATCCTCGGGTTCTTGGGTTCTGTGCCTGTGCCCTCTTTTTCATCAGCCAAAATTCCCCTAATTCCATGATCTCGGAGGGCTGTAAAATGGGTACAAGATCTCCTTGCCTTTCTCTTATTCCTTTTGTATTTATGTGTGTGGCGTGTGTATGTGGCCACATGGTTACCATGGCACCCAGGTGGCGGTCAGAGGCCATCTTGCCAAAGTTAGGACTCTCCTTTTATCATGGGACCCTAGAAATTGAACTCAGATCATCGGGCTTGACAGCAAGTGCCTTCGTCCATTAAATAATCTTGACAGCCTCTCTTATTTATTATTATTATTATTATTATTATTATTATTATTATTATTATTTACTGTACAATCCCTTCAAGATAGCTAGAATTCCAAGGGAACAAATACCAAAATGATTTATGCTGGCATTATTAAAACTATAATAAAACTATTGGGCTACACTCCACGAAGGTCCAGCCATACTTCTCTGAAGCTAGTTGAATACTTATAGCAGCTTTTGACAGGGAAGGCTGGGGTCGAGCAACTGCTGATGGTCACTAATATCTCTCGAGACAAACCCCAACAAACCCAATGCAGGAATTCCCAGAACCTAAGGGCATCTCGGCCTTGCTTGTTCTTTTTTGTTTTTTTTGTTTGTTTTGCTTTGTTTTTTGAGACAGGGTTTCTCTGTATAGCCCTGGCTGTCCTGGAACTCACTATGTAGAACAGGCTGGCCTCGAACTCAGAAATCCACCCGTCTCTGCCTCCCAAGTGCTGGGATTAAAGGCGTGGCCACCACTGCCCAGCGTTTGTTCTTGTTTTTAGATACAATCCCAGTATGTAGCCCAAGCTGCTTTCAAACTCTCAATCTTACCTTTCCAAGCACTGGGGTTACACGTATGGACCATCATGTGATGCCCAGCCTGCAGCCAAAGTCTAATCAGGAGTGGAGGCCAGTGTCTTTAAAGAGAGTTAGCGTAAAGCCCCACAGAAGTCTGGGAAGCAAGGGAAGTCAGGGAAGGAGTGTGATGAAGAAATGGAGGACAGAAAATACCTCAGCACAAGGCAGACTGTTTTCAAAAGCTTCTCAGTAGTAGTTAGCAAGTTGGTGCTGAACTTGATACAGAATTTGAAAACAGCATATTTTGTCTTCATAGTTTTAACATAACTGATTCATCATTTTTAGTTGATGGCTGTCATCGCCTGTCCCTTAGATTCCAAAGAAATAGATCCAATAGGGGCACATGTGTGTGCACGCATGTGTGCATGGTATTCTAAGAAGGTGGCTTGTCTAATTGTGGGAGACCAAAATCCACAACCTTGACCAATAGGCTAGAGACCCAAGGAACTGACTAACGTTCAGCTTGAGTCAGAAGGCAAGCTGCAGACAGAAACCCCTCCTTTCAAGACAGTCCTTGTAGGAAGGCCTTCAACTGAGGAGATGAGACTCAGCCACAGTACAGAAGGTAATCTGCTCTATTCATCTACGTCTCAGACTCACCTCGTCTTAAACATACTTACCCTGAGAGGGTTTGTGGGGGGAGTCATCATATTTAAATTAAAAACCGTAATGTCATAATAAAATCGATTATTTTCTACCAAACATACATGCTAATAATTTTTAAGTTAAAAAATGAGGAAAATGACCACACAGAAACAACTATAATAACATTTGACCAAGTATCTGAACACCCCAGTTTCACTGAGTAGATTCAGAAAACTTAATCCCTACATATCCATACACACATAACCAGTGGCGTGGCAAAATATGGTGTGGTTTGGTATAGTACGATTCTGTGTGATGTAGTGTGGTGTGGGGTGACATTATATCCTGTGCTATGGCATAGTGTGGGGCGGGGCGGGGCGGGGTGGTATAATAAGGTATGGTGTGATGTAATGCAGTGTCCTGTGGTGAACTGTGGTGTGGTGCACCATGCCTGCTGTGGTATATGGTGTGGTGTGGTAAAGTACAGTGTGTTGTGGTGCAGAATGGTGTGGTGTTTGTCTGCAGTGCTAAGACATCACCTGCAGGTCACACTGTGATGTCAACATTCTGCACCTGAGCTATGCCCTGGACCCCAACGGATACTTCAGGGTGCAGAGCCGTCTCTACTGAACATCACCAACACACAAAGCTTGGTCCTTTCCCTCGTGTTTTTGATTGATAACCGGCAATGATGGGTGTTACACTGGCTGAACCTGTTTTTCCAATCAACTGCTTTCACGAATTTTGTTTGTGTGTGTTTTGGAGACAGGATCTCACTGTGTAGCTCTGGGTAGCCTGAAACTCGATATATAGACCTCAAACTCAGAGCTCTTCCTGCCTCTGCCTCCTGAGTGCTGGGATTAAAGATGTGCCCCACTATGCCTGACACCTTTAGTACACTTCTTAAAACCTTGTTCCATTACTGCCTTTAGAGGGCTGACCTGAAGCTAATGTGCGTAAGGACATGAACTATGCTACTTTATGAATAAGAAAAATACCTTCATGTATATTTTAAATCACGCACGGCAATGCTCTAAGTGGGATGTGGGTTCTCACTGTAGAAATAGATTGTCTTCTTGCAAGAACTGTGCAAGCTGAGGTCTCATTTACAAGGTCTTGCATTTGTAACTCTTTATTAAAATAGTGCCTTGAAGCAATTAAGCTATTTTAACGGCCAACGAAGACTTGAAAAGCACAAAACAATCTGGATTAAATGGGCAGAAAATTAAATAGGATGCTGCTGCTGCTGCTGCTGCTGCTGCTGCTAAGAAAGAGTCTCAAAATGTAGGCCTGGCTGGCCTAGAACTCACTATATAAACCAGGGTGGCCTCTAATTTAGAGACTTTCCTGCTCTGCCCCTCTCCCCGCTGCTGCCCTTGCCTCTGCCTCTAGGGTGCTGGGATTAAAGGTAAGCATGACCACACCCAGCTAAATTCTTTTTAAAAAGAAAGACAATGATAACTCAGTGTTCAGCTAAGCCATTAAGTCATCTTTATTATTATTTGTTTATTATTTATTCGAAGGTGAGAAGACAGCTGCCCAACAGAACAGGGAAGTGCAGATTTTGAATTAGACAAGTTTGATGATACTATAGTCCTAATGGGATTTTCATTAAAAAAGAGAGGTTTTCTCCATTGCAAACTTTGATAAGCAATGATGGGAGAAATCAGTTGGATATATGAACAAATGCCAAACAATAAATAAATAAAACCCATGTGTGTCCCTCATTTCATATTCATAATGTTTCATATACATTAAGAAATCCGTGTGATACCATTTCATCTGATAGTCTGCTATTAAAAGAGGGGTTTTTTAAAGAGGAGATATAAATTATGCCACATTCTATCTCAAAGTAGAGTGGCGTATCAACAGGCCTTGCCTAGGGATGCACACATATTACTGATGTGTAATAGCAGTGTTCTGTACTTGTTTTTACCCAGTGTAGAATTGCAGGAGCCCCGCCTGCACAGACCCTTCCCATGTGCCATCCAGAACCTTAGTAATAAAACTGGGCCTTCCATTCTTGTCCTTGGACAGAAGCTGGAAATGGCTCTGTCCTGGCCAAAGGTCACAAATGTCACAATTGTTGGAGGCTCTGCCTCCTGATCTGAGTTTTTGTTATCTTCCATGAGGGCATGGCTAAAGCTCCAGCCCACATGTGTGGGATGGAGAGGGGCATGTAGAAATCTTGTGGGCAGGCCAGCTAGACTGACCCCATAACCAATCTCTTACTACTTTGTGGGGTCTTTGCTTTTCCACCCTTCTCCACCCCTTTTCCCACCATTTCACCCCCCTCCCAACACTAGATAGGAGAGAAAAAAAGATAGAGGGGGAAGGGGGCGACGTCCTCAGACTACTTCCACTGATTAGAGGCACTGATTCCGTGGGTCAAGGATACCTAATTTCTTTTTGTTTCCTCTTTGTGCACAACTACTTAACAAACCACAACCAACCAACAACCCTCCATTAGCAACAGTCACAATGCCTCTCGGGGGCCCTAACAATTATATAGCCTTGGGAAAATCCCCAGAATTCCAAACATCACACAGTCGCAGAAACTATCTGCAGCTGGCAAAGTCACGCCTCTGCTAGAGCACAAGGAGAATCATAGTCAGCTGCTGTGCACAGTCTGAAGCAGCCCCACATCCTACACCTGGGATTAAATGAAAACATAATAATCCCATGTTTATTTAATTTTTTTTTTTTTTAAGAAACCAAAATTCTCAGCACAGACCCCCCTCCTATTCCTCAACATGAGAAGCCTTGTTAATCCCTAGATGATGACCCTAGGGCATCTTTTATTGGGACTCTGTCTTGCTGTACTAGAGTTGTACTTGCTTCCTGTCTAATATATTCCTATAATAAAATCCTCTCTAAACTCACCCTCCAGTCTTCCGTGAAATTCTTTCTTCAAATTCACAAGATAAAGGACCCAGACAGTTGAAGTAAGAAGCCCTCCATGGCTCTCACAGGACTCCCTTCTCTCCCCACATATCCATCAATAACTCCCCAAGTTAAGCTTACAGGAGTTGAGAAAGTTTCCATGGCACCTAAGAACCCTGAGAATGTACACCACTAATATGGCTTAAGTATAAATGGTCTAACCTCAGTCCCCAATGCCATTTAATCCCAGAGTCTTAGGACAATGGAATGGAGAAAGGAGGAATGATCCAGCCATGGTATATAGAGGTGTCTGGGCAATAGGAAAGTCAGTGTCAAGGGCCCCACAGTTGAATTCGGGTGGCTTTCTAAGTAGAGGGAGGGGTCACGAGAACAGAGACACACCTCTGATGACAGCCTGGCGTGATGTGCCCTGCAGTTCGGATTTCTATCCTCCAAACCTATGAGACTGACAAACTTCTTTTCTTTATAAAGTTGTCTGCCTCAGCTACTTCATCACAGCAGTGAAAAGCTGACAAACTCCAGACTTTGCTTATGTAAAAGTGCACCCGTATGCCTCCATCCATTGTAATGAACACTCCATGTGTACTCACATAAGAAGTTTACAGGGAGGAAGCCAGAGAGTTGGCTCAGCAATGAAAAACACTTGCTCCTCTTGCTGAGGACCTGAGTTTGGTTCCCAGCACCCACACTGGGTGGCTTCCAGCCACATGTAACTCGGCTACTGGGGATCTGGCGCCCCCTTCTGGCCTTTACAGGCACCTGAACGCTCTCACACACAGACAGACAAATACATAAACTTTTAAAAGATGTTAATAGAGTATAACTGAACAAGGCAGCAGGAGCCATATGGGAAACTCTCTGAGTTGTCAAAAACTACAGCCTGTGAGCAGGAGGCAAGGGTACAGCTGCATCATTTGAAACTGAGATTTAAGAGGTGATTTCCTCAACCTAGGATGGACGGAGACGCAGTCTTGTCTGCGTTTTTTTATGGCTAACTGCAACTTCCTCGCCTATCACAACTGTTTCTAGAGTCTATAGAACAGATGGTGAAGATGTGTAGTTTGAAGGCTGAAACGTATTCCCATCCAGGAGGAAGAACTATGATCCAGGGTCCCCAGGACTCGGGTGGGAGTAGGGTAGGGTGGGGAGGTGAAAACATTGAATATCAGCAAGAACATGGGCAACTCCAAGAGGAATCAAAAGTCAGCCCCACTGGGGACCCCGGGGCATGATCCATCTGGGGAGAAAACGACCTGTTTGAAATTCCCACTGTCTGTATCTATGGAGGTTTTCCATGAAGGAAACAGGAAAGCTAAAATGCATCTTTGCTGGACTGTGGAGACATTGGGCACAGAGGCTGGCCAGAGCGCTCCTCAGTGGGCAGTGTTGCCTTTGATCACCACAGTCAGGCTATGGCCGGGAGCACTGAGGTACTTGCTGGAAAGAGAGACTAATCAGGCAATCCAGTGAAAGGCTGTAAAAGGGTTTTTTTTCTTTCTTTCTTTTTTAAAAAAGATTTATTTTATGTATATGAGTACACTATTGCTGTCTTCAGACACATCAGAAGAGGGCATCAGATCCCATTACAGATGGTTGTGAGTCACCATGTGGCTTCTAGGAATTGAACTCAGGACCTCTGGAATGCTCTTAACCACTGAGCCATCTCTCTGGCCCCTCCCCTTTTTTTCTTTTTCTTTTGGTCCATTTTAATTGGACACGCACACACACACCTATACATACATATGCATTTATATATAAATATATGTAGATGCATGTATATCTGTGTGTGTGTATATATGTATGTATATATGTATATGTTTGTATATATGGATGGATGGATGGAGAGAGAGAAAGGCTAAATGTGTGATGGTCAGAGGACAACTTTCAAGTCTTGGTTCTCTCCTGGCACTGTGGGGTCAGCAGACCAAGCCCAGGTCGTCTCGGTTGGCAGCAAGCACTCTTACCAGCTGAGCCATCTTCACTTTAACACCGACTCCTCATCAACAGTGAATGGGGGACAATTATTCACAAAGTGGTGGCAGCAGCGCCAGTGCACTGTGGGTTTTATGCTATTCCTGTCTCTGCAAAATCTTCAGTAATGTGTTTACTCCTCTCAAAATTCAACAATAATGTGCACATAAGTTAACTTATTTAATGTGCACCTTTCCCTCTCATCTCTGATGCAGAATAAAAATCAGGCAAGTGCTCTGTTTTGAAAATACATAAAATGTGAGCTTGCTGGGGGCGGGGGGACCCCTCCAAACACGCCATTCTACCAACTGTATTTTTTTTAACTTAATAACTTAAGTGAACTGTTAGTGAAATTACAACCTGCTTGTGACACAATAAATTCTCAACAAAATTCATGCCATAAATTATTCAATTCTGTGACTACAGTCAAGGAGAAAAATGTCACCAGGAGCAAGTGATTAGCATGTGAAAGGAAAAACCCACCTCCCTTTTCGAAGCAATCTCTGTCAAAGCTTCCAATTGGAGCAGTGTGAGGTTTACCATCAGGAACGCACACTTAAGGCCTTGGGAGCACTTGATTTACATTATGTTCATTTGTTCTTTCTTCTACTGTCTCTTTCTCGTACAAACCCTAAGTATCTCCATTCAATGCTTACTCAATCGTGCAAGCATTGAAACAAAAGAATTTTAACTTCTCTAAAAGTGATGATTCAGGACAAAGAGAAGCTCACTTTTCCTTCCTCTGGAAATGGTGTAAACCAGGTAAAGGAGACAGAGATTTACCTCTAGCATTCCTGATGGACTTGGATGGTGTGGTTAGTCCTACTGGTAAGTTCTGGCAGAAAAGTCTGAAGCAGAGCTGAGGAGAAGGCTCAGTTACTGAAGTGTTCCTCACACAGGCATGAGAACCTAATGTGCCGAGCAAGCCCCCAGGGGAAAGCAGGGCATGGCTGCCTAAGTGCAATACCAGTGCTGAAGAGACAGAAATGGGTGGATCCCTAGGGCTCGCTGTCAGTGAGCTCAGGTCCAGAGACAGAGACCTTATCTCAAAAAAAAAAAAAAAAAAAAAAAATAGAGAGATAGACATTCAATGTTGATTGATTCCTGGTCTCCACATGAATACACACATGAGCAAGTGTACATAGATGTTCACACAAACATACACATACACACCAAATAAAACATTCAGTGACAATCACATGGCAAAGAAGCTCACATAAATCACCACTGGCAATATTTTCTAGGGACTACATATTGGGAAGGCCATCATCCCGTCAACTCAAGAGGATGTTAATGGATGAAAAAAAAGGATTCCAGCTCACACTGGTTTCCTGTGATCTGAAGCTCATGTCCTTAACTTCTGGAATTCCTAGTCCTGGGGACAGAGCTGCCGTACACAGAGCTGCCTTTGCCTGTGTCATTGACCAAAGCAAGAGTGTACCCAATGAATATTCATTTCCACCCTTTCCTTTGGTCACTTACCTTAGCATCTGCGCTTTCTAAGTAGTGTAAGGTTGGACATCCTTCCACACACAGAGGTGTTCATGACCCACTCCCCAGAATCTGCAAGCAAGCTGTATGACATGGCACAGGAAGACTGAGGAAACAAACGGCATGAGGGTTGTCAATCCCCCTGACTTCAAACAGGGATAACAGTCAAGATTACCCAGGTAGGCTTATTACAATCCCAGCATGCTTCAGTGTAAGAGGGGTGCAGCGGAGCAGGCAAATCTTTGTGAGTGTGGGGGCCAGCCTGATCTACACGAGTTCTAAGCCAGGTCAGCCAGGCTATCTAGTGAGACACTATGTCAAAAATAAAAGGATCTATTTGGGTTGGTTTTAGCTCTCAAGTCCGAGGGAATGTATCAAGGCAACAATGGTAAACTAATGCAGAAGGTTGAGACTCTACGCTGAAAGGGATGTGCCATGGGAAGACAGAAACAATGTAGCAAACTGTGTCTGCTCATGAAGTATTTCCCAAAGAGGAACCGCCCTGTGCTTACCTCGGCACCGGCGTTAAAAGCAACACGCAGAGGAGACTCCTGTGGCCCTTGTACAAGGTCAACAGGCAAATTCATGAAGCATCCCACAGTTTTCTAAAGCTTTTAAGAGAAAGGAAAAGAAAAGAGGAAGACAAATATAAAACAAAAAGCAGAGAGGGTTGGGGGAGGTCTAAAAGGTAACTTTATGCAAATGTTTTGAAATCCTATAGGACAGAAGAATGTGAAAGTTTTTCATAATCTTGCTTCCATTGTTCTTATCCTTCTCCCACTGGTGAGAGAGATTCTGTGGTGTTTGTACACAGATATTCCATCAGCAGTGGGAGAGCTCGCCCAGTATAAATAAAGTCATTCTTGAGAAATAATGCTTTGTTCTCATTTATTATCTGACTGTCCAGATCCATCAGCTACAGCCTGCCATGGTTGGGGCTTTGATGCATTCAAGCTATCTATAAGATTGCTTTTACTCTTAAGGGTAAATTCTTCTCAGATTGCCCAGCTTTGAAGCAAATGGACAGTCTCAAAATGAGCCACCGCTAGGAATCTCATGGATCTAGTTTAACCTGAATTTGTCAGAAATGCAATAAAGATCTAAAAGGTAAAGTTCTTTCCAAGGTCACACAGTCGAGTTGAGAACTCTAGAGCATGTGTGTTTCCTCATACATAAGCTGCTTTTGTGCTGCTCGCTCCTGCATCCACCAACAAATGTTTACCAGGTACCCATCAGTACACTGGGCCCCGAGCCCAGCACTGGGATCTGTTCAGTTTGGGCAAAGGGCAAAATCAGGAACCAGTTTGACAATACAGAAAGTGCTGCACAGAGTGTGTCAGGAACCTGGTGACAGGGACAGAGGAAGAGGCTGAGAGGTAGGAGGGGCAGATGGGGCTGTGTCCTCACTTCATGTTACCCTGCATGTCTGCATCTCTGTTTATACTTGTCTTGGCTCCATTTAATAATGTGAAATCTGCCTTATAACAGATTTGTTTTGACGGGGCTCAGAGCACAGCGCTCTGAAACAAGGCTCTTTGGTCAGCTCTCTCCCCTGATAGAATCCAGTTATAAAGATAAACGGGAGGCCAGTTAGACAGTTCAATCAGCGAGGTGTCTAGCACTCAGACATGAGGAACTGAGTTCTATCCTTAGAACCCCATAGGGAAAACCAAAGCCAGTTGTGGGGTTCACTTGTCATCCCAGTGCTGGGTAGAAAGAGGCCAGCTGAGCTTACTCAGTGAGCTCCACACTAAGAGGAGGCCCCGCCTTGGAAAACAAGGTCAATCACTCCTGAGGAATAACACTCATGCTTGACCCCCAGCCTTTCTACTCACATGCATGAACATACCTCCCCCCCAACATACACATACAAACGCGCACCCACCCACACACACACACACACACACACACACACACGGTTTGTTGGTTCATTTTGACTCCTGGTTCTGGAGGTTTTAATCCACAAACAATTGGTGCCATTGCTTTTGGACCTAAAATGAGGCAGTGTGTAGCATGTCCAGGAAACAAGAGACAGCATGAGGCAGGCAGGGGGGTCCCACAATCCAATTCAAGAGCATGGTTCCAATGACCAAAAGGCCTTCCCCTAGGCCCACCTATTAAAGGTTCTCTCACCTCCAATAGTATCACCTCTGGGATAAAGCTTTCAGGACAAGAGCCTTTGAGAGACACCCAGGGTCCAAACTAAAGGACTCAGGGCATAGCACAGGGATACAGTGCTTACCTAGCATGCTCAGTGGTGCAGGTCAGATTCCAAGCAATACACAACACACACACCCCACATACATACATACATACATACATACATACATACATACATACATACTACATGCATATACACACTACATAAACACACAAATCACATACACACATACCACATGCATATACATAACACATACACACACCACATACATACACACACTCAAACTATATGACACTCAAAGTATAGCTTTTTTTGTTTTGAGAAACTACAAACACAAGATTCCACTCTGAAATTCAGCCCTTTGATGAACAAAATTTTTATCTGTGCTACAAATTGCCCTCTGTGGGGCCGCCTTCCTTTCTGAACCAGGGACAGAAGAATGACTAGGGACTAAGTCACAAGGGACTCTCATCAACTCAGACCCATTTCCATCCATGTACAAAACTATGTGTTTCTCAAAGAGCTTGCCCTGGCTCTCCCTCTGAGCCCCGTTCTCTTCCTTTTGGAGTCAGTAATGGTGGCCTATGGTATAAAGTGACTCTTGGGATCTTCTCTAGAGATCTGCAGATTTCTCTGGGTCAGTCCAATGTGCACAGGAGATCTGCACAGTCTTCAGCCTGTCTTCAAAGGAACGCCAAGTTATGAAGTTACTCTGTGAAGAGTGAAGGGGAAAAGTATTTTCCATCCCCTATAGTTTAATACACAAGTCGACAGCTAATATTGCTGAATAAATATTGACTCAGACCTGTCCCTGTCCCTGTCCCCATGAAGAATAATCAGTTTCCAAAAAAAAAATCAAATAAACGAAATACAAATGGTCTGTTGACACTAATTGATGACACTGTGCTAGGTTTTATAAAGTGAAGGACCACAAAGTCATTTCAAGATGGTAATGAAGCAACTATCTCTAAAGAAGCAGCAGATACTCCCTCACACACAGGAGCCTGATAATGGTTACCAAGCGTGCACCGTGTTGGGCACACGAACTGGTTTTTCACTCGCTGGGTTAGTTATTTTTCTCGTTGATCTGATGAAATACCTGGCTAAGGAATTCAACAAAGGGAAGGGTTATTTAGGCTCACGGACAGGAAGGCGTGGCCGCAGGAATCGTGAAGTCACACTGCTTGCATGGTCAGGAAGCAGAGAGATTGAGTATTGGTGTTCAGATCATTTTCTGCTCCCCAACCCCAACCCCTTTTAACACATCCTATACAATGGTGCCGCTCACATTTACAGTAAGCCTCTCTACCTCAGTTAAATATGTCCGGAACCACCCTTGCAGGCACACCCAGTGGTGTGTCTCCTAGGCAATTCCAAATCCTATTAAGTTGGCAGTGAAAACTTACCATCTCCTGACCTGATCAATAATGTCCTCTATCCATTTTAGCAGGTAGCCGGATGTTACATAATAGGGCGAAATCTACCCAAAGGCCCTACTCCCTTTAACATGTTAAGAGCCCAGGCATCTACTTTATTGGCAGGACTTCCCTGACACATTCTTTCAGCCCTCTCCTCCAAGATATACAGCAGTTGCTACCCTACCACCAGATGGCGTCCTTCATCCGCAGGATAGCCGCCCTCACCGGCTGAACGCCACTGCCCCCTGCTGTTGAAGGGGTGGTAATACACTTGAGCACAAGATGGCACTTCCTCTCTTACTTCCAACTCCCAAAAGGAAAATCAAGCCCCCAATCGTAAAAGTCTGTCTCAAAAACACTTTGTGTTGGGACTGTAAGGACACTGAATGCACAGACCAACCTTAGGTACACCACCAGCAAGCTCATTTTGAAAGTGCACCCCCCCCGCCCATTGGGCTTGCCTTTTTTAGCAAGCATAAAATTGGCTTCTGTATGCACTAGGTATGGGCAGGGGCTCTAACTCAGTTGGGAGAATGCATGCTTCACATACACAAAGCTGGAGGCTCTGTGCCCCAGCCTCATAAGCCAGGCACGATGGTGCATGCCTCCAGAACCTTAGCACCAAGAAAGTGGGAATCAGAGGGTCAGACGTTCAAGGTCATATTCAGATACACAGCAAGTTCGAGGCCAGCCTGGGCTACAGGAGACCCTGACTCAAGATTTTTTCTTAAAAGGAGAAATAGAAAATGTTACACAAGAGCTGTTGACAAAGATTTGCCAACAGGGTAATTAAGCCAGAAAGTCTGGCTTCAAGACCTGGTGCACAAAATTCTCCTTGACTACTAAATGTATCTTATTGTCATAGTCTGGAGCAAAACCCCAACATTTGAATATCAAGAGGCTATTTCTAATATATTCAACTATTAAGAATAAAACATCCTAATTAAACCCCATAAATGAACAGCTCCAACCTTTCTTCCTTTTCTTTGTGGCACAGCTGGGTGCTCTAAAAGAACACCAGACCCTCTGAGTCCCCACCCAAATAGACATCTGCTGCTTTTGTTGGCTCCTCATCTTGTATCATAGGTTTTCCTTTGGGAATCATCTCAGTCCAACCCAGAATGCCTATGATTCAGTAGTGGCTGGATCCATCCTCAGATCCAGGAGCAGGTATGTGGTCAATGTCCTGCTGCACAGTTCATTCCATCCTCAAACAGCAGTAAGGACCACATAGCTCAAGTCTAATCATATTAATACCATTTGTGGTTAGCATCCAAGATAATAAAAAAAAGTCCTGTCAGCCTGGAGCTGTCTGAAGCTCTCTTGCCAGCACAGGTGGATGGATGGTTTTTGCTTGCTTGTTTGTTTGTTTGTTTGTTTTTAAGATTTATTTATTTTATTTATGAGTATACTGTAGCTGTTTTAGGACACACCGGAAGAGGGCATCAGATCCCACTACAGATGGTTGTGAGCCACCATGTGTTTGCTGAGAATTGAACTCAGGAACTCTGGAAGAGCAGCGAGTGCTGAGCCATCTTACCATCCCCTGGATGGATGTTTGAGAACGAACTAGAACACGCTAACAAAGGGAACAAAGTGAACATGCAAAAGGCATACATAATCCTCATGGCAACATTTAAATTCCTGGATCCACCTACTCCTGAAGCCTACATGAACTTTTGAAGTATGTGACCTAACACAACATTCATACACCTATGCTGATTTACGATGCATTTCCTATTGCTCAACCACAGGTACTTGTTTTGTCATTTCTATGTGGATGTTAGGATAATATACTTCCATCACAAAAGCCCCAGGAAAACCAATAGGTAGATAGATGATAGATCGATAGATAGATCGATAGATAGATAGAGGTATATAGGCAGGTAAGTAGAAAGATAGGATACATACAGGTAGGTAGGTAGAGATAAGATGTGTGTGTGTGTGTGTGTGTGTGTGTGTGTGTGTAGGTAGGTAGGTAGGTAGATGATACATAGATAGATATATGATAGATATTGTACTGGCTAGTTTTGTGTGTCAACTTGACACAAGCTGGAGTTATCACAGACAGGAGCTTCAGTTGAGGAAATGCCTCCATGAGATCCAGGTATAAGGCATTTTCTCAATTAGTGATCAAGGGGGGAGGGCACCTTGCGGGTGGTACCATCCCTGGGCTGGTGGTCCTGGGTTCTATAAGAAAGCAAGTTGAGCAAGCCAAGAGGAAGCAAGCCAGTAAGCAGCATTCCTCCATTGCCTCTGCATCAGCTCCTGTTCCTTGACCTGCTTGAGTTCCAGTCCTGACTTCCTTTCGTGATGAACAGCAACATGGAAGTGTAAACTGAATAAACCCTTTCCTCCCCAACTTGCATCTTGGTCATGATGTTTGTGCAGGAATAGAAACCCTGACTAAGACAAATTGGTATCAGCATAGTAGGGTATTCCTGTGACAACCTGACCATGTTTTGGGGCGGACTGTGGAAGGACTTTGGAACTTTGGGTTAGAAGATCCATTTGGTGTTAAGAGCTCTGTGGGATGTTGTGTAGGAGCTTGGAAGACAATGTTGAGAACAGTGCAGAAGATGGAGGCCTGGCTTGTGAAATTTCAGAGGGAAGGTTAGACGCTTATCAGGACCATTGCTAGTTTGATTTAAGATTCCATGGTTTTGGTTAGCTGGGGGCTGAAGGAATCAGCTGTAACAAGATACCAGAACTACTAAAGCAAAACCATTGCATTGCTGGGACTATTGATGCTGGTTAGCTGGAGCTAAGATATTAACGGTGATTAAGAAGAGACCAGCATCATTGGGGTGAAATCTTCTGAGAAGTGTTTTCTGAGAGCACAGAGCTTTCCAGAGATAGCCAAGGTTGTACCTTGTGCGGTGGCTGGACTTGGTAATGTGTAAGAGTCACCCAGGTGGTACTGGTTTTGAAGGCATGAAGAGGTCATGAAGAGCAGCTGAGGCCTGGGCACTGTGAGAGGCCTCGGAAGGCCATTGGTGAAGGTGCAGCCTCAGTTGCAATTGATGGCCCAGGACTGAAGGGGTCATGCAAAAGAGGTGAGGCTTGGCACCACAGTAAAGCCTAGTTTCAGCAGAAGACAGCAGTGTTTTGCAGATACCAGTACTATGAGATGACCACCAAGAACAGCAGCAGCAGCAATGGAATACAGGCATCTGGAGCCTAGACAAGGTGTGTGCTACAAAGGGCAGAGCTGGAGAAGTGACTCAAGCCCACGGAGGACCCCAGAAGATCGTGAGTGGATCCCAGATATTGGACAGTTGGAGTTTGATTTTGCTTTTGATTGTGACTGTGCCCTGATACTTTTCCCTCTTGAAGAAAGTATTTTAGTGGAGCCCACAGTTAAGAGACTTTGAATTTTTAAAAGACTTTGAATTTTAAGAGATTGGATGTTTAAAATGGACTAAAATGTTAATATGTAAGAATTTGCAAAGACTGTGGGACTTTTAAAGTTATTTAGATCTTGGGGATGAATAAGAAACTAAGGATCGAGGCTTAATGGTGATTTGTTTGTATGTCGAGTTGACAAAGGGTCAATTGTACTGGTGAGTTTTATGTGTCAACTTGACACAAGCTGGAGTTATCACCGAGAAAGAAGCTTCAGTTGAGAAAATGCCTCCATGAGATCCAGCTATAAGGCATTTTCTCAATTAGTGATCAAGGGGGAAGGGCCCCTTGCGGGTGGTACCATCTGTGGGCTGGTAGTCTTGGGTTCTATAAGAAAGCAGGCTGAGCAAGCCAGGAGAAGCAAGCCAGTAAACAGCATTCCTCCATGGCCTCTGCATCAGCTCCTGCTTCCTGACCTGCTTGAGTTCCAGCCCTGGCTTCCTCTGGTGATGAACAGCAGCATGGAAGTGTAAGTTGAATAAACCCTTTCCTCCTCAACTTGCATCTTGGTCATGTTGTTTGTGCAGGAATAGAAACCCTGACTAAGACAGATATATAGATGTAGATGTATAGATATGGACCAGAAATACCATTAAAGTCATCAAGGGCAAGGAGAAATCTTTTTCGAGCAATAAAAAATAATGCCATTACAGAACACTTTCTAGGAACAGCAAGATGACTGACTTAGCATGTAAAGGCTCCTGCTGAATGACACAAGCCTGAAGATCTGAGTTCAAGCCCTGGAACCCATGTAAAGATGAAGAAGAAAACCAACCTCCACACATGTTCCATGCAACACCCCATACACATGCACACACACATACAATTTTTAAAAAGAATTGGTTTTAGGAGGAACTATGCAGAGGCTATGTTCTTCTCACCAATAGAAAGTGCCTTGGAAATTTGCTTGTGGTTTTGTTTTTGGTTTTTTTTTTAAATACTGCCTTGAGTTCAAGCCCCAGCACTACACACACACACACACACACACACACACACACACACACACATATCCCTGTGTCCCCATATCCACCCTTCCTCCTCGGTTGGGCACATTGCCAACTGGCCATCTTGTGAGACAGCAGATGAAAGCCTCTACTGTGGACTAAATACAATGGAGACAAATATCTGAGTCATTACAGACTCCTCAAAAGCACCTAAACAATGTGGAAATATAATATATTGTTTCATGTATGGTGGAAAGATGGCCAGACTTGAGAGAGCAGAGAAGGAATGGGTCCCTAATACAAGCCTGGTACTGAAAATGTCTCCCAAACAGAAAAGCACTGACTCTCTTCTGCCCAAGGAGTCCAATGGCAGAAAGCAAGATGAACCCAAACATGCAAACTTAGCCACAACTGAGCACCACAGAGCTGCTCTTACTTGCCTGGTGGCAATTGCAGGCTGAGAAACTATACCCAAAGGGGCTCACCAAAACCAGCTCACCAAAACCACCCAGGACTAAGCACTGCTCTCAATCACACAACAGGTATTGCATGCTGGGAAATAAAGACCACACACACACACACACACACACACACAAACCATATCCCCACATTCCATCACTACATGCCAGAGATTCCTCTGTTACCAACATGTCCATTGCTCTCTTAGCAGAGCACTAATAAAACTTGGATTCTTTCTGCTATGGCCTAAAAGGTGAATTATTTAATCAACCCACCAAAAAAATCCCCCATCACATATATTAACATCAAAGACTTCTCTGCCCTGACACACGTGCTTTATGCTAAAACTTGAGAAATCTTATTCTTTCATTCTTCTAGAAAACAAGAAGCTTCAGAAGCATTAGTCTAACCCTAAACACAAGTTCACCCTTAAGACCTTAAGTTGCAGTGAGGTCTCAGTCCACCCACACACAGAGCCATGGAGGCAGACCACATGATGCCCATCCTGGGGAAATTCTAAGACAGTGACGAAAACAGACTCATAGGACATTAACGATGATACCATGGTTAGTATCTTTAACTGTCAACTTGGCATAACTTACGATCACTTGGTAAGAGAATCTCAATGAGGGATTGTCTATATTAGACTGACTTGTGGGCATGCTTGTAGGAGGTTGTCTTAAATAAGTTAGCTGGTGTGGAAAGACGCATGCTAAACGTGGGTGGCACTATCCCCTAGGTAGGAGTCCTGATCAGTCTTAAGAATTGAGAAATCAAGCCAAGCATAAGCAATCAAGTTACCGTGTACACATTTGTTCTCTCTGCTCTTGACCACAGATGTGATATGATTAACTGTTTCAAGTTCCTGCTTTGATGTCCCCACAGGGATGGATTGTACCCTAAAATTATAAGCTGAATAAGCCCCTTTATTCCCTAACTTACTTCTAGTCAGGGTATTTTATCACAGCAACAGAAACAAACCTAAACGGATGACAATGATGTCACACATTTACTACAAAGTGTCAGCCCACCAAGAATCTTGAGACACTTTGCCCATACTGAGATGAGATGCTGACAATTTTAAAAATAGAATTTTTTATATTGGAATAAAGAAAAAAACTCCCACCAGCCATTTTCAAGAGATATATCTAAAACAAGACTACATAAAGAAGGAAGACAACCATATGAGGAAAGATACACCAAGCTTTCTTAGCGTGAGGGGAAAAGAGACAATGTTTCCCAAAGGCAGTACAAAGACAAAAAGCAGGATTTGCCCCAAGGATGTAGCACATAAGCTTTGAATCATGTTCAACAATACAATGTATAAAGACCCACTGGTAAAACACAAGAGCCCGGAGAGGGCAGCTATTTGAGAAGCTTAATTAACCAGTTTGCTTTTAGCTGATATAAAATAGAACATTAAACTCAATAAAGAACTTCTTCTCAAACAGTCAGGAACACTCACTGGGGAGAGTTGATCACGTGTTAGATCGGGAAGAAAACCCCTCTGACTCCCAGAGGGCAGGAGTCATGTATGCCATATTGATTAGTGACAATGAAGCAAAATTAGACTTATCATGAAAACTAAAGAAAGAGACGATCCACAGGCTTAGAAACTTAAAGAGAGAGAAGAAAAAAAAACAGATTAACTTGCAGGCAAAGGAAAGAAATCAATATAGAACTTATACACCATTCAGAGCCCAGCATGTCAGCCACTAACCATTACACCATCGACGACATGGTGAACTCACTGCAGAAGTGAGTGCCAGCAAGACTCATTAAATCCACAGGATTTTTGTGACACACGAATCTGTAAAATTGAACTGTACCATGACTCTACCTACTCCCATCTTGTAGTAAAGGAATGGCCCCTACTTTGCACAAAGCAATATACAGGGCTCTACTGATTTATCATGACTGCCATGTTTGGCCATGTCTCCAATGAAGGGCATTAGAGTCATTCTAGGTTTGTCTAATGATATATTATGGAATACCACGCAACAGTTAAACAGAACAAAGTGCCTCCAAATGGGAATGTTTCCAAAAGTATAATGTTAAGGAAAACAATCAAAATGTTATGGTCCCTTTTTAAGATAATTCAACATATTTTGGGGGGAGTTGGTACACATCTATTCCTCAGAGGAAAAGAAGTCAGGAAGAATGGACACTTAATATGGAGTACTCTGTGTGTGTGTGTGTGTGTGTGTGTGTGTGTGTGTGTGTGTGTATGTGTGTGTGTGTGTGTGATTTATTTTGTTTTTATTTAATCTGTATTAGTGTTCTGTGTGTGAGCACACATACCATGCATGTGCCTAGTACATTTAGATGCCAATACATGATACCCAACCCCCTAAAACTGGAGTTAAGGATGGTTGTGAGCCACCATGTGGATGCTAGGAACCAAACCCACACCTTCTACGAGAGCAGCCAGTGTTCTTAACTGCTGAGCCATCTCTCCAGCCCTTGAGTTCTGCATTTGAGAGGAGAGGAAAGAACAGGAAAAAAAACCAGAGGATGAATATTTTAGCAGGAGGCTATTTAGTGTTTGTCAAATCATAATGGTTCTTAAGGAGATGCTTGCAGAAGTTTGGGGGAAACTACCCCGTGAGTTTGTATAAGAACTTCTCCCCTGAGTTTTTATTGAGAGAGCTCTCTTCTTTTCTCGGGAAGGCATTAGATAAAGTCCTATAATGTGTGTCATTAGTTAAACCATTCCCACCTTCCTAAGTTACCAACCTAGAAAAGCAGCCAAGAGACCAGAGGCAGATTTCAATGATGCCTAATTTTACAAACTAATCATTGTTTCAGAATTGCAGTCTATCACCCACAAAATAAATCACAGCCCTTCCACACATCTGTTAGTCTAGTCCTGCAATCCTCTGTACCTCAGGGTCCTCCTTAGAGTTTCTTCTCAAGAGAAGAACCCACCAGTATCATTCGCACAAGATGGGAGCCAGAGTGTAAAATATGACAAGGAAATCAAACATTCCATGCAGGAGCTACGGGGCTGCGCACACAACAGAATCTTAACTTCCACACGCACTGGCTGTTAAGATGGGAAAGAGGGTGAATAAAAAAAAAGTTACTTCAATTTTTTAAAAAAATTAATGAAGAAATGTTCTGCATGGTTCACCCAGCCCCTCCCCCGGCGTTTGTTCTTCTGATTGTGTATCATGCAAATGAGAGCAGTCACGGAGGATGTAAAAGAAACAAATTCCGCAATATACCGAAGCCCCCTATCCGGTATGAGATAAGATTGACTATCAGAGGGAAGGGTGTGAAAATTAGCTGTCCATACAATAACTGGGAGGGAAAATGGTTTTATTTTGCCTGGAGGGATTTTTTTTTTTTTTTTTTTGGTACCAAACCGACTAAATTAAAATCCAGTCTATTAAATCCAGTATCGTGCTAGAAAATGCCTTCTCCCTGCTCTTTCAGATAAATTTCCATTGATCTCATTTTACGCATGATTACATTTTTAATGAGTTATGCAATATTTCCAAGCTCATTTTAAATCCCCTTCTCCTTTTGCCCCCTCCACTTACTGCCTGCTGGATTAACATTTCTGATAAATTGTTGGACCAGAAAGAAGGACCATAACCAAGATGAAATAAATTACTTCCATTTCTTCCCAGCTCGAAAACGATTGTAGGAGAATACAAATGCCCACTGTCTAATTATACCACATCTTCCAATTCATTTCACAAAAACAATTATTTTATTTTTATGTAATAGGCATGTTACCTTGTATTTATTATGAATGACCTTGTGCAGTGTGCAGTCTATTAGAATAGAAAGAATTTTCCACCCTGATGCTGATCCAGTGAATGTGATGTATTTGATGGTTTTAAAAAGAAACAGCCCAAAACTGAACTATGGGACCAGGAGGCCACTGGGAAATATAGAGACTGAGGAACAATTAGAAATATTTTTAATTGACTCTACTAAAATTAACAATTGAATAAAATAGAAAGTACCAAGTATAAACTCTTAAAAAGATCCATGCCTGGAGGGGTAATAGGTTGGAGAGTTTGTGAACTATAGTTTCCATGCAGACACTGAGCTCAAAATCCGCTTGTGTTTGTAGACCTGTATGGTAAAAAGAGACATGTCTTGCTGCCGGTCACTGGCATTTCCTCCTTCAGTCGATAAAGAAAAATCACGAATTATTAAAATGGGGATCCATAACTAAGACATTTGTAGGCTCTTATGTCTTTTTTATTAGTCTCTGTGTGTGCATGTGTGCAAGTATATGTATGTGCATTGTGTGAATACATGTGTGCAAGTATGTGTACATGCATGTGTGCGAATACTACATGTGTACATGCATGTGTGTGAATACAACATGTGTGCAAGTATGTGTACATGCATGTGTGTGAATACAACATGTGTGCAAGTATGTGTACATGCATGTGTGTGAATACTGCAGCACATGAGTGAAGGTTGGGTGTTCTCACCTCTCACCATGTTTGAGACAGAATTTCTTGATGTTCATCACTGCATATGCCAGGCTGGCTAGTGCAAGGCTTTCTGGGAATTCTCTCTCCCAGAGTGCCTCCTGTGTTTGCCTTGCACCTCATCAGAAGAGTGCTGTGGTTATAGTGTGCTCCCCTGTCCAGCTCTGCATGGGTTCGGAGGATCTGAACTCAGTCCTAACACTTGTACGGTAATCACTGATCCACCAGCCACCTCCCCAGCCCCTTCATAAAACCTTAAAACCTGTGCTTCCTCCCCCATCTTAGCTAGTTTTGTTATTCCCTCTCCAACTGCTGGCAACAAGAAGGAACAAAACTTTATAACAGATATGGGATGGGATGGGATGGGATGGGATGGGATGATGGATGGATGGATGGGTGGATGGATGGATGGGTGGATCAATCGATAGACAGACAGACAGACAAATAGATGAGTTTTCTAGTTCAAAGGCAGGTTGGGAGGCCAACCAAAATAAGATATAGCCCTGTGGTGTGTGTAAGAGACCCTGAAGCTGGAGAGATACTTAGGTAGTTAAGTGTTGGGGTTAGTCTTATGTGCTATATGTTCAGAAGCTGAGTTCTGCGCCCTGGTCAAGTCTGCAATCTGATATTGGGGCACAGTATTAACCTGTGTAAAGAATGTTCCCCAATATCCCTGATTGGTTAATGAAAAGCTAGAGTCTGTGACTGGGCAACAGAGAGAGGCAGGCAGGACCTAAGAATAGAGTGAGACCGTGGGAGAGGAGAGAGAAGACAGAGAGAATGGGAGGCTGCTATTAGACAGAACAGACCAGGAGCACATGGCTGAGAGAAATGCATCCTGGGGAGAGACTGATGGAGCAAAAGCAGCCTAGGCAAGACTCAAGCAGTAATTAAATGGGGTCTAATTATAGGTGAGAACAGCACAGAACCTGTCCAAGCTAGGTTTACATCTTGTAAATAAAATACCAGGATTCTGTGTCTTTTATTCTGGCTAGCTAGAATATATAATTCATTTACAGTTAAGAGACCTACTGCCCTTGCAGAGACCCAGGCTGGACTCTAATACCCACGTGACAGCTCATAACCATCTGTGATTGCAGGTCCAGGGAATTCAATGCCCTCTTCTGACCGCCACAGGATTGCAGGTCCAGGGAATTCAATGCCCTCTTCTGACCGCCACAGGTACTGCACACATGTGGTGCCCATACATACATGTAGATAAATCATACACTTACAACAAAGTAAATAAATGTAAAACAATAATAATAATAAAATTATAGACCACAAAAAAACTGAAAATACACACATGGGTCAGGACTGGTGAGGCCTGTGTAGCTAAAGCATACTGGTATCTAAGGCAGTGATTACAGTCTTCCCCCCCCACACACACACACACACCGATGGTTTTAGTATTGTAGCATAAATCAAAGCAAAAAGTTTTTTAAAAGATAAAGGCAAACTGGAGTTGTAACTCAGTTGGCAGAGTGCTTGCCTAGCATGTGAAACCTAAGCTTTGATTCCTTAGTACTGCATAAAGGAGGTGTGGTGTGCCGCCTGTGATTCCAGCACACGAGAGATAGAGGCAAGAGTATCTAGCCAGACAGTGGTGGCGCACTTGGGAGGCAGAGGCAGGCAGATTTCTGAGTTCGAGGCCAGTCTGGTCTACAGAATGAGTTCTAGGACAGCCAGGGCTACACAGAGAAACCCTGTCTCAAAAAAACAAGGAAACAAAAAAAGAGTATCTGAGGCTCCTCAGCTGCACAGGAAGCTTAAGGCCAACCTAGGATACATAATACCTTATCTCTGTGTGTGTGTGTGCGCGCGCGCGCGCGCGCGCACATGCACATGCATGTGTTTATGTACACATACAAGAATATTATATAATATTTATATATGTGTATATACATACACACACATATATATACACACATACATATGTACATGTTAGCAGCACATGAGCACATATACATGCACATAAATTTATATGTCCCTAACACAGTAGAGCTTCAAAGTACAACAATCAAAAACAGAACAAATGATAAGGCAAAAATAACAGAGGAAATGACAAAGATGAAACATATTAAATAAAAACATGCAGGCTGGAGAGATGGCTCAGAAGTTAAGAGCACTTTCTGCTCTTCCAGGGGTCCTGACTTCGGTCTCTAGCACTAGAACCCCAACTCCAGGGGACCTGTCACCCTCTTCTGGTCTCTGTGGTGTACTTATATGAGCATAACCACAGACAGACAGTCAGACAAACTGATGGACAGGCAGACAGATGCATGCGCGCGTGCGCACATACACACACACACACACACACACACACACACACACACAAACCTTAAAAATAAAATCTTTATAAGTTCATTCTTGAGCCTCTGAGGTTAAGAACATTGGCTGTTCCTAGAGTACCTGAATTCAGTTCCCAGAGCCCATATGGTAGTTCACGATCATCCATAAGTCCTGTACCAGGTGGGTATCTGATGCCTTTCTCTGGCCTCCATGGGCACCAGACACACATACAAGCTAAACATCCATACACATATAAGAAAAGGACTTTTTAAAAAGAGGTCATCCAGTATTTCAGGTCTTAAATTCTAAGATGTGGCACCAATTTCAAGCTTGAGTTCAAATTCTCATCCCACCGCTAAAACAAGAGGACAGCACCACCGTGCCCACCCCACTCCTGAACTCAGGGTAGGAAGGAGGGAGAGTCAGCCTATGTGTGGTGCTATTCTACACTTTTCTAGCTGGATTGGGTTTTGTCCTCTCTGGAAACTAAAATCAAAATACAATGTACTTAAACAAATACCCAGTGCTGGCCAACTTCTGGATCATTTGACATTTCTATCACAGGCACAGGTTTCAGAGAATTAAAGAGTTATATTAAAAAATCCGCAGCCTGGGACTGAGCAATTTAACTTTTTTTAATGATAGTGAACCGCACACACCTGACCAGCAATATAAAATACGAAGATCAAAGCGAAACACAGAAATGTTCAGAAAGTCCTAATGGCCCCAAGGAACGTGCTGGTTTCACAGACTGTAATGTTCACCAGAGAACATGACAAGAATCCAATGCTCGAAACAGCAAAAGCCAATCTTCTGTTTGTTTAACCCACTGACAATTTCTCTGGTCTCGATAGTGACTGTCTAAGTCTTCAGCAGTGAAAATGTAATTAAGATATGCTAATATTGGACAAGAAAGGGCTATGAGCTGGTATAGAGAAATGTGTGCCGTGCCACAGGGATGGATAATAATATATAGACTTGGGAGGGTGATTTTTCCCCCTCTAGGGACAGGATGTCAAGGTAGTGTACAAGTCCTGGGGGGGGGGGGGAAGTCTCTGTTTTCAGTGAAACCATAAATCAAAAAGTTTAAGGGAAGGTTGTTGAGGTGGCTCAGTGGTTAGGGGAGCTTGTTGCTCTTCCAGAGGACTTGAGTTCAGATTCCAGCACTCTACCTTGGGGTGGGGGGTGGGGGGCTCATGACTGTCTGTGACTCTAGTTTCAGGGAAACCAGCAAACACCCTTTCCTGGTCCCCATCAGTCCCACACATGCACACAGCTTACACTTTCACAGAAACACATAAATACAATTTTAACTTAAAAACAAATTTTTACCTTTTTTTTCTTTTTTTTTTTTAATTTACGGGTAGTTCCCATTTGTAGAGACATCTCAGGGAACCTGTCACGGGTCTCCACGCAAAGAAGAGGCATTCCTAGTGTAAGGAAATTCGGTGAACCCAACTTGGAAGAGTAAACTCACCGGTGTGGGTAGTACCGGCGGCGACCTTCACGTGGAAACCTCACAGTGGACCTAAAAATCATCCTTTTGTTTCAGCACAAATGTGTCAAGTTGAAAATCAACAATGTGTCTCCTGTATAGTGCTGCCCCCCACCCCCCACCCCCCCACCCCCACCCCCGCCCGTAAACTGTGACTTCACCAAACAGCCACCATTATCCCTTCCCTTTCGGTATGCGCATGTCAGCATCTCTGACTAGCCACTGCCCTCCCCTGGATGTGGGTGGAAGGACACCGCAAAGACCTACTCCTGTCCCTTGAGAGCCTGGCCGCTACTGTTTCCCCGTGAGCCACCGTGTTGCCAAGGGCACATGGAGAAACAGCAAAGCTTGAGACACTAGAGTAAAGCCTACACACGACGGTACACACGACATCCGGTGCAAATGCAGGTAACCATACAAGACGCATTAAAAACCACATAACTGAGATCCATCAAGGCCCAGAATCAAAGGAAAGAATCATTTTAAAGTCTTAGGTAATTGCTAACTCTACTCTGATTCATCTAAGTGTGTGTGTGTTTTGTTGTGAATTTTTCTGTTTGGTTTGGTTTTTTTGGTTGGGTTTGGGGATTTTGTTTTGTTTTTTATGAGACCAGGTGCCACATAGCATAGTCTGGCCTCACACTCAACCATATAGCCAAAGATAACCTTCGATTCCTGATCCTCCTAACTCCACCTCCCAAGCCCTGGGATAAGCTTATGCACCACCATACTCAGCTAGATCGATTTACCAACTCTCAACTGCATTTACCTGGAACGGAGGACTGTGAGAAGATGCTAAGCTAATTATATTTAATCTCTTATCTTGTAATCCTTCTCCATCAAGACAGTGCCCTAGAGCACAATGCCCATGTGGACTGTGTACAGTGATGGCCCCAGGGCCCATGTGTATTGGGCAGTGATGACCCCGGTTCCCTGGTTAACAGCTGCAAAAGGATCCAGTTACAACCCTAACAGCTCTGCTAAAAAAACCTAACTCTTTGTTCTTTGAGAATTTCAAACAAGTATAGAATGTATGTTAACCACATTTACTCCATACTCCTCATCTAACTCCTCCCGGATCTGCCGTCACCCCACCCCTACCAACAGCACGTCTTCCTTTTTCTTTTTGTTTTTTTTTTTTTTAAATAACCGCCTGTGTCCAATGGGTGCTCTTATATATGGGCACGAAGCTACCCACTGGAGCATAGTCAGCCTACCAGAGAACGAAGTCTTAAAGAAAGTTGACTTTCCAGATTGTCACCTGCTTGCGAAGGAAAAATCGGTTTTCTTCAATGGGATCTCACCAGTTATATATAAACCACACTGGAGGGCAGGCTCCACACTCAGCAGTAGGTGGCCAACACAAAATGGTTTTTTTGTAAATTGTTTTTTGTTTCATAGCGCTTTGTTTGGGTTTATCTTTTTGATCTTACTATTCTTTTGCTTGTATATTGTGGTTTCCAATTTTGTGTTTTTATAGTGTGTGTGTGTGTGTGTGTGTATTCTTTGTTGTGTTTTTTTAAGTCAGGCTTCCTCTCCCCCTCCCCCCCCCCCAGTTTGTTTCCTTAAGAGAGAAAGACGTTTAGGGTTAAGTGGGGAACAGAGAAAGGTCTGGGAAGAGATGGGGGAAGGGAAACCATGTTCAGAATTATATGAAAAAACTGATTTTCAATTAATTAAAAGAAAGCTGACTCTTCCCTCTCTAGAAGGCACCAACTGTCACTAGCTCCTCAGCTGGGGGCAGTGGGATGGGGGGCTCGTGAGCCCCTCTCCCTCCCCTTGGAATGTTGAGTAGCCTGATCTTCTGCAGACCTCCAGGCAACCACAAGTGCTATGGGTTCATGACTTGGTCATGTCCAGAGGACACTTTCTCTCAGGTCCTGCCCAACTTCCCACTCTCTTCTCTTCTTCCATGAATGTCCCCGAGGCTTGAAGGAAGACAGTGTGATACAGGTGCCCCATGTGTGGCCGAGCAATGCACAAACACCTCCTGTCTGCACTATGACCGGTTGGGGCACCTACACTGGGCATCATCTACTACACAAGGCATCATCTACTAACCTTCTCTGCTTAGGTCTAGGACGTGTATGAGTCTACATGTACGTGCACACTTGTTTAGAGGGCCACTTGACTCCAAGTCCATTTGAAGAATAAATCTTTCTCGCCTACAGGGGAAATATCGTTTTTTAACTTTTTCTGACAGGACCTATAGAAAAACAACTTGCGATTTATGTCTCACTTTCAGGAAGCCTGAATTTTTTACCAAAAGCCACTTTGTTGATTTTTTTTCCCCTGTCCCTACATGGAATTGATATTTAAGACACAGCCATAATCAGCCTGTTCAAATTCATAATTTTATTGAGATTTGATTCATGGTTTCAGAATGCATTACACTTGGTTTTGCTTTGTTTTTTTTACTCCCTTTGTGAATAATAAATCAATTACTCTAAGTCATGGCCAATGCCAGGAACTATGTTCTAAAAACACAAGAAGTCCTTGAAATTCTTGGCCTTCTGTATTCTCTCTCTCTCTCTCTCTCTCTCTCTCTCTCTCTCTCATCCTCCCTCTCTCTCCATATTGTGTGTGTGTGTGTGTGTGTGTGTGGTCTCTCTCTCTCATCCTCCCTCTCTCTCCATATTGTGTGTGTGTGTGTGTGTGTGGTGTGTGTTGATGCAGCTGTGGCTGTACATTCACATGTAAAGGGCAAAGGTTGGCCTTGGGTGTCATTCCTCAGGCCCTGTCAACCTTTTTTTGAGGTAGAGTTAGTTTCTCAATAGCCTGGAGCACACCAAGCAAGCTAAGCCGGCTAGCCATTGAGCCCCTCCTATCTCTGCCTCCCCGGCACTGCAGGCCACTATGCCCAAGCTTGTTCAGTGGGTTTCTTGGAAACTCAAAGAAGGGACTGGAGTGATGATTTGGGACGAAAGAACACTAGCTAGTCTCCTACAGGACTTGGGTTCAATTCCCAGTACTCACTTGGTGCCAAGAACTCTGCAATCCCAGATTCAGGGAATCCAATGTGGCTTCCAAGTACACAGGTGGTACATACACATATATGCAGGCAAAACACCCATACACATAAAGTAAAAAAAAAAAAAAAAAAAAAAATAGACAAAAAGAAAGAGCTTGCATTAAATAATCCTTAGATTATTAGAAGTGCCATCAGGACTCACTTTCCTCTGAGGCAGCAGGGAGCAGGGTGAGGAAAACAAGCAGAGTTAGGGAGTGGGATGGCAGCAGGAAGTGAAGGAAGGCACCAGGCATAGAGTGCAGGTTATAGAAGAAACGCAAACTGCTGGGTTTGGAATGTGGTCTGAATAATGGAGCAGCACCTCTTGGTCCCCAGCTGGTGCCAGTGTTTGTTATGGAAACTCAAGGAGGTTCTGCCAGCTGGAGGAACCATGTCACACCCTGGCCCCAACTTCCAGCTAGTTCCCCCCCTTGCTTCCCTCCCTCTTCCTCCTTCTCCATCTCTCCCCACCCCCTTCCCTCTCCCTCCCTCTTCCTCCTCTCCTACCTTCCCCCTCTCTTTCCTTCCCCCTCTTTATCCTCCCCCTCTCCCTCCCCAGCCACTCTCCCTCCATCGCTCTCCCTCTCTCCCCCCCACCCTCTCCCTCTGCTTCCTGTGTACAGATGAAATGTGATCCCTCTGCCCTCCCCCCCCCCAACTGCTAAGCTGGCCTCAGGCTCCTGCCTCCATGCCGCTCCCTCCTCCCTGATGGTCTATCCTTCCAGTATCACCCCTTCGAAAGCTGCTTCAGTAAGGGTAGTCTGTCACAGCAACTGGAAAGTAACTTACACAGTTCCTGGGTTGGCAATTTCCTGTCCAAATCCAAAAGTCAATGGTATGTGGGAACGCAGCCTTGGGAGGGAGTTAAAATTACATGTGCTTTGGAAGGTGGTGCCCTAGCAAGTGATACGATTGAGGCTTCATGAGATCGGGAAAGGTTAGCTGAGCTAGCCTTGCTCCCCTGTAACACGCACTACCACATTACCACAAGACTGTGATAGACCAGCATCCATCCCATCATGTGCAGATACTGGCCAGACTCTTGAACTTCTTAGCCTCCAGAACCACGAGCCAAATAAACTTCTCTTCTTTCTTAAATTATCAGTCTCAGGGATTTTTGTGAAGGCAACAGAAAATTGTCTAAGACACAGCCATGCCAGAAATGGCCAGATATCCTTCGTCACCCCAAACTGCAGGGCTCAAGGCATGGACAGAGAACTTTGCATAGTCCCTTCACTCATCGGACAGTGGTGTGGAGCCTCTACAAGTGACCGGAATGAACACAGAGGTCTGTAAGGTGGCATAGAGGTCACTTCATTGGGAGATGAGAGCGAAGCTTCATCAAACTCATGGGACATGAACGATCGTACCTGTCGTTTGTCAGAAACTCTGAAGCTTTATTTTCTGCCACATTCCGATTTTTCAGTCTAAGAAACACAGCCTCCCAGGGAAAGTGTTGACGGCGTCTGGATTCATTCTGCTGGTAGAGACAATGTCTACATGTTTCCATTTTCATCGCAGACTTTTAAAATGTGGTTCAGCCTGTTGCCCCACTGTTTTAAGGAACCCTGCCAGCTTCCTAGTTTTTAATCAGTCTTTCTCCTCCTAACAGCTGCCATCTCTCATGGACTCTTGGAGCATTCTGTTTCATAACTGTGAAAAACCGAGGAATGGAAAATTCTTTTTTACCCTTTGAGACATTATTCTCTGCAACTTCAAACATCAAGGAGATTTGAACTTTGTATTTTTATGAGGTTGTTTTGAATATGTGTTGACAGTGGAGTTGACGGCCTGACTACAAATTTAGGACTTGTCATAATTTTGTCAAAAAAAAAAAAAAACACACAATGGTAAGATCAACTGATCCATGAAAACAGAGGTCCAGAGTCACCACAAAGTGACAGCTCCAATAAACAATTCTAGAAGCTTCTTTCTCTGGGCGGTTCCCTCCACAGATGCATAGAAGTGACAAGTTTTTAGTACTCACAAGGACAATATGAACATCTAAATGCAAGGCGTCCAACCTTGAGGCCTTTTCAGTCCTCACCCTGGTAACCACATGAACAAACAGTCTTTTACTGTGTGACTGCCTGGGGGCTTTCTCTGGCCAAGGGAGCATACCTGAAGTCTTTGGGGAACAGCCTTCAGCAGTACCCCATGAAAAACAGTGGAAGGAGAGCTCATCTTTCTGGGTTCTCAGATGGGACAGCATAGGGACATGTGTCATACATTTATCCAAGGTCCTCAGCAGGACTATGTCCCTGTCATTCTTTCCTTCTCCTGACGGTCTCCCTGTCCATCCCAGTTTGTTCTGTTCTGGTTTGCATTCTGTTGCTGTGATAAACACCAGGACCCAAAGTCTTTGTGGAAGAAAGGATTATTATGCTAACTAGGTCTACTTATGTTCTACAAAAATGATGAGCACCCTAGGAGGATACAGGGAAAGATGTATATCTTACCCTCCAGGAGCTCAACAGAGGAGCAGAAAGATTAATCAACCCAAGGTTATAGAAATCAAAAACTTGGGAATCAGAACAGAAGGAAAATATTCAGTGTGTAAACCTTAATCAAACCTCCCTACAGGAGCACTGAACTTGCTGGCCTGGTTCAGCATCACCACCTCCAGGCACACTGCTGTTTTCCCGAGTTTTCCATGCAGTCACCTCCTGCCAGCATTACCGCTGTGGCTTGGGCAGGTTTCGAAGAATGTTCTCTTAGACATGGAAGAGAATGTGTAGCAATGAGAACTGGGAAAGAAACAAAGTCGTTTAGCCTAACCCAAGTTCCTGTAAACCCTTTAGAACATTTACAGTTCCCAAGCAGGTAAGACTCTAGACCAAGCCCGGACACTTAGCGAGCCAGGTGCCATACTGGTAACCCTGCACTGCCATGGCTGTCAGCACCATCCCTGGAATGGCACTGGGAAAGAACTGACCCTCGAAGACACAGGAACCAAGGCGAGATTTCTGCTGACTAGGCCAGTGCCTTTAATCTAAGTATATGTCACATCTCATGGAAATCCAAAAACAGAATTATTAAGGATGTCTTTCCTTAAAAACAGAAAGAAAGCAGGAGGCTCCTTTCCCCTTTACAGAAGCAAGTGAACCTCAAAAGCAAATTTCCTGGCTTTGCTTAAGGCTGAAACATTGTCGAATAAGAGAAATCAAAAGACAGACACATTCCCCTGAGACCACATGTCCCTCATTTCCATGGTTCTTGCTTTATTCTCAATATTAACATGAAGAGAATCAGACTGGCCTGGTGGACAGGATACCTGCCAGGAGGGAAGCCAGTTAGACTTCCGCGGGCTTAAAGTCTAATTTGTAGACAATCGCACACTAACGTTTCCAAAGGTAACATTTCAAAGCCAGTCTATAAGGAACAAAGAATCAGTGAGTTACAAAGCCAAGGCACAGCACGGAGACCCAACTTTGTCCCCTGAAATGCACCACGAACAGCAGAGGCATGTCCAGGAATCCGCACAGCCATTTCATACCTGGCTCTTCTCAGCTGTGCACACCCACAACATGGGTGTGTTTGGCTATAAGATTTTTTAAAAAACTATTTTCCTTCTTTTAAAAGCTTCCAAAGAAAATTATTGACCTTTGGCGACTTAGTGGCACATTGTGTGAAATCAGCAATATGCAACATTATTATGTTTAATTATTTTTATTTAATACCATTAAACAAACCACCAACCACTTAAAGTCAGTGACACTCAGAAATGCCCCACCCAGAAGCAACTACATATGTTCTCGAATTTGCTTATTGGAGACAATTTCCATAGTTTCAGATTTATTTGGACTTCACATTTTTGCTGAGATAATTCACCAGAAGAAAATTTTAACTCCTTGCATTGAGAACAGGGGAGATGGCTCAGTGAGTAAATTCCTGAAGTTGTAATGCTATCTCTTGATTATTTAACCTGCACTTGGCCCAGCAGAAGCAACATAAACTAAAATATTCAATAATATCATTCATATCAAGGATAAGGCCAAAAAAAAGTTCACTTTCCCAAGGGTAATTTTCGTTGACTTGATATGAAAAAGTCATGGGGAAATTTGGGACACATGAAAAAAGTCAAAAAGAGGATTCAGAGCCGATGGTGGCACAGTACTCTGAAGCCAAGTAGTCAGGGGGCTGAAGTGAGGGATCTTTCAGAAGATAGTGAGGAGGAGGAGGAGGAAGAAGAAAAGGAGGAGGAAGAGGAGAAAGAGAGAAAAGAAGAAAGAAGAGGAAGAAGAAAGAACTTAAGAAAAAGAAGAGGAAGGGAAAGAAGTGAAAGAGAAGAAAGGAAGGAGAAGAGGAAGAGGAAGCAGGGAGGAAGAGGAAGCAGAGGGGAAGAGGAAGCAAGGAGGAAGAGGAAGCAGAAGAGGAAGAGGAAGCAGAGGGGAAGAGGAAGC